>CAXDID010001227.1:0-111320 GCA_963988835.1 Hexamita inflata
TTGTCACTTGCTTATAAGGGAGTTTTGCATTATGGAACTCCCTTATAAGTGAGTTGACCTGCTCCCTTATAAGCAAAATAGTACCTCCCTTACAAGCAAGGTAATGTGGTATATAATGTCTTAAACTGGTCAAAACTGTATTAAAGTAGTAAAGTTATGATTATTAATTTTATAAATATCGATATAAAGTTCAAATAGTTCAATATACTATTATATATCACTTTATATATTGTAATAAGGCCTGTGTAACGTCTTATTACTTAAATAATCGCTATAATTATATATCAGTTTTTGATAGTTTATTAAACTCGTTGAATACTTTATTAATACTCTCTAAACAATATTAATACAATTATATATACGTCAATATATGTATTTGTCGAATATTATGGATATATTTATTACAAAATAAATATATAATATAACATATGTTAAAATTTAAAAGAAAATTTAAATAATCGCTCCAAAATATCAAATCTACGTGTAGTGTAGTACAGCCGACACAAAAGCTGTACAGTACAGCCTACAGCCAAAAATCGCGTTTCTGTAATGGTTTTACAGCCATAACAGCCCTAATTTGGAGCGAAACTCTTCACTTTATTAACGTATAAATTTTGATTATGTGTCCACTCCACAAAATGTTGATGGTTGTGATTTTGTCCCAAGAGTCACTTAAGCGCGTACTTGTGATCACCAGACACGGTATTCGTCTTCCGCTTGTATCGTTTCCGAATGATCCGTGCACTTGGACTTGCTTACGCTAACAGAAGCTTAATTTCCAGCACAGCAATGTACCTCCTCCAAATTCGAATCTGAATTTGGTTTTTGACGTGAAAAAATCTTATATTGGGTCATGCTTCGCGGGTTAGCTTGCTGACTAAGGTTTTGTCCAGCATGAATCTCTTTCTGATATTTGGTTTAATTTGTACCCGAACCACTTCACGTACTAAAAGTTGCGTTCGACGACGAAGGAACGGGTGCGTTTATCGGGTGCTGGTCAACTGTAAAAACTGAATCTGAATCTATCCATTGTGCACGAGGCCAGCATCGGATTTGATTCCTTAGCAATCACAAATGGATGCCCATATGAATATTAGTACATAAAATACATCAGGGAGCATATTGACTACAAAAAAGATGAACTAAACGATTTAAGAACAAGAAGTGGGTGGAAAACGGCCAGCTGGGAGAACTTCGGAGACAACTTCATCGCAAGGGAGGCAATGGGAACTGAGTATCCGGATTACGTAACGGAAACGGACAAGAAACTGGCCGTTGACATCCAAGACGAAATGTGGCTCAACATGTTCAACAACTAAAACGAATCGCTCAGAAAAACGTACTTGACGATCACCAGCGGGCCGTTCGTTAAAGACTTCCAAAAATATCTAGAAACCGAGACGTTCTACATCGTATCGGGACACGACGTCACCATCACACCACTTGCACAATTCCTGTTTGTAGAAGGACAGTGGACAAAAGGGCTCCCGGGATACGCGAGTTTCCTCAACGCAGAGCTCTGGGACATAAACGGAGAAGAAATGATCAAAATCAGATTCAGAGACGGAGACATTGGAACTGGGTAGTACATGAAAATTAAACCATGCGGAGACTACCAATGCAGCAAAAAACAGGTGTTTGAGTTTATGAACACCATCTCCATTACAAACGATTAACAGAGAGATATGTGCTAGAGAGAGTTTTAAGTGTGAGATATTGTTAATTTATCTTTTAAAGATGATTAAAAGATAAGAAAGAGTTATAAATGTGAGATATTTTGTTAATAATGAAACTTTATTTTGGTATACACGAGTACTCATCACTATTTTGTTTAACCCTCTAATTTATCTTTTAAAGATGATTAAAAGATGAACTAATCTATACACTACATTTGTTATATAGATTAATAATACAATCAACATTCCAGAGTTTAATATAGTAAGTTTATATATAATATAGTATTTGAAAGAATATAATATTGTGTTGTTAAATTAGTTATATAACTTAATGCTACATACAATGACATAGTCTACACACTACAAAGTAATGTGAAGATTAAAGATTGAAGAAAATGTAAAAGATTAATAATACAATTTTCAACGATATTTTGATTAAGACAGTTATTATACATTCATGTAGTATAATAATTTCACTTCAATTATGACAAAATAGTTGGACTATTCTAAATTAGACAAGGTGCTACAATACTAAGATACATAACTAGCCAGAGATTGGAGAAACAAAGAGTGGAAATTCCTCGACATAAACGGAAATAACTACGTTTCTCTTTCCGAATTCGAAACTTGGATCAAACACCATCTTCCCGAATTCTTTAACAGCGGCGACGGCTAAAGATACAAAATAGCATTCAGGTATGCTTATAACAAGGCCAGGACCATTCACTAGAGCAAAGCTACAACTACATCAGCTCAAAAGCAGTAAAACGACGATTACCTCACCAGAAGCGAGTTCGCTCCAATGCTCAAGTACACCAGAATATTTTTGGAAATTTATAATATGTTCGATGAACTAGACACATCTAGAGATAGAAAAATTCAAATAGGAGAATTTATTCGTGGTGTTGACAAACTGAATCAATGGGGTGCTAAGATTTAAGATCCAAAAGCAGACTTCAAGAAAATAGATGACAATGACAGCGGTAACATTCTTTACGACGAATTTCTTCAGTATGCCCTGGACAAAAATCTTGAAGTTGTTCAAGGATGATAGTGAAAAATGTTGTTCTTATTATTACATTGAGCCTTGGTCTCTTTGATATGGTTATATTCATTTAATAATCAAAAAATATAGATTGATAATGATGTTTTAATCAAGAACAAATCACAAATTAAAATAATAATTAATTTGTGTAAGCTAAATATAGCGAATTTGTTTACCTACTTATAACAACACAAGTTTCTAATATTCCCGCAAATTAGCAATCGAATGTACTTTTGTTAAACAGTGTTTATCTGAGTTTAAACAAATTTACACAGATAAACAAATTATACTTCAGAATTCTTAATATTAATATCATTCACCATAAATAACAACATATCTCGCTTTATATTACCCACTTCAGATATGTACTTCTGCAAGCTCCAGTCTTCTTTGAACAGCCTTCAGCTGAAGCACAAGCAGTCTTCGACTCTACTAACTAGCATCAAGATCCTGCCATCGCTCAGTTTCGCCGGAGAGACGGATTCCACCAGAGAGTCAGTGAATCAATCGGCCACTTTCCACAACCAGCTAGTTCCGGATTTCACGTTCAAGTCTCTGAAGGACAAACTGGACGAACTGGACATGTCGATGGAAGAGGACGTCGAACTGTTTTCGGACGAAGAGGAAATCGGAACGGCTCCGTTTCAAGTTAAAATCGGGGCGCTTTGCAGTTTGTTCTAGTGATGGTAGTTTGTGAGTATTATTAAATGTAGTTGGCTTACTTATTAATTTAGTTAATCTCGTATAAATTTAGACAACATCTAATTATTGGTGGCTAACGAAATTATCATAATTTGGATATATTTCTACTTTTTCTTAAATAAAATTCCTTAAATACGTATAACGAATTTATGCACCAAATGCGATTAGACCACAACGCTCTTTAGATAATATCGAATTTGAAGATTGATTAAACGTTTTTAAATCTCGTCTAAATTGTGTAAACACATATTCACAGATATCTAAACACTTTCTACGGTGCACTTCTGAGGCTGTAATGTATAGGATCAACGTTTATTTGCCACTTCAAAATGAACTTCAGCCGACTTTAGTCCTCCTTCAACTCGCTCCAGCTGAAACACCAGCAGTCCCACAGCCTGCTCCAAAGCGCCCAGAAGCACCAGGACTGCAACCTTCTGGAGGAGGCGGACTCCATCACGTACTGCATCAAGAAGTCTCTCTCCACCTTCCACGACCAGCTCCAAAGCGACTTCTCCTTCAAGGGCTTCAAAGACCGCCTCGACCTGGAGATATCCGCCAGCGACGAAGTGGACGTGGTGATGGACGAAGAAAGCGACCAGGTTCCGTTTTCGCAGTTCAAAATAGGCGCCCTCCGCAGCCTGTTCGAGTGAGTTTAGTATGTAATTAAATATATTTAGTAACTTTAGATCAAGTTATGAGTAAATTAGTGAACACATCAAAAATATTATCACTATCATCAAAATATTAATATTTAAATTTAATATTTTTATAAATATTCACTGTGAACCGTTTGTAAATAGCAGTTGGAATAGAATTAATATTTAACAAGAAAAGTCGAGATGACTATTCTTCCTTTTTTGAATCGTAGATTGAACAGACTTCCTGACAACAACTTCTTTCTTTACATGTTGTTATTTTATTTTTTGGATATTTAATAAGTTAATCTCATAAATTACTTATATTTTGATAGCCAAAAGTCTGTGATTATGAGTTGGCATTTGTTAAACGCCTATTCTGTACTTATCAAAATTCAAATGCTTACTTATGGGTTGTATATCTTGCACATAATTATTAAATAACTCTAAACTTTTCAATTTACTAAAAGTTGTTAGCGCATTTATGTGGATAATCTGATTTTGATTGAGATAAAGCTCTTGTATATTGGTAAGGTGCTTCAAAGCACTTATATCAATAATATTATTTTGTGATAGATTTAATTTAGTCAGGTTTGTTAGATATTGCAATGAATGAATGTCAACTACATGATTTTAATGAATCACCAAGTCATTTAATTTAGTAAGTCCTTTTAAACCATCCACATTTTCTAGTTTTGTGTCTATAAGACTAAGCCTAGTAATATTAACAAATCTTTTAAGAGGTTAACAATCTTTCAAAAGCGATGACATAATTTGAAGAAGTATAAGTTAAGTCATGTGCTATAAATCAGATACTTCTACAAATTTGCAGACGTTTACCGTTAGATGTGTTATATTTAATGGTATTGTACTAAATTCCGCATTGTCACAAGCCCATATTAAAATGTTATGTACGTTTAAATGCTCAAGAAATTATAATGATTTCAATGAAATATCATCGTACAATGTTAAAGATCCTGAATTCACAGATTTTGAATATTTTTCAATAGTTTCCTAATAATTTTATTCAAAGTCAGTTTAATTTTTCATATGGAGTGATTATAATATACAAATATAATAAATATTTATTGCAACATTCATCTATTCCATTCTAAAACATTAAAATAAACCAAAAAAGTACACATTTTGGCAGGCCTAATTAATGTTGAGTGAGTCATGTTATTAATTTGTCAAAGAAAAATATACAAATTATTATTCCTCATCAAGAATATTTTTGTTTACAAGGAAAACGGTGAAATTAGTAACATATTATTGTTCCATCTTCCATCCTTAACCACATTCCAATGATTTCAATGGATTATATTCAATGATAGTAACTAGTAGTGAGCACATGAAATTGAGACTATCAAAGATGTATTTAATATTTCTTTATTAAATGTTTTTAGTATCACTAATTAGTATATTTATAATTAGTACATTGATAATAATTGATTATTATAAGATATTGTTACAAAACCTATAACCCAATCAGTTTAGTGTATCATTGTATGAATTTATTACTATTATTGTATTATTCAACCAAAAATTAACAGAAATGTATTCCTATACAATTTTCTACTCCACAACTAAAATGCTTTTAGCCAGTTTAGTGGTCGAATAATAGGTACCAATTGTGTTCATGCATTCATTCTTGAGTTATGCCTGGATGATGGATGGTATTATAAACAAGCTTCAGAAAATTAATCCAGATTGGTAGCTTATTAACTGCGAAGTCGGAAACGGTGCGCTTGATACCTTTTTCATGAGCCTTGATGAGTAAACTGACGAGTTATCAAAGTGCATCAACAACGATCCAAGAACTCAAAATGGTTTCATCGGTGTTGGCTATTCCAATGGTGGTTTCTTGATGAGACATTACCTGCAAAAGTTCAACCATATTAAAGCTCCAATGCTTCGTTATGTAGGTCTTTCAGCTCCAGCCGCTGGTTTCTTCTGCGGTGTCGAGAGCGACTGCTGGATCCTCAAAACTCTTCCAGAAAAGTTGAACAACTACGTTCACGACAACGTCTATTAAAACTGGGCTCAACGTAACTTTGGTCCATCCGCGTTCTGGAGAGATCCATACCAGCTTGATCAATATAAGAAGCACTCCTCCGTTCTCGCCCACATTGACAACACAAATACTCATAATGAAACCTACAAGAAGAACTTCATGTCCGTTGACCGCCTTGTTCTCTTCGGCTCACCAAAAGACGGGCTCATTCAGCCTTGGTAATCGGCCTGGTTCGGTGTTTTCGCCGAGAACTCTGAGCACGATGTCATTTTGATGGAGGACAGGTACGAGTACATCCACGACACATTCGGCCTCCGCTCAATGAACGAGCAAGGAAGAATCAGAAGAATAGACTCCGGAATCGGCCACCTGGAGTACATGGTCCACCAAAAGTTCATCGAAGAGCTCCTCGAGCCAGAACTCAGGATGGAACTGTGAGAAATTCCGTTTTTAAACTTTTTATTATAAAATATTAAACAATAAATATAACATAATTAAGAACAAATTAAATAAAATAACAAATTACAAAGTTTTTTGTCATTCAGAATTCCTTTAAATATAACGTAAACTTTAATAATCAGTTTGAACTCTTACAAACTCTTAATTAAAGTCAAAATTATATTTAACGTCTTCTTTAGTTTTCACATTTAAATTATCTGAAATAATGTCTTCTTCTTCCTCCTCCTCTAATCTTCCATATTATTCACCATCAGTATCACAGATTTCAAGATAATTGCAATATTGATCACTATCGTATTCAAAAGCGATTTCTTTATTTTACCAGTGCTGTTACAAAATGTAATTTTTGAATTCAAAATCACATTTATCTAACTCATTATAAGCCTGCTTCATTTCTTTTAAGTGTCTTTGCATAATAATTAATTATGCTATTACATAATTTTTGAATTATTAATTATGAAGGGCGTCCAATATGTCGAATTCACCACGTAATATTTGAATGTAATATTCTCCTTTATTATACTTATAAATTAGAACAACAAGCTACCACAAATTTATTTTATGCAGTCTTGCATAACTAATTAGTTATTTAGGCTGTTTATTTTATTATTACAATTTCTTTGCAAACTTTTTAGGCATTAAAATGAATTGAAGTGAAAACTTGATCCAAATAACTATATTATGAAATAATATATGTATAATATGATGTAAGTATCAGTAAATATTACTAAATATAAATCTTTAAATATGTAGTTCATTAAATTTGATATTTTGTGTATCGAGATACGAAATTTCCCTCTATTTTAACGATTGAATTAAGGTGTCCCATTTTGATTAAAAACCGTCGTCACGCCGGTTTTTGGCGTCAAACAAATCGCGGTTTCCCAATCTCAGTCAATCAAAATACGGTTTTTCGACGGTTGTGTTAATTTTATAGTAATACTTAATAATACTACACTTTATTGAATATAATTCAATATAACATCAGTTAGCATTATATTCATTGTTACTTCATTAAGATAACTATTTTTTCATAAATATATTCATTTATATTGTATTACATAAGTAATTTAAATAATATAAACTAATATGTTTGTAATATGTTACAGTTTATAGGTAGATTCAAGTTGTATTTTGATTCTAGTTCATTTTTTATGAAAGTGAAAATTTTTGTATAAATGCATATATCGTATATATGATCAATATGATCATATTATTCTTGTCTTTATCTCTTGTGGCAAGGTACATGTAAGAAATTTATCAATAGTAGTTTCAATATTTTTGTATTTCAGATAAACATCATATTTCTATAGTGACATTTTAGTCTAGAGGGTAGTACATAAGGTAGATATACCTTTGGTCACTGGTTCAATTCCCGGTCAATGCACTTTTTAGCTCAAAAATAGGGGAAAATCCGAAAAAACGGTTAAAAACCGCCGTTGGTCAAATATGCACCGCCAAAATTCAATCATTGAATGTGATTGTTAAAACATTATTATTAATTTAATAATTATAATAATTTTATTATTATTTATTGGTTGTATTATTAAACAGTTTTTCATTTCATTTTGAGAAGTGAAATTCTAATTTTTATACATATATAGCATGAATATTTGTCCCCGCTCCAAACGCTTTTCGTCTTTTCATTATCTGAGACTTTAAAGCAGGCTTTTGTGATGACGCGTCACGGGATTCGCACTCCTTTGAAGCCTTTTCCGCGCGATCCGGGTTTCTGGTCCTGCAACAGCCACCACGTGCTCAACTTTCAGCACAATTCTGCTCCGGTTAAGCCAACTTCAGGTTTGAAGCTGCATTTTGACGTGAAGAACGCGCACCCCGGCTCCTGCTTCTCGGGCCAACTCGCTGACAACGGCTACTAGTAACATCTTGACCTTTCAAATCTCTGGTAAAAACTTTATTCGAATATTGGCCACACCCCTTCGATAAGATCCACTGCCGTTCACCGAGTCCGTTTATCCCTTAACGGACAGATGAACAATTTTGGCCAGTTCGTAAACAACGCCCAAATCGCAGTTCAAGCTCTCGACTCAGCGGTGGTTCCAGATAACTGTTCATGGGATCAACAGTATAAAGCATATACCGTTTAACACATGGATTATTATTAATAGGAATTAGATGTAGTGAGAGAGCTGATTAATTGGAAGGACGTCACTTGGCAGACACTGGGTGACAACTTCAAAGCAAGAAAGGCGATGAACGTTGAATTCCCAATAGAACTAAGTAATGAATAAGTTCAAATGGCAATTGACATCGAAAACGAAACATTCAGAAGAAGATACTACACAAACACAGACGAAGAACTAAGAAACAAGTATCTAAAACTCACAATAGGGCCATACATGGAAGACCTAATCTACTTACTACAAACAAAGAAATTCCACATCACATCAGCTCACGACACCAGCGTCGGACCACTTGCTGGAGTACTCATCGAAGTAGACCAAACACAAGGACAATGCCTGTTTGCAAGCTTCCTCAACGTCGAAGTATGGGAAATAGACGGAAAAGACATGATCAAAATCAAATTCAGAAACGGATCAGACGGAGAAGGCGCATACCACATTCAAAAAGCATGCAGCAAAATCACATGCACCAAAGACGAATTCCTCGCACACATTAACAAATTCAAAGTCTCAGTCAGAGAACGCGAACAAATGTGCAACGAATAGTTCGTAGCTTGACAGGTTGAATGAAAAACTAATTATATATATTACTTAAAGAAAACAAACATCTGATACAATATAAAATTTTCTGATAACACTTTTAGTATCTTTTAGTCGTGCACATAACTTTTATTAATCATCTTATATTTATCTAAATGATTAATTCATTAACAAGCTTAGCACCTGAACAAGAAAATTATTTTTTAGGTAACAACGATTTATTTATATGTTAATTCACTTAGAGTGACATAAAATGTATCCTGAAGTGGAAATGGCCTATTTTAAACTGTCAGTTCTGTTAGCTAACGGCTTAATTCAACGCTACTATTAATCCTAGACAGGTGATTGCTAATTTAGTGATATCATTCTGTTAGCAAATTTATTTTATGCTGACATATTCATTTCATTATTATTTCATTTGATAATTTTGTTTTCAATCAATTTAAAACACAATACAGTATACGGTACATTAAAATGTTAAGGAAATGTTCAGGAGAGTTGTAAGGAAAATATTAAAATATATTATTGTATACATTGTACTTGTAATATATATTATTTCATTTCCCTGTTTAATGACCACCTCTACGTACCATTTCATTAAATTAATTTGCTTGGTGATCATATAGTTTTTAGATGAACACCATGTCCAAACTGTCATAAGCTCTTTGGAGTGCTTTCGATAACATTTCCTTACTAGATCGATCTTCGTATGTTATTAGTTGTTTCGACTCATCCTCAACTTCACTTAGGTCATTCTAGAGAATTAATATTTAAAGATAATATTATGCCATCTTATTCTTGACAATGTAAAAAGTTAAAGCTGTAACGATCGACTTTGTAGCTCAAACCAAACTTTAGTTTGAATCAACAAAATGTTCAAAACCTTGGTGTGGAATAAATTACAATTTGTAGCCAATCCAGGTCTTGTTTCAATAGTATTATATAGAGTCATATTACAATTGAATTCTGTAGTGAGACCCGATTCCACTGAGGAAACCAATCCAAATTAATCAACTGTGTTTCATTTTGCAACTCCCGCCTTGGTTGAGTTCTTAATTTACAGCGGTATGCTTTATTTTCTACCATTATACTTGTTTTAATCAATACTTTTAAATTTAAGCTTTGGACCAGATATTCAGTTCTTCTCCGGTTTCTTTCATTAGGTCAAGTACAAAAACGAAGACCTAGATAACTTTGGATTTTTTCTTCAGTGGAATTCGCTCTTTCATAGTGTACTTAACTTTAATACTCAATATAGTTGAGGCCTCGCACAAGGATGGATAATTCATATGTTGAGCAAAATTCAACTTCCAGTCATTTTTATTGTTTCTGAAACTTTTGTGGTCAACTTTAACATGAAATATCCTCTTGCTTCTCCTTCTGATTTTCGGATTTCGATCAGACGCCAGTTCACTTTCTGTACTACAAAGTTAGAAATGCTAATTCAGAATATTTTATGAATTTGTTCAGGAGAATCAAAAACGGTTTGAGTTATAATACCTATGAATGTTTTTAAATATGAAAATCAATTACTGACCAATATATTGATATTTGTATATCACGATATCTCCGCCTACATTTCGAAAATTAGAAAAAGTGAAAAATAAATAACATTAAAATTATTTAGTCAAGTATAGTATGTCTAGTAATTATATATTATTAAAAGTGACAATTTCACTCTAGATATCTCCTTAACATTTTAATGTACCGTATACTGTATTGAAATTCATTTCCAATTCTTGATCGTTTTTAAAATAATTGAATTCACAAATAAATTATATTACGTATACATATTACGTTACATATTAAGTTAAATTTAGATATATTACTCTTTAGTTTTTCTATTTGTTAGTTATTTAACTTTATAATGAGATTTTGATCTGGATATGTATTGATTAACAGTTTCATTTGCTTTTAATACACAACCTTCTAGCCAATCTGATTCTGAATGTCACCATCGTCAACCACATAATGAAATCTATCGATGTATCTACTTTTTGTTTTAATTAGTGTATTGCCTTTAATTAAAACAATGGCACATGCTTTTGAGCATTTGTTTTTAAAACTTCTTCTTGTTTTCTTGCATGGTGTGTTGGGGTCCTGTTTACCTTCAGCTTTTTTATTTTTAGGCTAATTAATTTCTTGATCCACCCCAAATATTGAATCTAGCTATTCATATTTCTTCAACTTCAATATGGCCTCCCGCTCTTCTTATATTTACTACAAAATTCTATATCTTTTGTGTTTTTGGTAATAGCAACAACAATATGAATCTGGTGAACTCCGCGTATTACGAAGTGTTGTTTTAGCATGTAACACGTCTCTTGCTTTTGCCTTTGAAGCAAATGGAATAACTGACAATTGCTTTTCAGCTTTTTTTGCATCAACAATTGAATATCCAGTAAACGCTCTTGTATTGATTAAACTTTTAATTTGTTCAACACTATATTCTAATTTAGAGACTTGATTATTACTATTCAGCTTCTTTGGTAGCTGCTAAGATTTAGAAGAATTTGGTAAGCTTTCAGCTTTATTTTGGAAAAGCCATTCATTCAATATGTCCATTATACTAATTTAAGAGTCGCTACTGATGCTGATACAGTCAAGACCCCCCAACAAGAGAACTATTATTCATGATTTTTGTGAGAGGAAGTGGATTGGACATGAAAAGTCAAGGTGATGCATTTATTATTTGAGTTATAGCAAATATATAGTAATTAAACTTCTCACCAAGGATTGAACTAGAGACTGAAAACTGGAAAATGTAACTAATTTTGAAAAGTGCAAGATCAGGCCCTATAACATAATTCCATTTTAGTTACAGACCCCTTTTCTTAAAATATTCTTCAAATATCAACAAATTTTTGAATTTTTGCTATTTTTATGTATATAACGACATAAATAGTATTATGTATTGTAGATTGTTAAGTTTCCTTGTTTATATTTGGCTTAAAACACGTTAAAATCAAAACTATTTAATCAATTAAATTTCAAAGCATTTCAGTTACAAACCCTAAATACAATTCAGTTATAAACCCTTTTATTAATAAAAATCAAAAGGGTCTGTAACTGAGCACTTTTGGGGTCTGTAAGTGAATAGGGGTGGTGGTCTGCATTCGAGGTAATGTAGTACATAAATGAGGAAGCATAATCACTTAGATTGGAAACAAAGATGAAAGCCATTTTAATAAACTGGAATATTATCAACTAAAAGAATTATTAAAATATATATTATGTTTACGTGGCTATAGTAAAATAATTTATTGCGTTTAGATGTATTGTTGGATAGTTGCTGTTGAGTGAGTCATGTTATTAATTGTTTAAATGTTTTTTACTCGTGACATCGGTAATGATGAAATGAAGATATTCGGTGTGGTCGAACACAACTTTCCAAACAAAATTCCATTTCATCACGGTAAACGTCTGCAAATTTGTAGAAATAATAGTAATACACTACCTCTGCACTAAACTTAGGTGCGTTTTGGCTGGTTTTTCCGCCAAAACGCACCTTACACTAAACTGATTGGGTTATAGGTTTTGTAACAATATCTTATAATAATCAATTATTATCAATGTACTAATTATAAATATACTAATTAGTAACTATCATTGAATAATATAATCCATTGAAATCATTGGAATATGGTTAAGGATGTAAGATGGAACAATAATATGTTACAAATTTCACCGTTTTCCTTGTAAAAAAATATTCTTGATGAAGAATAATTATTTGTATATTTTTCTTTGACAAATTAATAACATGACTCACTCAACATTAATTAGGCCTGTCAGAATGTGAACTTTTTGGTTTAATTTCATGTTTTAGAATGGAATAGATGAATGTTGCAATAAATATTTATTATATTTGTATATTATAATCACTCCATATGAAAAATTAAACTGACTTTGAATAAAATTATTAGGAAACTATTGAAAAATATTCTAAATCAGTGAATTCAGGATCTTTAACATTGTACGATGATATTTCATTGAAATCATTATAATTTCTTGAGCATTTAAACGTACATAATATTTTAATATGGGCTTGTGACAATGCGGAATTTAGTACAATACCATTAAATATAACCCAACTAACGGTAAATATCTGCAAATTTGTAGAAATATCTGATTTATAGCACATGACTTAACTTATACTTCTTCAAATTATGTCATCGCCTTTGAAAGATTGTTAGCCTCTTAAAAGATTTGTTAATATTACTAGGCTTAGTCTTATAGACACAAAACTAGAAAATGTGGATGGTTTAAAAGGACTTACTAACTTAAATGACTTGGTGATTCATTAAAATCATGTAGTTGACATTCATTCATTGCAATATCTAACAAACCTGACTAAATTAAATCTATCACAAAATAATATTATTGATATAAGTGCTTTGAAGCACCTTACCAATATACAAGAGCTTTATCTCAATCAAAATCAGATTATCCACATTAATGCGCTAACAACTTTTAGTAAATTGAAAAGTTTAGAGTTATTCAATAATTATGTGCAAGATATACAACCCATAAGTAAGCATTTGAATTTTGATAAGTACAGAATAGGCGTTTAACAAATGCCAACTCATAATCACAGACTACTAGCAAGCAAAATTTAAGTAATTTATGAGATTAACTTATTAGATATCCAAAAAATAAAATAACAACATGTAAAGAAAGAAGTTGTTGTCAGGAAGTCTGTTCAATCTACGATTCAAAAAAGGAAGAATAGTCATCTCGACTTTTCTTGTTAAATATCAATTCTATTCCAACTGCTATTTACAAACGGTTCACAGTGATTATTTATAAAATATTAAATTTACAAAAATAATATTTTGATGATAGTGATAATATTTTTGATGTGTTCACTAATTTACTTATAACTTGATCTAAAGTTACTAAATATATTTAAATATATACTAAACTCACTCGAACAGGCTGCGGAGGGCGCCTATTTTGAACTGGGAAAACGGAACCTGGTCGCTTTCTTCGTCCATCACCACGTCCACTTCGTCGCTGGCAGATATCTCCAGGTCGAGGCGGTCTTTGAAGCCCTTGAAGGAAAAGTCGCTTTGGAGCTGGTCGTGGAAGGTGGAGAGAGACTTCTTGATGCAGTACGTGATGGAGTCCGCCTCCTCCAGAAGGTTGCAGTCCTGGTGCTTTTGGGCGCTTTGGAGCAGGCTGTGGGACTGCTGGTGTTTCAGCTGGAGCGAGTTGAAGGAGGACTAAAGTCGGCTGAAGTTCATTTTGAAGTGGTAAATAAACGTTGATCCTATACATTACAGCCTCAGAAGTGCACCGTAGAAAGAGTTTAGATATCTGTGAATATGTGTTTACACAATTTAGACGAGATTTAAATACGTTAAATCAATCTTCTAATTCGATATTATCTAAAGAGCGTTGTGGTCTTATCGCATTTGGTGCATAAATTCGTTATACGTATTTAAGGAATTCTATTTAAGAAAAAGTAAAAATATATCCAAATTATGATAATTTCGTTAGCCACCAATAATTAGATGTTGTCTAAATATGTTTAAATATATACGAGATTAAATAAATTAAGACAACTACATTTAATAATACTCACAAACTACCATCACTAGAACAAACTGCAAAGCGCCCCGATTTTAACTTGAAACGGAGCCGTTCCGATTTCCTCTTCGTCCGAAAACAGTTCGACGTCCTCTTCCATCGACATGTCCAGTTCGTCCAGTTTGTCCTTCAGAGACTTGAACGTGAAATCCGGAACGAGCTGGTTGTGGAAAGTGGCTGATTGATTCACTGACTCTCTGGTGGAATCCGTCTCCCCGGCGAAACTGAGCGATGGCAGGATCTTTATGCTAGTTAGTAGAGTCGAAGACTGCTTGTGTTTCAACTGAAGGCTGTTCAAAGAAGACTGGAGCTTACAGAAGTACATTTGAAGTGGGAAATATAAAGCGAGATATGTTGTTATTTATGGTGAATGATATTAATATTAAGAATTCTGAAGTAATTTGTTTATCTGTGTAAATTTGTTCAAACACAGATAAACACTTTAACAAAAGTACATCTTATTTCTCAATTTGCGTTATTATTACAAACTTGTGTTGAATAAACAGTTTGTAAACAATTAGCTATATTTAGCTAGCTTACACAAATTAATTTTCTATATTTAATTTGCGATTGAGTAAAATCATAAACAATCTGTATTTTATATTATTTGATTATAAAATGAAGGTAACATTATCAAAGATACTAAATCTCAATGTAATAATAATAAGAACAACATTTTTCACTTTCATCCTTGAACAACTTGTTAAACGTTATGTTAACAAAAGTACATTTGATTGCTTAATTTGCGTTAATATTACAAACTTGTGTTGAAGAAAAGTATTTAGACATAACAAAATTGCATCATTTGTTATTATTTTAGCGATATAATATTATTTTCCTTTTAGCTCATTTTAATGAATCAATATTTAAAAACATCAAATTTAGGGTAATTTTGGTTTTGTTCTAGAGTGATATCTCTATCACTAACTTCATCTTTGATAATTCAATAATTTTGATTTTGACTCATTTAACTAATTTTTTCAATAAAAAACCTTCAGCGTGAAATGAAAAGATTTGAAACTTTTAATATTGTTACAATTATATAATTTTCCTTAATTTGGTAATTTTTGTGGAAGTATCGTCATTTAACACTTCCAACGAAAAAATTTATAATAATATTATTTTACATAGCTAAAATAGTCCTCACTCTGCATCCGGAATGTCCTCTTCCACACGCCGCGCATTGATGAGCCCTTTGGCTCTAATGTATGCTGTGAGCATACACTGATGATATAGTTATCTGATGATGTATACGGATAATTAGCTTCAAATAGAGTTTTAAGACATAATGTAATTATAATTTTTTCTTAAACGATGAAATTGTTAGTATCATGATTTCAATGATTTCTAAAATAATACCGTAAATAATATCTTCAATTTTACGCATTTACTTATAATTCAACAAAAAGAAGTATTTCACACAAGTTTAATAATATGAAAAATTATACTGAGAACGAATCTTTCACAAGGATAAGTCAAATTTGAAATTCTAAAAGTAGTTCTATTTTAGCAACCTCGCTAACTCAAGCACAGCTGCCACTTAATATAGTATTTTATGTTTATATTTTTTCAAATATTGCCATTATACCCATTATCGATATTAAGGCACTAAGAAGTTATATTAATTATCACTAACTATACTAGCCGCGTTCATTAAATTGAACATGATATGTGCAGTACGCAATATTATCATATGCCGATAAAAGCTTCTTTGAACAGTTCTATACTAATTCCAGTATTTCATAATATTTCTGCATCCAACTATAAAAAATAGAACAAAATTTCGCAATTTTCAAATTCCATAAAGCGAGGTCTCTGGTAAAATTTTATCATTATGAAGGCTGAAACGGTCACCAAAGTTATAATACGTTATTTACTATAACATAAAATGTACATCTTACTAATTACAAAATCGATTTTGATGAATTCAAAGAAATATCTGCCTTTAATTCTTGATTGCCATAAAATACATATATGACACGACAACTCTTTGAGAAACGAAGAATTAGCTCTATTGAAGCTAATTGAAAGTTTCATAATTATTTGGTCCTAAAAAAGGGCAAAGTTAATATAGAAAGTAACAATAAAGTCAACTTTCCAGATTATATAATTGTTTAACCCCACAAGTAAGTTTCATTTTACTCAAGTATTAGACTTAATGAAAAAAATAACATATTTCATTATGAACTAATGCTGAATTACAAAAAAGAAATTTTTAGATATTAAAAAATTAATCCATAGATTAATTAGGTCATTATTGAATAACAAAATAGACAAACAAGTTTGATTTAAGTTTACTCTATTTAGAACTAAAATAGAAATTAAGCACTAATTTTGACATGTCATCAAGTAAAGTTTGGGACCATTTGATAACTTTTTGTAATAATATTATATTGTTTATATATAAATATGACCGCAGGCTAAAATCCACTCCAATTTTAATGATGGAAACAAAAAATTATTTCGTTACATAGATAGCTAAAATAATATTAAAACAAGAATTATACATTTAAACAGGTTTATCGGGTACACTAATGAAATCAACTGCGTAACTAGTATCAATGACAACTATTTTAAAGACGCTGCAAATTATTTTAATGTCAAACTCTTTATAAATCTACAATAATTAATCATAAGTTCTTATAAATTCATTGACAGTACAGGTCGCAAGTGATATAATTATTATAACTCCTATTTAGCTGCACATATAGCAGCGTGAAAATAGAAAATCTGCCCGTACCGAATCCATATAAATATAAAGAGTGGCGATAAACTGAAAATCTTTTTATATACCTATTTAGAACAAATTTTCTATAATGTAGATTTTAAGAAACATTGTGAATGAAATGTTAAACTCTGCGCTAAACAATATTGAATTGCCTCAGTTACCTCAATTATTTAAAGTTTTCGCATTGCCACAACTATAGAGGCAAAAATCGATGGCGTACACCCCTCTATTATGATGCAATTATTAGTTAAATTGATTTTGATAAGTAGAAATATACAAACATGTTAAAGCGAACATATTTATTTTTTCGTAACTTTACCACTCTACTCCTTTCTAAATCACTTTTTAATACTACATATTTTTATCATTTATACAAACTGCAGCTGAAGGCGTGGACTCAAGTTGAAATATAATATATCAGATAGTGTTAATAACAGAAATATTCAACTCAAAATTTATCAAATATTTTTCTTTACTTGCTGCAAAAAGTAGTTATTGGAGCTCAACTCAAATATAATATTTAAAACACAAAAGTGGGATTTATATAAATACTAAATACTAATACTATTATTTAATAGAAACCTGCCAGCTTATATTATTGTGTTCAAAATTACAAAATTAGTGAAAGCATAATTATTACAACTAAACCGTCTAGGCAAAACTACGTATACAGTGAAATTATATTTCTTTATGTACCTCTATTTATAACTGGCAGTTTTAGCAGCGGCCTCTGATACGATTCCCAAATTATTGAAATTATTGATTTCCATTATTTGATTATTTAGTAAATCACGAATTGACTCCAATATACCAATAGCGATATATCACTACTATACTATTATATCATATAACTATGAACCCCACATGATTCCTCTGGGGCTCAAGAAATTCATTTTTAGTTGCAAAAATCAACTTTTGGAAAAATACAACAGTTTGGGAAAAGTATCTGAGCGAACCAGAATGAATGTAATGGACAATTAGGAGTACATAAATCAACATATTTAAATAGTTATTGGCTTTCCGGGTTAGAAGGTTTAACTACAATAATCAAAGTTAATTACATTTTAGAATTTTAACTACCATAACGAGAGCTGCTGAAATCTATAAACTATATATTATTAGTAACATGAACTCCTTTCACTCCAGCTTATAAAATCGAAACTGATTATTTCAATTGTGTACAGTACAACAATTATTAACTTTCTGAAGTAAAAGAATATGAATATACATTCTTAGGCTGTGACTTCATCTTTATTTTGTTGGTACATAATCATACACTGGAAGTTTATGAGACGCCAAGTCATCAGCTATTGTCTTTTAAAATACTACCAAACTATTAGCTGTTTTACTAACTTGAATTGGAGAGGAGTGGAAGTAATTAAATTTAAAAATAATCTTTTAATCTATTAGTGTATTACCACCTATCAAAGCTAGTCCATCTATAATTTCACTTCCGGTGCTTGGGTGTACGCCATCGATTTTTGCCTCTATATTAACAATTATCAAATTAAAGTTGTAGTTTACTTCAACATACAAAACGTAGATTTCGTAGCTAGACGATACTTGAATAGTATATGTATTTCAATATTTGCAATAAAAATATTATATCACTGTGGAATGTTTCGGTAGTTCCGTCCTAAATAATTAAAAAATATTAAAAATATTTTATTAGATATGTTATCAGAAATAAAATAAATTGAAATAATACTAATTACCAATCAGTGATTTTAATATTTTATTATAGTAGTAATATTTATTTTCTGTTTCAGAAATATACCTAAATAAAAATATTGCTATTTAAAAAATAGATATGGAAATAATTCTAACAAATTGGATTATAAGATATTAATTAAAATGAAATATATTATTAAAGTGAACAAAAATTAATTATTATATAAATTAATTATTATTAAAAATAGAATGTTGATAATCAAATAATTGGACGTTTTAATAATATATAATGATGTATGTGAATATATAGCATTTTATAATAGATATTATATTGGTAAATTATATTGGTATAAATATTATCTCAACAAATATATTTCTAAAAAATTGGGTGTAATGTTGATTAATTGAATTTTAAATAACTATAGTAGGTGACTTAAGTTGCAGTATTTATTATTACACTTAATATCTATCTTACTATCTTACTAATATAGATGGTGTTGATTAATTATATTTGGTGAAAAACACTGCTTTTGAGAAAGTTAGTTTTGATAATGTTCGAAAGAGTGTATATTTAATATACAATAACCCATGTAATATTTTATTGTTTTTAATATTGATAAATATTTATTTAATATTAATCTGTAGTATTTGAAAATGTCTCTAATGTGCAAAATAATATTAGTAAAAAGTGATAAAAATTGATTAAAATTGAAATGGAGGACTAAAAGTAGACTAGATACATTGATATTGAAACAAAGTTGTAGGTTCAACAAAAATAACATCCTTATGTGATACCTCTAGACTATGTTAGTCAAATATACCAAAATCAGACCTTGGTTTTAGTGTGTTAATAATAATAATTTCGATAAAATAAAAATATATTCGTCGCACACTTTCAATGGGACATGTAAATATTATACCTGTTTCACTCCAACTATTCTCAACTATAAAAGTTGTTATGTTAATAAGCGCATTGAATAATTGTATGTTACAAACTTTGACGATTTCTTCATTTAATGAAGTGGTAATTGAATCTCAAAACCCACTTTTGGCAAGCTTTTATAATCATAGAACGATTACTACAAAATTAAAATTAATAGAGAAATCTCTAAGAACCTCACTTAAAGAGATATTAGTAATAAGTAACATTTAATTTATTGTTCTCATTTAACAGACTTTATAATATTTTTCACATTATACAAGTGATGACATTCACAATATCTTCTATTATTATAATTAATCGTATTCTTAGATAATAATTGCTTAATATGTGCGACTCAAATATTTTGATAAATGATTAATAATATTAATATTGCTAAAAAAATTAATAATTGAATACAATATTAATAACAAATAATATTAGTATGTCAACATAGTAAAAGTAAAATAATATATTTATAAATACAAAAACTGTTATTAATTCATAAATTGTAAGTAGTGTAAGTAATGATTATATATTTTCAGTATTTGGATTTAATCGAAATGTATAAGACATATAATAGTCAATAATCAACATAACAATAACTTTTAACAGTTTTAAAAGTGCATTGATCTGCTTTTAATGTAATATTTCGATATCAAAATCAATATTAGTCTATATAGCACCTGGATAAATGCTTTCTGGGATAATTTTTAATAGCTTGGAAATTATAAATATTATGAACACATCAGTACAATATAGATTTATAGCTATTCATTCTGCTGCTATTGTATATAATATATCTACTAAAATTCAATATTTTAACTTATATAATATATAAATAGTAGGAATTAACCAAAATTTGTAAATTAATTCTTTAATTTTAGCATAAGAAGTTAGTATTTAAACATATATAATTATTAATAATGTCATATTTTGTTCAGAGATCGATTAAATATATAATAATAGTCTAATTTAGCTATCAAACAAAATATAAAACGAATGTCCTTAAATTTGTAGTTAAAGCAATAATTAAATTATTTATGGAATATGTGCAGATATACTTATAAATGGGTTATTAATTCAATCAAATAATTCTTATATTTGTACTGATAATTTTATTTTTAATGGTTCGTAATGCGTATGTAAAGAAGGGTATTTATTAAATGGCACTATTTGTATTAATTTAACCAAATAACTTACATCTTTATTAGGGAACATCACAGAATTATAAACTTCAGCTTAGAATAACTATAATTTATTAAATGCGTCTATTGAAAAACTTAATTAAAATTTATCTAGCTAAATAGTAGACTAAAATAATTTAACACATGCGCTATTCGATCTAACCGAATAACACATAACTGGAAATAAATCTATGATGTTACATTAACTTGATGTTAATATATCTGTTCTTGATACGCGTATTTTAGAAAATTATACCAAGTTAAATTCAGCTTTATTGGGGAACATCACAGAATTATAAACTTCAGCTTAGAATAACTATAATTTATTAAATGCGTCTATTGAAAAACTTAATTAAAATTTATCTAGCTAAATAGTAGACTAAAATAATTTAACACATGCGCTATTCGATCTAACCGAATAACACATAACTGGAAATAAATCTATGATGTTACATTAACTTGATGTTAATATATCTGTTCTTGATACGCGTATTTTAGAAAATTATACCAAGTTAAATTCAGCTTTATTGGGGAACATCACAAAATTATAAACTTCAGCTTAGAATAACTATAATTTATTAAATGCGTCTATTGAAAAACTTAATTAAAATTTATCTAGCTAAATAGTAGACTAAAATAATTTAACACATGCGCTATTCGATCTAACCGAATAACACATAACTGGAAATAAATCTATGATGTTACATTAACTTGATGTTAATATATCTGTTCTTGATACGCGTATTTTAGAAAATTATACCAAGTTAAATTCAGCTTTATTAGGGAACATCACAGAATTATAAACTTCAGCTTAGAATAACTATAATTTATTAAATGCGTCTATTGAAAAACTTAATTAAAATTTATCTAGCTAAATAGTAGACTAAAATAATTTAACACATGCGCTATTCGATCTAACCGAATAACACATAACTGGAAATAAATCTATGATGTTACATTAACTTGATGTTAATATATCTGTTCTTGATACGCGTATTTTAGAAAATTATACCAAGTTAAATTCAGCTTTATTGGGGAACATCACAAAATTATAAACTTCAGCTTAGAATAACTATAATTTATTAAATGCGTCTATTGAAAAACTTAATTAAAATTTATCTAGCTAAATAGTAGACTAAAATAATTTAACACATGCGCTATTCGATCTAACCGAATAACACATAACTGGAAATAAATCTATGATGTTACATTAACTTGATGTTAATATATCTGTTCTTGATACGCGTATTTTAGAAAATTATACCAAGTTAAATTCAGCTTTATTGGGGAACATCACAAAATTGAATAATAATCTGTAATAAAATATATTTTAACTTAATACATCGTTTTAAATAAAAATTGTTGAAGTTGCTACAAATTTTACAAGTACAAGTAATACAATAAACGATTTATAAAATCAACTGATTAATTAAGAAGAAGCAGATTTAGAATAAATATATAACTTGCAAATTTGTAGTAGAAATTTATTTTTAATATAGTTTGACATATCAACTGTTTCATAAACAGTTGACTACACTAATTTCACTACTTCATATGTATTCAATTAATAGATAGTAAATAATGCATTTATTGAAGTTAAAGATAGTTCTTTTAATTAAAATTCATTTTCATTATATAATAAATAGACCTATTACTTTAATTTAAATATTCAAATTGGAACATAGTCAACATAATCTGGATCAATAATTTCTGATCAAAGCATACAATCCATTAATAATGTTAGAATATACTCTAGCAATAGTAGTACTATCAATGTTTAAACTAATTATCAGTTAAATATTTTATAACGAACGTCAAATAAATTAATAGTACGAAATCTTTATATAAACTTAAATTTTTTGTCATCTTGTACTGGTAATATATCTCTTATCGGAACACAACACACCTAGTTATATATAAGAAATTACTAAATTTTTGGAAATTATTTTTCAGTTTCATAAGTAGCATTATGTGCACTTAAGACCGATAATGCAACTATTAAAATTACATCATTAAATATTTAGCCAAATAATATACTATTTGGGAACTATTCTTCATATATGTTCTCATAAGTAGAAAATGCAATTATATAATTATCGCACTTATATATAGAAATCGGGAACAATACACAATCAATATATTTATCAACTTGTGATTCTAGTAGTTTTAATAAATATTAATATGGTGGAATTATTAATTATGCTAGTCAGTCTTAAATCACAATTTCATATATTTCGATATCGTCTTACTAAAAAATATATACACAATATTTGAATTCCTCAGGAATAATAATTGGAACTTTGTAATCTTAATATTCATCATTATCTCTAGAAAAATTATGTATATTCTCAAATATTAGTAGTAATAGTACTTTTGATAATTTTGGAATTCTTAGTAGTGTTGATGGTACCATTAGTTTAGTACAATCATCAATTAACTTAAATATATTAATGAAAACTTGTAATAATTTTGGTACTATTAGCTACATAACAGATAAAAGCAATTAAATTATTACTGACTCATTGTAATTGTAAGCTAACTTAAATTATAACGATAGTTTAAATATTGGAACTTTAATTGGTGTTTTAAATGCTTTAAATTCAACAGTAATGAATGTATCTGTGTCTAAATGTTATATATCTTCTAGTTCAGTCGCAGCTGGGCTCATTGGATTTTCAAAATCTAATACAACTATATTAAACAGCAAACTCACAGATAGCAATATTTCTAGTAGTAATATGTATTCTGCTGGATTTATTTAAACTGCTGTTATAAATGCAACAATATAAAATTGTATAATATAAAAGTGTTAAATTAACACTAGCGGATTTGTATCCGTGGCTGGATGTAATATTCAGTTCATATCATCAAATTTACTATATTGTTAAATTTAATCAGATATTTAATCAGGTGGCATATTAGGATATTCAGGCGTTGGGTATATAATATCAATAAATGATTGTTTAATCACTTCACTCACAACAACATGCAAAGCCTATAATTGTGGCTCAATAATTGGACGTTCAGATTCTAACACTATAATTTAACAATCACATGTTAAAAACAGTAGTATTAGCTCTGTTAGCAGTACAGGTGGATTTTTAGGACATAGTTATTCCAATATAACAATTATGTGGTGTTCTATATATAATTCAACTATAATTAGTAGTTACTCTTGTAGTGGTGGCTTTGTTGGGTTGTCTTCAGATTTATTTTATGTCTTCAATAGCCAAATAACTCTAATGAATATATTTTCAGATATATATGCAGGAGGATTTTTAGCTAATGGCGCGTAAAATATATTTATCATTGGTTCTAAGCTATAATCAATCGTTTTATAAGCTAATGCATATTTTAATCTTGTTATAGGATGTACAATAGCTACTCTATCTATATAAACTTCCTCATCTGAATGGATTAATAGTATCAATAATGTATTATAAAATAATTGTTTAAGTTTCACTGGTATAAATGGATGCTGATATTTTATGTGATATATTATTATTAATTTTACACTTTTTATAATTATAATTATCTATCAAAAGAATTATAAAATGGGGAAGATAAAAATATTTACTAACGAGCTCCATCGGCTACCGACGTTCATTATCCTTATTTTATACGTATTGCAAATTGTGACTTATATTGAGCAACAAATCGATAATTCTCGGGGTGATTGAAAACTTGCGAAGTTAAAAGGAATTACAAAAAGCTTGTTATCCGTCCAAAAGTCCATGATTATAACATGTATTGCTCGATGATCGATAAACTCGCTAACTACCAACTTACGTAGGTAAAACGCTGTACCTAAAACGCTGCACACGTCAAGAAATAGCAAACTTCTTGGAGTGAAAACTTAAATGCTGAAATTTAAACTTTAAACAAAATTTCACTAGTTACTAGATGCATATTACAAATGTTATAATATATAAATATAATTATAATACAATTATAGCAAATCAGTTCCAACTCTTCTAAGCATGACAGAGCATATTTGCCGCAACTACATCTCAGTAATTGGGACGTTTCGCTCTATCGTTAATATTTGCACCAAAGAAGTCGTATTTTGGATTTAATGGAACATTAGCCAATGCAATTAGTATAATTAAAATAATTAACTTTCACGTAAACTTTAACACAATTTTAATGACAACCAAAAATGCAAATGCCAAAACTGCTCCGAAGAAAACGATTTCCTTTTAAAATTTTATTTCCAAAATCCTGAAAACAAAATCAAATCTTTATTTTGTTTTTGGTTCGCACGTTTAAAAGTTTTGCATTTACGCCAGAAAATCGATTAGTTCGTCCACGAATGCCGGAATGTAAAAATCTGAGTTAATAGTTCCACTCCCGTTCTTAAATACAGTATTAAATCTGTGAACGAATCTGTTAATTGTTTATTATATTAACTAAAACATAGCAGTTCTCATAAAATTGTAGCCGTTTAGCAATTCAATGTTATCTTACACGTCAACATACCCGAAATTGTTTTCGAGCAAAACTAAGTAATTAACAGCAGTTTGATTGTGCAACTTAATTTAATTCAGCTTCAAAGACTCAAAGAAAAGAGATAGCATCTTCATATCTTATAAATGCCTGTTTTCGCGCACAAAAATTAGAACCTGTTCACCATACTTATTTTATGAATGACTAATATTCAATGAATTAAATTTTTAAAACCACGGCTTTGTAAAATATGATACAAAATGGATAACTGAGCTGAACACCTTCTAATTAAACAATATCATTTACTAATTGTACACCAGATATAATTTTGACATATTTTAGGTTGGTACATAAGCAGCCTTATAAAAAATTTCGTAATCTTGAGCATGTGCAATAAACTCATCACCATAAATAATAAAGAAACAATCATCATCCTTGAACGCTAGTTGTGCTTCAGAAATAGTATTAAATGTATTGCTTTCGTCAATATATTTCTATTTAACTTACTTATAAAACTCTTTAATATTATCTAAATTCTTTAAAATAATTTACGCACCAAGTATTTGTTTATTTCGCATTACTGCAACTCCCGGATATCCTGAAAATAATCCATTATAGTCACCTAAAATTACTATGGAAGCATTTATAACTTCATCATCTAAATAATCGATACAGAACTCTATTAAACTGTTTATTCCATTATCAACGAACTAGATATTTGTCCCATTATTAAAAAACTGTTATTATGAATATTTGAAATTTACGGTCAATGTAGCATTTATTTCATTACTATAGAGGGGTAAATCCAAAGTCGCCAGGTATATATACGAAGTGAAATTAGAGCTAATCTATATTTGATAGGGGGAAATACGCTGGCACATAAAAAAAAATTATATTTTATTTTAATATTATATTACCACTCTACTTCTCTGTAAAAATATTTAAAATACAACATATTTATATCATTTAAACTGATTACATCTGAAGGCATGGACTCCCGCTAAAATTAAACGTATTATATGGTGCTAATTAATGAAATATAGCATTCTAAATTAATTTCATATTTTCGTTAACTTCAATTAAATTACAATATATTGGAGATCACTCAAATATTAAATTTCGGACTTAAAGGAGGGATTAGTATAAGTACTAAATACTGATACCAAAATTTAATGTTAATCAGCTAGCTTGTATAATAGTGCTCAAAATACTAAAATTAGTGAAAGCATAATTATCACAACTAAACCGTCTAGGCAAAACTCCGTATACTGTGTGATTATATTGCTTCATGTACCCCTAACTATACATGGTAGTTATACTGGTGGCCTCTGATATGATTCCCAAAATATTGAAATTATGGTATTCCAGATTTATGTATTTTAGTGAATCACGAATTGACTCCAATATACCAATAGCGATATATCACTACTATACTATTATATCATATAACTATGAACCCCACTTGATTCTTCTGGAGCTCAAGAAATTCAATTTTAGTTGCAAAAATCAACTTTTGGAAAAATACAACAGTTTCAACTACAGCCGGTATAAAAGATACTAAAATTAGTGCATTTTAATATTTTGGACTGGAGTAGAGTGGTAATATAAAAATATTATAGAATAAATTCCTCTTATCTGTTGGGAAGATTCCCTCTTTCAAAGTAAGTTTAACTATATTTTCACCTTCAAATATAAGGTGGCGGCCTTGGATTTACCCCTCTATAGTAATTAGATTTTTTATAAAGTAACATTCTTTCTCATATATAAACGTTTTGTAACATATTTTGTTAAATTGTTAATTAACAATTAATTTTGAACTATTAAAACACTATAATTATTTAATATTTTACTTATATCCGCTAGTTACTCTAGTGTAATGTGTTTTCGTTTCAATAATAATCGGAATGGTTACAACTTTTAAGTTAATACAAAATGAATCAATGCAATCAACGCAAATAGAATTAGTTAACTAGTAATCGAAATAATCATGAAAATAAAAAGGAATATTTTATAAAGTATCATAAGTGTTGATAAATGCACTAATTTTTACAGTAGTAGTTGATAATATTTGGCAATCCGAATTATATTATGGATGTAAATTATGGATGTAAATTAAAACATATTTGAGTCTCTGACTATTAAAATGATGAGTAGCTAACTAAGTTGAGTAACAATTCGTCAACTCTATTTTTTATGACAACATATTAGCTTACACTTTCACACATAACAGCATTTCAGTTGGAGTGAAATTGATTACTAAGTGTATAAATTATTAATATATAAATGCCTCTATTAGTTTAAATTGAATGATTTTAACATTGATTTGCGTTTATCAGTTATTTAGTGTTAGGTAACTAAAGTGATTTAACTTAAGTTAAATCTAAGTCTATATTTATTATATTAATTATTAATAAATTGAAATAACCACTTTCAATTCTTTATTTTTTAGTTAGTAAATTAATATATCACTGTACATTACGTTAATATAACACTGTACATTACGTCTAGTACAAATTGCTATAATATTCTTAGGTTCTTTAATAACATTGTTTGTGAGACGATATACTAAAAGTAGTTTAATAATATATTAAAATAACAAGGTTTTCAAAACTGTTCTATGTCTCAATTCATGTTTAAAATTTATTAAAGTCTTACGATTTATATTTACTCTAACCTCTCTCTTTTTGTCGTTCATTTTTTCTTATATGTTCTAATTGTAAAATCAAAAGTTATTATTAATTCAGTTCAAACCTTCCTCGAATAGTCCGAATAGTCCATTCTCGTTTTGTACTCGTTTTGGTGGAACCACCACCCCTTTAGCGCTTCCATTCTCAGTTCAGGCTCTAGAAACTCATTTACGAACTTTCCGCTCCACATGTACTGCAAGTGCGTTAGGTTCGTGTCAATTATTCTTATTCGGCTTTATTCGTTCATAGTCCGTAATCCGAAGGAATCGCTTACGTATTCGAATCTACTTTGCATATTTAAAATGCTGTGTTCTGAATTACTATTCATCACGCCGAACCAAGAAGACTGCCAGGGCTGGATCAAACCGTCTCTAGGCGAACCAAATAAGACAATTCGGTCAACGGACATGAAATTTTATTTATAAGTCGAATTAATAGTTATTGAGTTGTCAATTTTCGACAGAACAGACGAATTAGCGTTAAAAGAGTCTAATTAATAGGGATCGCGCCAGAATCCAGCGGGACCAATGTTATCCTGAAAATATTATCCGTACACATTGGACTTGATGTACTTACTCAAAAATTTTGGAAATTTACGGAACAACCAACAATTACTATCAACACCACAAAAGAAACCAGCTACTGGACCAGCAATACTCACATAACGAAGCATCGGAGCCTTCACGTGATTGTACTTCTACAAATAATTTCGCATCAAAAACGCGCCATTAGAATAACCAACACCAATAAATCCATCATGGGTTCTTGGATCACTGTTGATGCACTTGGCTAATTCATCTGTTTATTAATCAATGCTCATGAAAAATGTATCGAGCGCGCCGTTTCCAACTTCACAGTTTATCAAATCCCAATCTGGATTTAATTTCTAAATCTTGCTTATAATACCATTCATCATCCATGCATAACTCATGAATGAATGCATGAATACTATTGGTACCTGCTGTTGGACCACAAAATTCATCAAAATCATACTTTTGATGTGGAGTAGAAATATATAATTTTTATCATAAATTATTAAAATACTTAATATATTTTTGTTATGTTTACAACAAACATTAATACAATTCTCAATATTCTTGTTATTGATTGTGTTTCAGTTAACCAATCAATTAATAATTGTATATTGTAGATTATAAATAACACCAAACAGTAATAAGCCGTATTACTAATATTATTATTGTATTAATATTGTGTATTCTTAATATTATAAGATGATAAATACAAAATATATTTATAAATTATTGTATTAATACGCTATAAGAGTAAGTGATCGCATATATGATAAAATTCTAACTTTAACACTTCATTATAAAATATGAACAGTTTACTACAGCATTTTATGTTGTTTTTCTTAGTAGCACTCGTCTCTGGGTCAGTATTCGGCTGGCTTGTTTTTGAAAATCATTTGTTAACGCATAATATGCCGGGTAAGAAATATAACGGTTATGGATTCACAACATGTGTACTATCATTTATCTGTTCTGGTTTGGTTCTACAAACAAAACTATCAGCTATCTTATCTAAATTGAGTTTTAAATCTCAAATTTATGTTGGAATATCTATATTTTCAATTGGGTTGACATTAACATACGTTGGAGCTGTATACACTCCTGAATTACTTTTTGTGGCTGAGATTCTTTTAAGTTTTTCCGGCTGCTAGATTCACATAACATGTTTGTAATTATCACATAATTTCAAAACTCATAGCTTCCTTATGACGTGCGCGTTTGCAATCTCTACAACTTTATTTTAATTTGTTGACTTGAATGTTCCGTTTTACGTTGTTTTCATTATTTGGTTTATATTAACTTTAATAGTTGCTTTAGTTTTCAATCCAAATTATAAAAGGGTTAAAATCAATTAATTTGCATTTTAAGAGTTGTAAACTATCTTAAAAAGTAAATAATATCCAATTTATTTAAGTATTATATTTGGAACTGGATTTAAGTCATATTATGGAAGTGGCTATTTTGTGCGCTTAAAAGATTTGGGAATTAATTCAAGAAATATGCAATTCGTGTGCACGGGTGCGAATTTTATGGGAATATTTTCGTTTTTGTTTGAGTATTTCAGACCAGAGTGGGGATTTGTAATAAGTAACATTATTTGTGTGGTTGCATAGGTTATAGTACTAGTTTATTAGGATATATACGTGATCGCATTGAATTCGGTTTTGGTAAACGTAGCAATATCATCTATACTATCTTAAGCAACAAAATTAAGCAATTAAGATTTTCCTGGAGTTAATGTTGTTATTAGTGCTGCTTAATTACTGGGTAGCTTATTTGGTTTGGTAATCGGCTACTTTTTACCTATCCAATTTTGTGATTACATTGTTGTAATCTCAGCAAGTATAATGTAAATATTATGCGTAATTATATTTACTGTTACAGAGAGACGCAATATGTTTACAAATCATAAATATTAGAGAATATCAGATAATCAAGAAACATAATATTATTCTGAAAAATTAATTTCAGAAAATGAGGCGCTTTATACAGAAAATGAATATTTAACTACAGAATCCGTTGATTAAATGTGAAATTAATTGTTATTATTATGTAATAAATGTAAGCTGAGAAGTTAGATAATTGTGAAATAGTTAACGATACAAATCGTATATAAATAATAGTATCTTTATCTCTTAACCGCTAATGATGCTGCGCTGATATCAAGAAATAATAGGCGCACTATTTTTAATTTACTTTTGCACGAATATACTACTGGGAGGTTCAAACCATGGGCGATTCGAAGTGTTTTACGTTTGAAGATATCAACTTTTTCATCATTTGTGGAATGGGGCATTTTATCTTAAAATCGAAAGTGATTGAAATGTATTTATATAGATTAAAATATTAACACTCCACTAATCATAATTCAAAATGCAGTACGAAATCTAGCGAGTGCATTTGCTTAAAGTCTATGCAATATATTGAATGGCATTTTAAATAACTTTAAATATATGGCCTAGAATAGTACATAGATCTTACCTTAATTCAACATGAAACTCAAATGTAATTGCAAACATGTATAAATCTACTTGTTTTATGCTATGTTAACATTTTTCTTAACTAAATTCAACACAGTTGAATGAATTTTATCTCATATTCTCAGTGTTGTTCAAGGTAACTTCAAATATTTATAATCATATTATTTGAGTTTATGTCGACAGTTGCATCACGGAAATCTACAATCTATGAATTATCAGAGATTTTAGAACTGTAAAACATTCCATTTATCATGTTTTGGGTTAGATTCCGTTATTCAAAATTTTGATTTGGTTAATATTATTATTAAATTTGTGTTAAATTGCTCGATGGCAATTGAAAATAAAAATTCGGACGAATATACGATATTTTTGTTGAAATTAAACTTATGTTTAAACAATGTCAGGATGTGGAATAGTCATTTCGTGCGCCCATAAAAATATGTGATGAAAATCATAATATATCAATTTAAAAAATAACTGAATACAGTATGGTCATATGACATGTCTTTTTACCTTTAGCGGTTAATCTCTGTTTATAGTTTGATATTTATAATGTGAATGTTCTTAATCACTATGCATATGTAATATGACTCACTAATAGCATTTAGTAAATACATTACAATAAACAATAAATATTCAACTAATGTAAAAACTAACTTTCTACAAAAAAGATCTAAAATGTCTCTTAAAAACCATAGTAAAAAACTAATTAAACCGCTACACATATACGTAATATTATTAATATTATGTATATATGTTCACATTGCATACCATAGAATAAAGTAAAATAGTTACTGTGGTCGCCAAGCCAACTTTGATTTCAAAAAATACTAACTATTTCAAAACTATTTTTTGTATTAATTTTAACTATATATTAACTCAATGTTTAGTAGCGTCTCCTTTCTATTTTATTACTTCTTCTAACCTTTTGGGCATAGAGTCAATCAAATGATTGATGATATCTAACGAGATTTACTCCAACGCCCTCTTTACTTCTTCATTTAATAAGTCATATGTGGTACATTCTTCAGGGGAAATGTTTGACTTCAGTGGATTCCAGCAGTGAAAAAGTGGATTTAAGTCTGGACTCATTACTGGAAAGCGATAGAGCTCAATGTTGTTAGCAGTATAAAAGTTTTTCATATACTTACTAAAATGTGTCGGGGCGTTATCTTGTTGCAACTTCAAGTTATGCTATTAAGTGATGGAAGTGTAACTTGTCTGAGAACTTAAGAATTGACAATTGAATTCATGGTCGTACCGCACGGCATAAACCATAATGGACCCTTATATCTATAGCTAATCGTACTATAGATCATGCACGAAAACAGTCCATATTTTACACTTCGAGAAAATACTTCGGATTCCACTCGTCTTTAGGTGTTCTGAGCACTCTACTCGCTCGATTTGCATAGCATTTTGAGCGATACTCATCGGTATACTAAAAAGTTCTCCAATATTCAATTGGTTGTTTCAGGTTCATTCGAGCAAAGTTCAAACTTTCCAATTTATGCTTTTCGGTAAGTTTTGGCTTTATCTTAGCAACATAGAAGCTTAAACTGAATTTGGCCAGGAGACGAGATACCGTTGTTAGAGACATGGAAATTCCACGAAGGGCTTAGTATTTTTCAGCTATGATTCGTCGAGTTTCGAATCTATGGCTCTGGCGATATTTAACAACGCGAAAATCTCAGCTTAGTCAAATTTTCTGACACTATTATCGGCATGAGAAGCTTCTAGCTTGCCTGTAACTTCAAAGTGCTTAAAAATGGAATAAACAGTTTGGAGACTACATTGAAGGCAACAAGCAATGTATTTCTTGGTTGCAACAGTTTGTGATTCTGTTTCTCACATTCTCATCATTATGCGACGCTCTTGTATTGTGATCCGTCGGCTTCGTGTGTGCTTCGTCATTTGAAGGATGAAGTGAAAAAGAAATGAACCGCAGAATTAATTGAATATGTTATAATTAGCATAAATACAGTGATTTAATTTTCAAGCGCAATTATTACATAAACATTTGTTAAAATCAAAGTTGGCTCGGACACCACAGTACTTGATATTAAAAAAGATGTTAAATCACACATAGTAAATACATTAAAGCTGTTACATAAATGAGGAAGCAGAATCACTTAGATTGGGGAAAAAGATGAAAACCATTTTAATTAACTGGAAATTCACTAACCACGAGAATTATTAAAATATATATTATTTTTACTTAGCTATAGTAAAATAACTAGTATATACCTATTTATTGCGTTTAGATGTATTGTTGGATTGTTGCTGTTGAGTGAGTCATGTTATTTAGCGATGAAACGAGTCGTTTTTAAAAACGACGTCATTTCAAACGACTCACTTAGTTAATATAATTGATTTGAATCCCAACAAGTTATGCATTAAATGATAATATACAACTTATATTAGGTTAACTGATAAATGAATATTAAATGAACTAATTTGTCCTGTCCCATCTCATTATCACAAATTCATATAATAATTCAGCATTATAATAACAATAATTCTTTTCACTCCTCAACAGATGTCACATTAAAATGAGAATTTAGAATGGAAGAAGAACTTGAAGTTCATCTTGGTGACGATCCCAATGTTCATGGGCTATGCCACTTGCTTTAACTTGCAGAGATACATGAAGGAGACGTTGATGGTTGAGCCAGGCCTCTTTTCGACTGCCTATGGCTTTTTGTATATGGGCAATTTGTTGTTCAGATTTTTCCACAATTATTTCTGGATTTTTACCAAGCCATTTTGGAGAATTATCATTTCGTATGCTTCAATGTGCTGTGCTGAGATTTGCATGATAATCGTGCAGATTGTCAAGTGGGATCCGAAGAAGAACAATTCCTGGTTGGCTTTCATAACTTTCGCCTTCGCAGGTGTCGGCATTGGTACTTTCGAGTCCAACGTGCTGAGCGTGATGTCCATCGTGTCCCCAGGCGCCCGTTACTTCTCCGTCATCGGTATCCCAGTCGGTGTGAACATAATCACCATCTTCTCCTTCCTCATCATTGGCGCCTTCGAGGGCGTTGCCACCCCAGGCCACGTCTGCGCCTTCATCTTCGGCGTCGTCATCGTGATGATGATCGTAGCCACAATCATCCTGTTCGTCTACGTCCCCCACGGAAAATTCATCTCAAAGAACGACTACAAAGAGATAAACGAGGACGGAACCACCAGTTTCAAGCAGGACGACGACCAAACCACCTCCATCCACTACCTCCCGAACGCGTTCAAGAACTACAAGAAATGGCTCCCACAGGTCCTCCCGAACGCTCTGTCCATGTGCGCGAACATGTTCACCGTCTCCCAATTCGCCCCAGGTATTGTTCTGTACACCATCAATTCCTCACGTTTCGTCAAGTTCCTGGGCATGACCATGAAGGCCGACTACTACAGATGCATATTCGGCGTGCTCACCTTTTTAGGCGACTTCTGCTCCCGTTTGATCTTCGAAAAAGTCAAATTCATCTTCCCACCCATGTTCCTCATGGCAAACCTCATCGGCGTGCTCATGGTCATCTCCGGCATCCCAGAAGTCATGATCATCGGAAACTTCATGATCATGTTCAGCAACGGCATCATCTACGTCCAAACCTCGAAATGGATCAAAGAAGTCACCAAAGGCACCGACTACAACCTCTCCAGCTACTCCTTCTGGCTCTTCGTAGGCGACCTCGGCTCCGTCGTTGCCAGCTTCACTCAACAATCCCTCGTCCAAGGCATCTGTGTTGACATGAGAGGTAAGATGCAAGGTAGATGGGACCCATGCCCATACTATGATAAAATCTGAGAATGAGATCATTATAAACAGTTATGATAGGCTTATAATATTTGCTTAAAAGTCTTAAAGGCTTATTAACGAAATATTGAATATTATTAAATAAATAACAGAATAATAGCTATTTAATGCCTAAAAACATTTTCAACCACTTCCTTCCACTTCCAAATGTAAGTATAATCCAAAGATAATGTGATATAATAAGCTAACGCTTTATGAAATCATAAACAACAAGTAACTTTACAGTAAACAACAAGTAACTTTAAAATCTTGAAGCCTTAACAATTTAATAACAAGTAGAATATTTTACATTTATTTCCTAAATATCTTAAGACATTTAATAGCTTGATCTTATTGTCAACTATCCGAAGCTTAAAGAGCTTACGGTATCAAATTAACTGAAAGACTTAGCATTTTTATCTTAATCGTTTTAATTAACCAAATTAGACCTGTCATCTAATTTAATTAGTGATATCTCTGCTTTAAAAGATATGACTAAACTACAGTACATTGACCTATCTCAAAATACAATTTATGATGCATCACCTTTGTAAAACTTGACTAATCTCAACTATTTAAATTTGGCTGAAAATGACATCTAGGTATCTGCTGGCTTAAAACTGTCCATTTGTCTTAATAATTTGAATATATCCTATAATTATGTCCAGGACATCAAATTTCTTGAATGCTTGAATTAAATTACAACGTTAAATATTAAATCGAATAAACTCGAAAATATTACTGCATTGAAGAATTTAATCAATTGCTAGGAGTTAAACGTGTCTGAAAACAGAATTTAAGATATTACTCCACTTATGTATTTAAAATAACTTACAATATTATTTGTAAACAAAAATAAACTTGTTAACATCGATATACTTCAGCACTTAAATAATATCAAAACTCTGGATTTATCGACAAATTCTATTGTGTATGTCTACAATTTATAAAAACTTTAAACAAATTGTAGTGGATTGATATAAACAACAATAAAATATAGGATTTATAAGTTGTGAAATAATTTAGTAAAGTACTTAAAAAATGTTATCGAGATACCTAAAAGTAACCCTCATTTGAAGAAATTATATTTGCTAAAAATATGCGGGTTGTCCATAAAAGCGGTATTCTATTAAACTAAGTAAACTAATATTAAAGAACTATGCAAAAGAGTTTCACTAAATTCTAAAAGACTATGTCGCACACTCTACAAATCGAAACATATAGGCTTATTAATTTTACGCAAATCGTAATTAATCTTTTCGAAATATTAAATCGCTAGAATGAATGATGTTATTTTTAAACTACACTTTAAACTACACTCTATTTATTATTATTATTATTTAATATTCATAAAATTATATGTTTATATAATTTCTGCTTTTTATATATTATTAAATATTAAAATATATTAACTTATTAGTTAACTCACATCTTAATTCAAAAAAATTTACCAATCCAAATGTAAAATGATTATACTTAACATTAGATAAATAAGCACAAAAGTTATGTAGTTGATGGAAATTTAAGCATACACAAAGACAAAAGTATCAGTGCGCTGCGCTTTCTTGAATTTTTAAACGTGAAGCACGTTTCGCTGTGGTAGTGCGAAAACGTAGCGCTTGGCACTATTCCTCCAACTTTAAGCCGCCTGACCATCAATCAATGCACAGGCGCCGACTTAACAGAATTGAAGCACAACGTGCAGCTGCAGTTCCTGGACATCAAGCAAAACAAGTTTGTGGAGTGCAGATTCCTCAGAACGCTGGTGAACATAACCAGCCTGACGTTGATTAACAACGACCTGGAAAACATAGCGTATCTGAGAGACATGGCTAAACTTAGCAGCCTCATCGTCCACCAAAACAACCTGAACGACATTTATGGAATTCAGCATCTGAAGAAGCTAACGCTGCTCAACCTGTCGTACAACAAAATAGTTGACATCTCGGCTCTGGAGTCCCTTGCGAACATCGAGGAGCTGTATCTGAACCAAAATTAAATTGTGAGCATAGAAGCCCTCACCAGTTTCTCCAAGCTGCGCAATCTGGAAATATTTGACAACTACATCCAGGACATGACACCAATCTACCGCCACAAAAACTATAAAAACTCAAATTTGTACAGAATAAGACAGTAAGACGACCCTACTTATTAACATCTTTGCAGATCGATGAATCACAAGTGTATTTACGGTATTTAAGAACTAGCTGGTAGATTCAAGCACTCAAGTAACTGCAGAAAAATAGATTCGATCAAGAGAACTATTTATTATTCCTTTGTTCAAATCGAAACAAATACTGATATCTTTTTTAGCAGGATAAACGACTTATTTCAACAATCAAATATTTTTGGAACTGACTAATGATATAATTTATCACTTTTATTACTGTCTTATTACTTAACCCAAGATACAACTATGATGGTTTTTGACGAAAGTAAAAAAGGAGAATGAATTTAGGAATTCTTACTATAAAAATATAAAAAATCAAGCCAAAAGGCAAGTAAAATTATACACTAATGTTCATTGTTGAATATTGATTATTTTGATTTTCAAATTTTTCACTTCATAATAAATAGTTAATCTAAATATTTTATCTAACGGCTAAATATTAAAATATATAATATCATTCGGTGTTATCGAACATCCAAGCCGCCAGTTAGTCCATGCGCACAATTTTTAAATTGAGTTCATTGCAGTATTGTATGATGTCAAGAAGCGCTTGCTACCTTTGAATATAGTTCGATTTCATTTATGGGTTCTCAGTGTCGAATTCTTCGGTGTAGTAGTCCGAGTGCAGTCCGAGCACAACCGGCGCTTTGTTCCCGTTCATGTGGCATTCAATGGTGTATCTGATAATAATATTGAATTCTTCTGCGCTCATGTCGAGTTCTGCCCAGCACGTCCAGTCTCCTCCGTATATTATTTTCCCGTATTTCAATTGCAAATTGAATCCAAGTGTGTAAGGTGGTACGATGAACGTGCTGATTGGGATCTCGAGTATTTTGTGTTGTTTTATGCTCTCGAATTCGGGTTCCGCTTCTTTTGGAACGTTTTCGAGAGTGAAGGGGAAATAGCAATCTGCTCTGTTTTTAATGATTCTGCAGAAGTCAAAATGAGTTGAGGAGTCGTAGAGGAACGTTTTCTGAACAATTTCAAGTAAATCCTAGTTCACCTTCAAAAACGGAGCTCTGAACCCGTACTTGTTTTATCTTTTTGTATCATTGGGTATCTAAAAGTAGCTAATGTTATTTAATTATCCGTTTGTATCATTTGTTATCTTATTTAGCATGTTGAAGGACTCGTTTATTTCGCCGTTCCAATAGTCTGAATCGAAGTAACCGTTTTGGTGCGAAAAGGAGTGCGAACCGATTTCGTGGCCGTTGATATATGCAATATGAACTATATTACGGATTTGAGCTGAGATTAGATTCTGTGCGATCGGATATAAAGTAAATTTAGCATTTTGGGCTTAAAAAGCGCTTAAAAGCCACTCGACACCGGAAGTGAGGCGCACGTCGTCAAAAGTGAATGAAACAAACTGAATATCTTTTGGAGCAAGTGATGGAGATATTTAGTGATAGTTGAAATTAAGTACACAGATAAATAATTTTAGTATCTTTGGAGTGGAATCTATTTTAATTTAGGATTGAAAATAACAAAGATGTTTTCCACTTCTAATGCAAAACAATATTCAAAATCTTAAAATACCTTGTGATACAAAATAATAATATGATTAATTGATGATTGACAAATATTAAAACTTCAAAAATGAAACTCTGGAAATAAAAGAAAATAGTTAACTATTCTAACGATAACATATCACTTTCAATCAAAAATGAACCATTCCAAATTCAAAAAGTTGATGTCTTCAATCAGTCAAATATTAAAATAGCCTATGGTTTGAACCAATCTATTTAATTTTAATCTAGTTTAATTTTGTAGAAAATTAATATAAAATAATGCAAGTGAAAAAAGCTGATATGGCTCATTCAAGACAATCGGTTAGGTTGTGTTATATTTATCATCTTACATACATTTATTAATATATAATATATTGATTATTAATATTATAATACTAAATTGATATTTCATTATGTCTCTTCAACATTCAATTTGCTGAATAAACTTGATACTACGTTTATGAAATTGATGTGATTATTAACGGTCCATTATATATTCAAATTAACTTCTTTCATTGTAGTAACAAATACTTATTTCTAAATGACTAATTTTGATTTACACATTATCTGAATCTCGTTCACCTAATATATTTAGCGTATTTTATTGGATGTTCTAAGATCCTGTTCAGTTGGTTCTCTCTAAAATTATGTTTTATAGCATTATTTCATCTTTTCTGAATGAAAACTATCGTTTTCTAAAACAGTAAATGAAGTTATTAAATTTCTACTTAAATCAAGTTCTTCAAGTTAACGCATATTCAGCAGATACGAGACTTCAACAAGTTAGTTGTCCTCTAAGTCCAAACGCTATAATTTTTACAACTAATTTAAAACAGAAAGATCTCTAAGACCTATTTACTTTAAAAATAAATACTTTAATTTTGTCATATGCTTAACTGGCTCAATATTCACATTTAAATTAAAAGAAACGTCGAGCAGTTCCAAACAAGTAAATTCAGTAATTATTGAGATATCCAGAATAGTATTTTCAGAAATATTAAACTCTTTCAAATTAACCAAATTGCCTAAACATGATATATTTGTTAAGTTATTACAAACTAAATATAATCTAGTTATATTAACTAATGAACTTAATGAAGACACACTCCGGATTCCACATATATTTAAAAACAGTTGTTCTAATAATTACAGATTTTTTAAGGGTTTGATGTTGATGCCTTCACTATCTTTAATGGCAAGAGATCTTAAATTAGTCATCTTTTTCAAAGGAGTTAAATCTTAGAATTGACTGAGACATTAAGTCAGATGTAAAGTTACTAAGTTTAAGCATTCAGTCATTTTCACAAAATTAAATTTGTTAACGTACTCAAGTCTTAACGTGCGAAGCTATTTTACTTTTTCAACCCAGTTCATGCTACTCATTGCGCATCTAAACATTACAAGTTCTTAAAGCGTTGTAGATTCAAAGTCCATTTAAATTCTGGGGCAAGATCTAATTTCAAGTTTTTTAACATCAAGTTCAGAAATAAACGAGAGAGATTCTATTTTAAAATCATTAACAAAATTCAGTGTTCCATTTTCAATTTTACGTTTGTGTATTTCTGCCTTGGCTTCACCTGATTGATTTTATTTTACATCAATGTAACTAAAATAGTTTTATATATTCGTAAAAAACGCTTATGGATTAAGTTCGACCTCTTCTTTGGCGTTCTCTTTCTTGTCTGGACTAATGCCAAACGGGCCGAAGTTGTTCAGCTTGTATTGGCTTGGTTTGTTCTCTTCAGCTTCTTTGGCGTTCTCTTTCTTGTCTGGATTAATGCCAAACGGGCCGAAGTTGTTCAGCTTGTATTGGCTCTGTTTGTTCTCTTCAGCTTCTTTGGCGTTCTCTTTCTTGTCTGGATTAATGCCAAACGGGCCGAAGCTGTTCAGCTTGTATTGGCTCTGTTTGTTCTCTTCAGCTTCTTTGGCGTTCTCTTTCTTGTCTGGATTAATGCCAAACGGGCCGAAGCTGTTCAGCTTGTATTGGCTCTGTTTGTTCTCTTCAGCTTCTTTGGCGTTCTCTTTCTTGTCTGGATTAATGCCAAACGGGCCGAAGCTGTTCAGCTTGTATTGGCTCTGTTTGTTCTCTTCTGCTTCTTTGGCGTTCTCTTTCTTGTCTAGATTAATGCCAAACGGGCCGAAGCTGTTCAGCTTGTATTGGCTTGGTTTGTTCTCTTCTGCTTCTTTGGCGTTCTCTTTCTTGTCTAGATTAATGCCAAACGGGCCGAAGCTGTTCAGCTTGTATTGGCTCTGTTTGTTCTCTTCTGCTTCTTTGGCGTTCTCTTTCTTGTCTAGATTAATGCCAAACGGACCGAAGCTGTTCAGCTTGAATTGGCTCTGTTTGTTCTCTTCCGTATCATATTCTTTTATTGGTGCAGCGTTCAATTTAGGAAATATTGCAGCTATATCATTTTTGACATTAACTGATGCCAATCCAAAATTGAATGTGATCTTTTTCTCTTCTTTATTTGGATTCATTAAAATGAAGTGGTATTGAGTTAATAATGTGCAATATGAAAATTATTTTCAATACATTAAACTATAAACATAATAGTTTACAATACATCTAAACGCAATATAATAACATGACTCACTCAACAGCAACAATCCAACAATACATCTAAACGCAATAAATAGGTATATACTAGTTATTTTACTATAGCTAAGTAAAAATAATATATATTTTAATAATTCTCGTGGTTAGTGAATTTCCAGTTTATTAAAATGGTTTTCATCTTTTTTCCAATCTAAGTGATTCTGCTTCCTCATTTATGTAACAGCTTTAATGTATTTACTATGTGTGATTTAACATCTTTTTTAATATCAAGTAACTATTTTACTTTATTCTATGGTATGCAATGTGAACATATATACATAATATTAATAATATTACGTATATGTGTAGCGGTTTAATTAGTTTTTTACTATGGTTTTTAAGAGACATTTTAGATCTTTTTTGTAGAAAGTTAGTTTTTACATTAGTTGAATATTTAAAATTAGATTTTGTTTTATCTTATTGTGTTTTTAATATTTAAATATTCCTTTAAAATATTTTGAGCTTTTGTTTTTGGATAAAGTTATATTGCTCTTTTTAATAGCAAGTTCATTTTAATTCATATTTCAGTATTATATATTTTCTTTTTGTCATTTATTTATTTTGATTATGATTTAATATGTGTTTTCTTTTTATTTGTTATATTTGCATTATCCGTATTCATCGGATTATGTGTTAGGTATGTGTAATGTAGTGTGTAACATTTTACCAATTATTTCTATAATGAAGTCTAAACACGATTTACTACATTATATTGAATAGCATCACCTCATAATTAAAGCTCTATTTTCACAACTATTTATGTTTATATCTTTATCCTATACATGGAACTTTGTCTCTGTTATTAACAGTTGTTTATATACGGTGATTACATTTTTTCTAGCTAATGCTGAACAAATCCATCTTACATAGTATTAGCTATTCAACATCTAATTATTTTGAATAATTAATGGCGGCTTCGGGGCAGTACCTTAACAAATATGTAAATAGTTATACGTGTAGTTAAATTTGCGTCGCTTTATCTGGTTCCTGAGCTTTTAAAACGAAATAGTTAAGCTGGAGTGGGACAAGGACATGCCCGGTTTTGGGCGCATTTTTGGCACTTGGGAATTTGGGGGATGCCTGGATGCCATATAATCATAATAGTATAGCCGGAAAATATGTATAGACGAAAATTTCACTTTTTAAATCTAATAATTTGAGGTTTGTCAGTCTAGGTTTCTTTACTCCTTTACATAAAGGACTCTATATTTTCAGTGTTAATTATTTCAAATTATATCAATTCAGAAATGAAAGTATTGTTTTATCGTGTTATTACTGCGTTATTAATATTTATATGTTATTTATGTTATTTATATGTTAGGTTATTAAATTTTCAGAGATGATGGGTGTGGACAAGATAGTTATAAGATATTACATCTACTGTGTATTATAAACGCAATATATAAATATATACTAGTTATTTTACAATAGCCAAGTAAAAATAATATATATTTTAATAATTCTTGTGGTTGATAATATTCCAGTTTATTAAAATGGCTTTCATCTTTGTTTCCAATCTAAGTGATTCTGCTTCCTCATTTATGTAACAGCTTTAATGTATAATATTAATAATATTACGAAACTTCCACGATAGGTCTTAACTATTTTAGGAATTGAGGTGGAAAACACGATCTCCACTAATGATATCGCAAGTGAGTTCATTTTAAACCAGTGTATATATCTATATATGAAGCCGCTCTTTGCAAAATATAAGGTGGGGTCGTGGCGTTAGATAGGTAATCGTTCATGAAACAATATATTATTAATAATATATATCTCACTTCCTCGAGACGGCACAAACAGACTTCATTGAGACTTTCGAAAGCAAAACATGGGCTCTCGCACACCAGTGTTTCCACTTTCAAAACGGGCTCAACCCGTCATTTATGCCCACTCAGTAAAGACCCAATAGGGCCCTCACTGAGTCGTTAGCGGACCAGTTTCACCTGATTCGCTATTAATAATATATTTATATTAATAATATATTATTAAAAAATTATTAAAAACGATAATATGTTAATTTTATTCCAAATTGTGACATTATATATCCTTCTATTAAATTTAATTTATATTACTGATTTATTCAGAACCAATATATACAGTTCCAGAAGCTATTTTGAAGGATGATCATCCCATGTTTAAAATATATCACTGGTCAGTTCCATACTCATTTATTAATTTAAACACATCGTTTACCTTGTTGAAAAAGTTGGCAGTATTTGTCTCAATTTGTACTTAAGAAAAGTAAATAGTTCTCTTGATTGAATCTATTTTTCTGCAGTTATTCGAGTGCTTGAATCTACTAGCTAACTCCTACATACCGTATATGCACTTGTGATTCATCGATGTACAAAGATGCTGTTGCATTGGATCTTATTGCTTTCCTATTTTATACAAATTCCAATTATCAATATTTTTGTGGAGGCAGATTGGTATCATGTCCTGGATGTAGTTGTCAAATATTTCCAGATTGCGCAGCTTGGAGAAACTGGTGAGGGCCTCTATGCTCACAATTTAATTTTGGTTCAGATACAGCTCCTCGATGTTCGCAAGGGACTCCAGAGGTGAGATGTCAACTATTTTGTTGTACGACAGGTTGAGCAGCGTTAGCTTCTTCAGATGCTGAATTCCATAAATGTCGTTCAGGTTGTTTTGGTGGACGATGAGGCTGCTAAGTTTAGCCATGTCTCTCAGATACGCTATGTTTTCCAGGTCGTTGTTAATCAACGTCAGGCTGGTTATGTTCACCAGCGTTCTGAGGAATCTGCAGTCCACAAACTTGTTTTGCTTGATGTCCAGGAACTGCAGCTGCACGTTGTGCTTCAATTCTGTTAAGTTGGCACCTGTGCATTAATTGATGGTCAGGCGGCTTAAAGTTGGAGGAATAGTGCCAAGCGCTACGTTTTCGCACTACCACAGCGAAACGTGCTTCACGTTTAGAAATTCAAGAAAGCGCAGCGAACTAATACTTTTGTCTTTGTGTATGCTTAAATTTCCACTGAAAATATTTCTTTAGTATTGTTAAATCTTAGCTTTATCGTAATCGTTGTAATTGTAATTTTACATAAAGATAATTAATGGATTGGTAACATTTAAATAAAAATCTTAAAAATTTTAGTATGCAATAACACAATTTCACTTCATTAAACAAATTGTTTGATGTTTAGGAATGAGTAAAATTTTGCAATTTAATCACATTTTTCTAAATACTAATGCCATCTATCCGATTTTTAATCTTTGATTGTTTAAATGAAATAATAATTATAATTACAATAGTTATTTATAGATAATAACGTATTATTTGTTCATTGTTTATTATTCATTATGATATTAATATTAACACAACAATGATTGATAATGTTTGATATTTTAAGATAAGCTAATTTACTCATAGTCGAATAATTATAGCGTTCATATAGATCTTTTACTTTTTACTATTTGTGTAATGCAGTTTTTTATGATGTATTAAACAAATTTTTGATATAAGTTGAGATTGATTAAATAAATAATCAATATCTTAATATTATATAATTTTGCTAGTAAAATTCTACTATTTATTTCCACTTCACAATGTACTACTGTAAATTATAGTCTTCCTTAAATAACTTGGAACTCAAGCATAAGCAGTCGTCAAACTTGTTGCAAACTATTAAGATCCATCCATCTTTGGGTGAAATGTGCGAATGTGATACTAGACAAAATTCTGCCAATCTTACAGTCCCAACTTTCCACGATCAATTGGAACCAAGTTTTCAGTTCGCTAACTTCAGAGATAAACTGGACCAGCTTGAAATGTCAATGGAGGACGTTGAGGTCGTAATGGACGAAGAAGACGATTCTGTTCTGTTCACTTAGTTCAAAATAGGTTCCCTTATCAGTTTATTATGATTCGTGATAGTATTTAGTATTACATATAAAGCCGTTTATTGCTTACACTGTTAAATTAATATTTTAATAATGTGATAGATAGAATAGGATATCAATTATTTTTTAATATTATTATACATTTTAGTGGTTAAGTACTAACAGATTTATGTTCTGAATTAAATTAATATGTACTACTTTTATTATATTTATATTAACCTAATCATCATTCAAAAATGATAATATACTAATACTAGTACAAAGTAATACTAGTTAAATATTGTAAAACTAACAAAAATATATTCAAATGAGCTGAATGATTGAATTTCCACAAATTGTTAAAATTCAATTACAAATAAACCGTTTTCACTCACAGTTTTGAGTTGCAGAGCGCATCGCGCTCTTTCAGGTTCACCTTAAACTTTTGAATGTGCTCAAGGAACTCATTTTTCGTGCACTCGATTTTTCCGCAGGCCTTTTGCACGTAGTAGTCTCCCGTTCCGTCCGGCCCATCCCTAAAACGCACTTTTATTACCTCCGTTCCATTAACGGCCCACACCTCGACGTTGATGAAACTGGCGAAGCGCACCTGGCCCTGGGCCCAGCCGCCATCGATGAGCACACCGGCGAGGGGGCCCACGGACGTATCATGGCCGGAAGTAATGTGGAACTTCTTAGTTTGCAAATAATACATTAGGTCCTCCATGTACGGACCGATTTCAACTTTCAGCGCTTTCAAGTGCAGATCAGGATCGGATTCGGTGTAGTATTGTCTTCTGAACGTCTCATCATCAATGTCAATTCCAAGCTGAATCTGTTCTTGAGTCAGGTACTCTGGGAATTTTACCTGCATAGCCCTCCTAGCCTTGAAATCGTCGCTTAAGTGCTCCCACGTCACATCCAACCAGCCAGATTTCTGCCTTATTTCATTCAGCTCCGGTAAGTGGTACTCCATCGTGTCAATGATATGTTGCTGGTATTTCTTAAACCAGCTGCAGTTGCTGGGAACTTTGGCCGAGTCATAATACTTACTGGAAGGAACGCTGGCTTAATTAACGTAGGAATTCAAATCGTTCATTTATCCATTTAAAGACATTCTGACTCTGTGAATTGAAGTTGAGCGAAGCGAAGAATTAGTGAACATTTTACCATACAATTGGCCCCAAAGCTTAGATAATTCCAAATGCTACTGATAACCACCATCAGATAATTATCCGGTAAAACATGAACCCATGTTCTTGTTTTTCACATCGAAGTGAAGTTTTAATCCAGGTGTTGGTTTCATATTTTCATTATTATACTAAAAATTGTACAAATTCAGTTGATTGCATGCCCAGTAGCCTGGGTCGTTTGGAAACGGTTTTAAAGGTGTTCTCATCCCGTGTCTGGTCAGTATGAACACTTATTTGAGTTCATCTTATATTGATAATATAAACATTTGAAGTGAATTAATATTTCATATTTAATTATTTTACATGCTCTCTTCGTTTAGTGTAATTATTTAGTGTCAAACATTATAAAATTATGTATATATTTATCACTAAACTTTCATGTCAAACCTTTGTTATCTCTTCTCATCGTAACGTTCATTTCCCTTCTGCTACCTTGATGATGCTCTCAACGAACCCACTTTCTTGCGTTTCAACCATTTCGCTTACCATGATACTCGCCTTCACGACTAAAAATGCGCTCTTCAACTTCAAAACGGCCATGAACTGCTTCATTTGGTTCCTGCTCAGCTCGAGTTCCTTAAAATTCAGGCCTACGTTCTCAATCCAGGCGTGCCTCATTGCGTTTTTGCTGGTCATTCTCTCTGAAGGTTCAATTTTGAGGCATCGGGTGATGAAGTCCTTGGCGAAATCGGATACCTGGTCGAAGGCCGGGTTCCAGCTCCACTACCCTTTAATGATTTGCTCGTTCATGTGAGAGGGGTTCTTGAAGTCGAAGGGGTGAGCACCGGAGAGGATAATGTATGTGACTACACCTAGAGAGAACATGTCGGACTAGACGGTGGCTTCTTTCTTGAGGAGTTGCTCAGGTGAGGCGTAACCCTGAGTCATTTAACGCACGAACTGAGTCTGGCCGAATTTACATGAGCCAAAGTCAATTAACTTAAGAATAGGCTTGTAACCGGGCTAATTTATCATATCTTTAAGAACCACATTGTCTGGCTTGAAATCCAAGTGCGCGATCTCGTGCCTGTGCAAGTAATTGAACGCAGACAGAATTTACTGAATGAAATAACGCGCATCGTACTCGGAATAGTGCTGACGCGACACAATACTCTCCATCAATGTTCCGCCAGTTGCACGCTCCATTATCAAATACAAATTCTCGTCCTCGCAGATGTAATCAATTAAGCGAATTATGTTCTCGTGCTTACACCTCTTCATAATTAGCATCTCAAGCTGTATTTAAGCTAATTACGCGGTTGATTTATTTGTTCGAGACAGCTTTTTTATAATTACGGGCTAGCCATCTGGGTACGTACCCGTGTATATTTCGCCAAATCCACCAGATCTATATGGCTATGCATCTAAATCTGTAAGTTTCATATATTGTGGTGTGGTAAAATTCTATAAAAAGAAAGAACTAAATATAAAATTGGCGAATGTATTATATAATTTTATTTTTTTTTATATTGTTAAAAGAAATGATACCTGAAAGATGTTTTATGCATTTACTTAGTATATACTTAAAGTATATAATACTATACTTATACCTTATACACGCTTAACTTATATAAATACAAACAGTGGTATATGAATTTAAAATATGTTTAATAACTGTGAAATAAAAATATCATGTCTAAATTCTACTACTAGTATAATAATAGCGTTGAACTAAGGTAGGTAGATATTTTATTTAGAAAGAAACCATAATGTATATAAAGTAATAATTGACTAAAATGTTTGACTTTTAATTATTCATTTATAACATACTATAATTTAGTTTATAATTGTTTAACTCACAACTCAAATTTATTCACTTCTTAATGTCAAAAGTCAAATAACTAGATTTTAAAAAATTCTTTGTATTTCCTCCAGCTAACTCTGAGTAGTACACCACATTTTATAAAGTTGGCAAGCACCTGTTGTTTGGTTATTTGAAATTTGGAGGAAACACTGTTGTTTTTGAACCACATAACTAAATAAGACAGTCAGATTTATTTTAAAAGTGGTTTTAAACACCTAGCTCAGTTTAAATTCTTAATGACTGTATACGAACAGTTTCGGTTCACTAAACGACTGTTAACTTGGTTTAATTATTAAGATCGGTTTCAAAATCAGATAAATATATTACGTCTGCTTCAAATTGTGCTAATTTGTTCAAGGCTGGTAAAGGATAGAGGTTTTTGGATTTGTAGATTCTTTAAAACTTCGGGCAAAATTTAAATGAGCTTGAAGAATTTTGTTAATCCTGCTTTGAGTTGAGAATTTCAACTTACAACAACCAGTTCTTCAGTTTTTTGTTCAGAGATGCGCATACAGTCTAATAAAAATTAAAGGAGTACTTGAATGTGAAGGAAGTGCTTACTTCAGGTAGCGAGGAGTTCGAGTTCACCGTGATTCAGCCTGGTTTCGACCAATTCGAGGTGTATAAAAGGGTACAAGCTGGAAAGAACAAGGCCGACTTGATTGTGCGCAGTGCTGTATCTTACAAGAGGAAGGAGCCGGACGAAGCTAAAATAAAATCTGGTGTTGAGTAAATAGCTCAATTGCAGAAAATAAACGCGAAGAAGCAGAAGCGGAAGCTGGACTCGAAGAAACTAGCAACTTGTAAGCCAGTATTCAAGCAAACGATCCCAGCAAGTTAAATATTCGACCAAATTGGAAACCTGACCGACGAAAAGCACAAAATTCAGAAAATAACCGAATTCAACGACGAGAACTCGGAATCTGATTTGCTCATCCCAACCGACTCCCAGCTTGGTAAGGAACTAGCTGTAAAATTACGCATTTACTTTGACGACAGCCCAGAGCAATAAACGTAATAGTATATTGGACGCACCAGTTCAATTTTGAATGAGCAGCTGCACCAGCGTTTACTAACGTTTTTGCCCAGGATATTCTCAAAACTGCCCATGTTCGTCCAGTACACCTCCGTTTTTGACGGGAAGCACATTCAAAATTTATATAATTCTTTTGAGCCACAAATAATCAACTTAGACTGTGACCAACTTAAATACAATTTACATATTGATCTAAGTCAAATTAGGTTCTCACAAACGACTGTAGTTCTAGTTAAAGCGAATAATCAAGTTTTCGGCTTCGGATTCACCGGAGAACTGAAATCAACATCAAGCCAGCACCAAGCGAACTCGTTCGTGTTCAGCTTGACCCAGAATCAACTATACAGACCAACTGACGAGTTCATTCAAAAGAGCTTCGACAAACTAATAGTTGGCACATCTGGTGCAGCGATCGTACTCTAAAAGAATCTGCTGAACGTGGAAACAAGCAAATGCAGCAGCTACAACTCACCAGAGCTGTTCTCGGGGAAGAGATACGACAAATTCGTTGAAGCAGACGCAGAATGCATAGAAATCATAAGATTCGTCGTAGACTGAGATTATGTTATGCAATTTTATCATACATGTATCATTCATTGTATTTCTAACTTATTTTTACTAGCTAGCCGTTTTAAAAAGAAAACAGACGTGTAATTCACGAAAAACTCAAAATTATCACAATCCAATCAAGAGATTATAAATAGAACCGAAAATAATAACTAATAAAAATTATTAACCAAATTCTACCACCAATCCACTCCAGATGACACTTGTTGACTTGTTTAACATTAAATGTGAGCCAAATAAACCATTTGAAACAACATAAGAGTGTGTATAATATATGAAAAATATTAATTTCGCACTCAGAAATCATGGAACAATTTCAAATGATTAATTATTATAAATTATTCAATAAAATGCTGCTATATAACCAGACGAATCAAAACTTCTATATCTAAGTTTTGGATAAAATAGAGAAATGACATAGCAATAAGACTATCAATATGTAGATTAATAACTTGATTAACTTAAACATTTTTTCAATTGTGATGGTGGCGATTTGTTAGAATGTATTTAACGACAAAACACTACTTTTAGCTATATACAACGTATTTTGTTTGGTCTTAATGCAGATAGCAATTTAAATTACAACAATCTCTTCAATGCTACTGATCTAATAAAAGTAATACGAAATCGTTGTGAAAAAGATTCTTAGTCCGAACTTATTGACTTACTAATTTCAAATAGACTAAAATTTACCTCTGATTTCTATGATTTTGCTTTTATTATTTCAGATTGTTTTACACTTGTAAAACCAGCTGAATTCACTTCAGCTCAATAAATTGTTGATGAATTTTATCAAAGAGTTTAATTATTTGAAAATAAATACAATATTACATTCAGAAACGCATTAAATAAATGTTATAATAATAACATACCAGAATATGTAGAATCTGTTGAACATGAATTTATACTTTCATCCGAAAGAGAATTATATTCTACTTTAATAAAGAAGGTGTTTTAAATTGAGACTAAACATCCAATGCACTTCTTCAAGGTATATTTTAAAAGTTTATTAAACGAAGTTCAAAAGAAAGCAGGTATTGATTCTTATTTAGAACAATGTATGGTTACTTATTTGAATAAAAACATGTGCGAATTTGTTTCATCTTTATATTCTTAGTTAACTAATAAAACACAAGAATTTTAAACCATTGAAGATTTCGTGAGAGAGTCTGAGAAATAAATTCAAAAAACAAATAAGTCAATTTAATTGAAGATAAATGAATTGTCTCAATATGCAGCGTATGAAGTTAATAAATAAGAAAATACAAAGGAATTAAGAATTGTTAAAATTAATTATGACTAACAAATATTTTTGAATAAAGAACAAAATCTTAGTGTTAGATAATTAATTAGTTACTTTTAGCCAGAGCTTTACTTCCAACCAGCAGAGGAAAAAATGGATTGCGATAACAGTCAGTGGCTGTTTGCCCTTCGTTCTATTGTATAAAATCTACACCAAGTTTTTATTAAACTTCAATATACAAATAAGAGTTTACTTGAAAAATATAGTGAATATGAAGTATATCTTGTTCCGGTTGTGTGTTCATGGATTTGCGATCAATAGAATGTTCCCAAACTCAAGAAAGCATTTAAAGACTTCAATAGTCAATTTGTTACTTCATATTGTCACCCTGTCAAATTCTTCATGATGCAACTAACAATTGATCAAAAGGTAAATGTTCTTTGGAAACCATATGCTTACAAAACTGAGGAATCTGAACTCACTTCATATATACTCAAAGAATTCTAGCTTAATTGTTATGCCAACATTCTCGATTTTTATTTAACTGTTGTGAAGTAATTTAGAAAGGACACATAAAAACCACTACTGTTCATATTAAACGAGTTTGTTGCTAAGTATGAGTTGATATATGCCCAAAAGATTCAAAAAGATCTTTTCAATGAAGAAACTACTTTGAGCAAAATCGATGACTTAAAAGTAACGTTCGAAAAGCACATTTTAAGAATTTATGAAAATACACCAGAGCTATTAAAGTTATTCAAATTTTCTCATCACTTTACTGACAAGACTCAGTTTGCAATGACAGAGAAATTAACTGAATAATTCAGAATATTGGGAAAGAGAATTAAAATGGACGTTAAAAAGGAGACCGCAGCTGCCTTAACCATTAATCTGATTTCAATATTCAAGCAGATGCAGAATGATTTCCCCAAGCATTTTGATTGTCTTGCTGACTATTTAACGTACATTCATGATCTCCTCATGTAAGATTATGTTTTGGCTCAATAATCTTCAGATTGGATAACGTAATTAGGTTAACTTCTTTTAGCCGAGGGTTTCCAGTCTCTTCCAATATTACCAAAAACGCAGTCGAAGCCAGAATTGGTGTAAATGATAATTAAGCAGTTCTTGAAGGAAACTGGTCAGGACAATTTGCACGAGGTGCTATAAACACTTGACTAGCAGAAGAAAACTAATTTTAAGGAGTTCGTTGATGCATAGGCTAAGCCTGATTTCTCTTACGATAAAATCTGTTAGAAGTACACCTAGCAGTTATTTGAGCTGTACGTTTAAGGTGTAAAATCAAGTGGTAAGCAGTTAAACTCCGTTAAGCACTTGCTTGACTACACCAAGATGACCAAATCGGTTGAGATTGAGGACAATCTTCAACCCGAAGCTGAGCAAATCCCAGTTCAAAATGCACCTGAAACGGGCTTAACACAACAGTTCAACTAGTTTGACCAGAATTAACCCTATGAGCAGTATGACCCGTACTACCAGCCACAACAACAGTTCCCAGTTCAAACCGGGCGAACGGATCAATATCAAATGTATCAGGACGGGCCTGCTGTTCCGTTCAGCACTCAGTCTTATGACCCGTTTACACAGTGACCTCGTTTATAAAATTAACTGTTATTCTATGAAAATATTCTTTAATTAATATATTTTTATTAATATTGTTAATATTGTTAAAAATAATATCAGTATAATTATGTATAATTTATATCTTCAACTGACCCTGAAGAGTAAATGAGCAGGATGAAAATGACTAAAGAGTTATGACTTGTTGAAAACTATACTTTAAATAAGAGACTTGGCTTATGAAATAAAATATATATTTATTTCTATCATTCTGAATCAACTAACTTCCAAACAAACTACACCAAAGTAAGTTTCCCATCAAAGAAACCCAATAAGACACATTAAGCGAAACAACGTATAGTGTCCAACGAAACTTAAGTCTTATGTACTTATGTTTATATACATGTATGTGCTTATGTTTTAAACGTACTCCTTTGGCTCATATTGCTAACACATATTGCTAAATATTGGATATAAATGTATCTTAAATACATAAAATATTTGATTAGTTCAAAATATTGCATTCGCAAAGGTTTAAAGGTTGCAATAATGAACAAGAGTCAGGTAATAATATTAATAGCATTGAATTACATATATTCTTTACTTAACTGGATTTATTTGACTTTTATTTATTGTTATTCAATTTATTAACAATGTTGTCTTCTATCATATTCTTTAAACAAATACAACCAAATAATAAGTAATGCTTCAATAATATTGTAGTAGATAATAAGTTATACAATTATTGTCAAAAATAAACTTTACTAAATAATATGAATGTAAATGAAAATATTTACATATCATAGAAATCTAATAACGTAAACTTGTTCATTTACACAAATATAACTCAAGAATCACAAATTGATATATCAGTTAACAATATTCAAGTTAATACATTTGCTTTATTCGGATTCAGTATTACTTCATAAATTATTTTGGATTCGAGTATCAATATTTCTCTACAGTTCCCAGTTTTAACAGGAGCGTTGCTGTGTACTTATTGTGATATAGAAGTATAAAGCTGTACATTAGTATTTGTTGCTTCTGGCTAATAAATATCGGGTTTAATTATTGAGCCACGATAGAGTGTAATGGTTCAATAATCATTTATATAATATAGAATTAGTAGTATAAATTCATCTGGACTAGTAAATATTATTTAATAGCTACTTATTACATTTATAATAAATTAGTGTAAGCTAACAGGAAGTAATTTAATGTAGAGCACGAACAACGGTTACATTGCGTCAACTATATTTGTAGAAATTGCGTTAAACATTACTAAATTATACATATGTGTAGATCAAACTTAACGGTTTGGGTACTAAAGTGTTCAGATTACTACAATAGGTACAGAATCATTTAAGTGCGATATGTGTAACGAATAATATGTAGTATACGGCTTGTGTAGTGATTTATTGCAATATAGTGAAGTCATTATTGGGATGTATTAATGCAAATATCCTTTTGAATACTTTGATAATAAATGTATTTGTGCGAATGGATTTTTACTTAATATGACTAAATGCATTAATATTGTGTTAGCTAATTAATTTATCAAGCACCTAAATATCAATTAATCAGATGAGCATTATTTCCAGAAAAGGAACTCAACTAACAGTAAATACAGCTTAGTTGAATATCCTTACTTCTTAATCAGCGAGTGGTAATTTAACTAACTTACTTGTTAATTTATCATTCTCAACTTCATGTGGAAATATAACGCTAATCAATAACATTAACGGTGTAATAAATATTTCTGGATATCAGGTACTTGGATCTTTTATGAGTACTGGAACAATATCAATGATTGGAATTAATGTTAATGCGACTACTATCTTTGTTAACAAAGTAAATTTTCAACCAACAATTTATAATGTTGGAAACACCTCATCTTACTTATTCGGAAACATAATTACAGCGAGTACCTTTATTGTAAATTATATTGCAATAATTCTGGGAAACAACTCAAACTATTAGCTTCTAGGTTCAATTTCATCAGGTTCTTCATATTATTATCTATTTGGAGGAATAATAGCTAATATTAATAGCAATTCAATCGTTAATATTAATAATGTTGTACTTGATTCTTACTAGAAGTTTAACACAAACGATGTATATTTTTCTGGATTCCTGGTTGGATACTCATAATCTAGCTCAAACAGCGTAACAATATTAAATGTGTGTCTATAGTAAAACATGACAAGCAATGCTTAATAAATTTCTGGTTTTGGCCTCATTGGTTGGAATAACGGAAATTCTTCTATTTAGAACGCATCAGTAACGTTTTCCGTACAATCACAATCATTTTAATATTTTGGGATCGTTGGAATGTAGTAAACCACATCTTTTTATGCTGAAGTTATAAACTTGAGAACTTCAGTGAACTTACGTTCCAGTTCAGGTTGTTATGTAGGTTCTATCTTTGGTGTCCCATAAGGGGTAAATACCTCTATTTAAAACACATCTGTGATTGAAGGAAACATCAATTTTGGTTCGAATTATGTTGGAGGTTTTTGTGCTTTTCAATATAGGTTAATGACAATTCTAAATTCAACAATTTCTAAAGCGAATATTTCAGGTTATACTGCTGTTGGTGGCTTCGTGGGTCATGTTTATTCAACTTTATATTTAATCAATTCTAAGATTCAGTTAGTGCGTATAACTGGTTCCGGCAGTTTTGGAATAGTGGTAGGTTTGAATAGTGGTAGTTAGGTGTTTATTAATTCTTCATCAACTTCTAATAACGTAAACGGCGTTTAATTTAGTGATTGCGCCGTATTAGTCCAATATTGGTCCGTTTCGGGTTGTTGAGTGAAAATAATAAATTTAATATAATTTCAATTGAAATATTAAAAAGAAAGAATATTATGAATAGATAGATTTCCTTAGAAAATAGAAAACAAATAATATCAATTAATGTAATCTAATAAATAAGTTGTTCTATAAATAACAAAAACTACAAATTTAAGATTTTAAGTTTATTTGGTCAACTGAATGAAGTTCACTTATTTTTATTCATTTATTCGGCATATATATGTTCCAACTGTGCACTATATTATTTTTTGCAGTTCAGTTTTTGTATCTTTTTCATTATGTGAATCTGAATAGACATGAAACTAATTATTTGTATGTGAGCAATTTGTATTGTGTCAACATTTCTTTTCACTTTCAAATATACATGCTCCAGCTAATATCATCGTTTTAAGCGAGCAGCTTCAAGTAGTGCTTCTCTTCAGCCTCGACCATAACCGGAAACCGCCTCACGCGAACTATCTCCCTTAATTTACTCCCGAATCCGCTCATAAAGTTCATCCCGAACGATAACATGTGCGAGGTTTTGAACGGAAAATCCTCAACCGTTTTCATCCTTTTGAACTCTCAAACAAACGGAGAAATTCAGTTACCGCCCGTTGGAAAGGGAATACCCTTCGTTTACTAATTCAATCAGAATATAACTATATATTTTGGTCAACTATATATAGCCAGAATATTATGAGCAACATAACACAGATTGAAAATATGATAATATCGAATTATTTTAAATCTGATAATAACTTATTGATGAACACATCAATTTTGGACAATAGAATATACTCTAATATAACTGATGTTAAAAGTAGTATAGTAATGGCTCAAATAATAGCCGACGAAAATTTATTGTAGAACACAACAGTTCTAGATTGGAGAATATTCCTCAACGTTTCCTAATTAAATACCACTATTTATAATGTAACCCAATAAATTAGAGAAAATTTAACATTATAATTGCAAAATATGAATAATTCATTATTACTGAAAAACGAATTCATTGAATAATAATTGTAATAACAATAGTTAATTATTGAATAACAGAAAATTCTTGTTAATAACCTAACGCAACAACTAAATTGTACAAGCAATTACGGTTACTCAATGATTAATGGTTCGTGTATTCAAGTTACTTGTGCGATTTCCGGACAATAAAGTATAAACGGAATCTGTCAGTGCACGAATATAAATTCAATTGTGTAATCTGGTTCGTGCGTTTGTCCAGTAAACTCAAATGTTATTGAAACTGCTTGTGTTTGCTCAATTATCGGATAAACGATGTAAAACGGATTGTGTGTATGTTCAACAAATGGGGCATTTTTAAATAATGGAGTTTGTACATGTGGAGTAAATGGAATTAATGTGTCAAATTTATGCAGTTGTCCAAGTGGTGCTAGTTTAGTAAATGGAGTTTGCACTTGTTCAAATATTAACGCGTATATTTCAGGAAACTAATGTGTGTGTCCAACATATTCAACATTAGTGGGAAATACTTGCACGTGTCCAAGTAACTCAAAAATTGTTAATAATGAATGTATTTGTAATTAAATAACTGGCTAAATAATGAATAATGGTGTGTGCTAGTGTTTAACGAGTGGCGCTTTTGTAAATAATAGTGCCTGTATTTGTGGATAATATGCATTAAACACTTCGAATACTTGCACATGCCCAATCTATTCAACTTTGGTAAATAATATATGTACCTGTGATAAAGTATAAGGTTAGTAAATGATTAATGGAAGTTGTTAATGCCCATCTGATTAATCTGTCGTTAATAATTCTTGTTAACAAACTAGTTATGTAATAATTGGTTCAAATTTCGACTGTAGCTAAGAAATATTCTCTTCAAACTTTGATATAAAAAGTATAACAAATTAAATAAATGCTTCAAGTTAATTCAGCTCTGGTTATGTATTTAGTACATCCATCGTTATTTAAAACGCTTTTATAGATATTTTGGACAATGTATATACAACAACTGTATATTCCCTTTTTTAATCTTAAAGCGCATTCACAAATATTAAAATCCAATTTGGAACGTAATAATTAAATAGTGGTTCATTGATTCTACCATCAAGCACCTAAATATCAATTAATCAGATGAGCATTATTTCCAGAAAAGGAACTCAACTAACAGTAAATACAGCTTAGTTGAATATCCTTACTTCTTAATCAGCGAGTGGTAATTTAACTAACTTACTTGTTAATTTATCATTCTCAACTTCATGTGGAAATATAACGCTAATCAATAACATTAACGGTGTAATAAATATTTCTGGATATCAGGTACTTGGATCTTTTATGAGTACTGGAACAATATCAATGATTGGAATTAATGTTAATGCGACTACTATCTTTGTTAACAAAGTAAATTTTCAACCAACAATTTATAATGTTGGAAACACCTCATCTTACTTATTCGGAAACATAATTACAGCGAGTACCTTTATTGTAAATTATATTGCAATAATTCTGGGAAACAACTCAAACTATTAGCTTCTAGGTTCAATTTCATCAGGTTCTTCATATTATTATCTATTTGGAGGAATAATAGCTAATATTAATAGCAATTCAATCGTTAATATTAATAATGTTGTACTTGATTCTTACTAGAAGTTTAACACAAACGATGTATATTTTTCTGGATTCCTGGTTGGATACTCATAATCTAGCTCAAACAGCGTAACAATATTAAATGTGTGTCTATAGTAAAACATGACAAGCAATGCTTAATAAATTTCTGGTTTTGGCCTCATTGGTTGGAATAACGGAAATTCTTCTATTTAGAACGCATCAGTAACGTTTTCCGTACAATCACAATCATTTTAATATTTTGGGATCGTTGGAATGTAGTAAACCACATCTTTTTATGCTGAAGTTATAAACTTGAGAACTTCAGTGAACTTACGTTCCAGTTCAGGTTGTTATGTAGGTTCTATCTTTGGTGTCCCATAAGGGGTAAATACCTCTATTTAAAACACATCTGTGATTGAAGGAAACATCAATTTTGGTTCGAATTATGTTGGAGGTTTTTGTGCTTTTCAATATAGGTTAATGACAATTCTAAATTCAACAATTTCTAAAGCGAATATTTCAGGTTATACTGCTGTTGGTGGCTTCGTGGGTCATGTTTATTCAACTTTATATTTAATCAATTCTAAGATTCAGTTAGTGCGTATAACTGGTTCCGGCAGTTTTGGAATAGTGGTAGGTTTGAATAGTGGTAGTTAGGTGTTTATTAATTCTTCATCAACTTCTAATAACGTAAACGGCGTTTAATTTAGTGATTGCGCCGTATTAGTCCAATATTGGTCCGTTTCGGGTTGTTGAGTGAAAATAATAAATTTAATATAATTTCAATTGAAATATTAAAAAGAAAGAATATTATGAATAGATAGATTTCCTTAGAAAATAGAAAACAAATAATATCAATTAATGTAATCTAATAAATAAGTTGTTCTATAAATAACAAAAACTACAAATTTAAGATTTTAAGTTTATTTGGTCAACTGAATGAAGTTCACTTATTTTTATTCATTTATTCGGCATATATATGTTCCAACTGTGCACTATATTATTTTTTGCAGTTCAGTTTTTGTATCTTTTTCATTATGTGAATCTGAATAGACATGAAACTAATTATTTGTATGTGAGCAATTTGTATTGTGTCAACATTTCTTTTCACTTTCAAATATACATGCTCCAGCTAATATCATCGTTTTAAGCGAGCAGCTTCAAGTAGTGCTTCTCTTCAGCCTCGACCATAACCGGAAACCGCCTCACGCGAACTATCTCCCTTAATTTACTCCCGAATCCGCTCATAAAGTTCATCCCGAACGATAACATGTGCGAGGTTTTGAACGGAAAATCCTCAACCGTTTTCATCCTTTTGAACTCTCAAACAAACGGAGAAATTCAGTTACCGCCCGTTGGAAAGGGAATACCCTTCGTTTACTAATTCAATCAGAATATAACTATATATTTTGGTCAACTATATATTTTCTGATTTAATTTCGTACGATAAAACGCTTGATGCAGGTTTTGGTGGATATATGATTTAATTGGACGGGGAATACGAAGTGAAAGGGTCAGTGTCCAGCGTTCTGCACACGAGATCGAACTAAACTGCATGCTTCTCATCAGCTAGATTCACATTCTCACTAGTCGATAGCTGGTACGCATTCGAAGTCGAGCCGCTGTTCTGCGACGTACCATCATTTACTGTATTTTTTGAATATTAGCTAAATAATGCATGGATGAGAGTCCCAGTACACCCAGTTAACGACTTGAATATAAACTCAATTGCAAACGACTATAAAACATCAAATACGCAATTTATAAATATCAAAAGATATTTACTGGACGTAAAATCGGCAACTGAGGCTGGTAAATATACAGTAGTTGAAAAATAAGCACTATAATAAATGGTACAAAATGTTATGGCAAATATTTCAACACCAGTACGTTTAAGCCTGGATTATCTAGTGAAATCAACTACAGCATCAATAACATCAATGTCAGCTTACGTTTTCAGTGACAATAGATTAAAATGCTCATCAGCAATCTCCCAAAGCAACTATTAACGATAATGGACTCATATCTCTTTAGCGTTTTTTCTTTATTATAGCAAAATTAGCCTGTGAGCTAGAAGCTTTTAAGTAGGGGGAAACAAGAGCTTGCACTTAAATATAGGTGACATTTTTGTTTTGTTTTAATATAACACATCACTACCTTCAAGCAATGTTTTAATATTTTCTTATTGTAAGAGAAATAGTAGTTCTTGAAGTCTGGTATTGTTACAGTATATTGCATATCTCATCAACCACTGTATTTATTATTATCTACATCAAAGGTTTCCTTCTGTTAAGTTATCATATTATTCATCAATATTAGATATTTCAGTACTTTAACAGTTATTTTATCCAACTCAATACCGATTTCCTTTATTTAAATCCAAAAGTAATTCAAATATACTTTTAGTTCCCACTACTTATGTGATTGCATTGTTACAGATCTTGAGTAAGATTTTGGTACTTGTGATAACTCAACCAACAATACATCTCCACTATCTTTTATCAATGTATTCGATAATAATTTATATTTGTACTCTACTTGGCAAAGGATCTGTAAAGATCTTGCGTGTAATTAATTATAGACACAACTCTTAAAATTTTTGTTGAAGAAGTGTTCGGTTTTATAATTATCTGGACTTGCGAATTATATAAATATTATTATTAGATAGTAATATAACTGCAGCTATTTAGACAGATGTATATAAAAATTTATTGTATTTTCTAAAATTTTACGCTTTTAATTGTGAAGACTTGACTTTTGAGCTCAATTACTTATATAAACGAATAATAAGTGAATACGGATTACAAAATTATTTAAACCTAAATTCGCTTGTGTACAGCTAACTTTATACCAGCTAATTTTTCGAGATTTCTTCAGGCTTATTATCCAGAATAACATGAAGTTAACACTAAGTTATGAAAGTACTATGTATTATTAAGTTGGTCAATGAAGCTGGGAACTGCTAAAAGAATGAAGTTGCTTCAGTTGATTAAATATTTTATATCTAGTATTGATTTGCCTCCAACGCTATTTAGTTTTTAGATTTCAGTTAATAAAGTTGTGCTATAATTGGTTTAATTTTCTGTGTTCAATGCTGGAAATTTTGATTAATTACTCAATGACAAATTTTAAACGCAATACTGGCAAGTCTCCTTTGATTCAAATATTTCAGCTGTAGAAACTGTAATATTGAAGCTGGTATTATAACTAAACTATACTAAAATTTGGGTTAACGCGAAGAATCATGATTAACTGGTTGCTTAATTCACCGAGATAAAATTATAACATAGAATTACAAAAATGACTTATTAAAATACAAATTGTGTGGTGTATTCACAATAATTTCACTAACCAGATTGTAATATTGGTAAATTTTACATTGTATAGAAGTGAAATTTTAATAGAAAACCCACTTTTGTCATGGATTCATGCTAATAGAAACAATATATTTTATAGTAAAATAATATGTCCACTTCCATAAATGGCGTCATTTTGATGGTAAGAGATATTCAAAACTGGTTTCAATAATGGCATACCGTGCTTGAATATTCCAAATACGAACCCAAATTATGCTCTTACTCAGAAAATTTTGCAAAAAGCGACTCAAGTAAAACTGAGTGTAACTATAACAAACAGTATTCAGCCAATAATAAAATTAAAGAAATAAGTTTCAATGTAAAACTTTATTTCTTTGTATTTTGTTCAGTTTGATACGACAGACGAAATTAATAACAAGTTATTGGTTTAAGATTAATATAATGGATCATTAATTCAATTATTTGTTTAATTAACAGATGACGCTGGATCGGTAGCACTAGAATTTAATACAATTCCAATAAAATTAGCTCGAACGTGAATCAAATCACGTGTTTGGCACATTTACAAAGATTATTCAGTAGTCGTTGCATGGCCAAACTAAATTGATCGTTGTACCTCAAAACCAGCAGCAACTATAAATGTTGAGTATGTTGGTTTATAATAAGTTGGAGATAAATATGTTGTAGTTGAGAAATATGTAGTTCCTGCTTTTTCAAACCTCTCTCTTACTAAAATAGACGTTCAAATTACTTGCGATAAAGCTGTTGTGGATTAATAAATATGCTAAACGAACAGAACTAATAGTATGAAATCTAATGTTAGAAATAACGTAATGTATTTTGCTGAATCGCCTACAGAGTTTTCTCAAATTCAGTACAAAGTTATGGAAACTAATATGAACATCTGGACTTATTTCTTTATAAGTCTTGGAGGATTATCCACAATAATAATCGGTTGTGCAATATATTTGTTATTAAAAGACAACAAATGAATTACAAATGATGTGACAAATTTACTGAAGTTTCTTTTAAAGTTTATTAATACCTAGATATCTATTTATTGAAAACCTATGTATATTGTTATTAGATTAAAATATAGATTAAATCTTAAGACGTTATTGAGGATATATATGTATATTTTAGTTGTCGAAAACACTCAGTAGCAAATAATATAATCTGTGTATTTATTAAACTTACACTACTATACGCGATTTGAAGCTATTATGGATATCACATTTAGATACCGCATGCACTTAACATAACTAAGAATACACAAAACATTAATTAGCACCACATCAATGAGAAGGGCGAAGAAACCAGAGGACCTCCAGAACATAATCAACAAGGACAAGTTCTCCTCCTTTGAGGCGATAATAAAATCAATTAATAAAACGGGCGTTAAAATCCAGAATTTGATCATCGGAATCGATTTCTCGAACTCAAACGAGTTCTCGGGAACCTGTAAGTACAAATAATCAATGCACTCCCATTCATCGCCCTATAAGAAATGCTTGATGTCACTTAAGAGCTGCTTCAACTAACTGGACGTAAATAATATATTCGCGTTCAAATTCGGGTGCGAGGACACAACTGACTAAAAAGTGCTCCCATTAGTGTGCTCAGAGGAAAAAGTAATGTCTTTTGATGAAGTAATCAGAGGATACGATAACGCTGTAAATAATGTAGAGCTAAGCGGACCAACCAGCTACCAACCACTGTTCGAGAAAGCAATGGAACTATCAGTAAAGCAAATGAGCCTGCTTCTTATACTCACAGATGGAGATATCTCAAACAGAGAAAGAGATAAAAACGCATTAATTGAGCTGTCCAAATTTCCAGTCGCGTGCTGCGCGATCGGATTCGGAGACGGACCATTCGACGTCATGGACGAATTCGACGATATGAAAGGACGAAAGTTCGATAACTTCCAGTTTGTTGAGTATGAAGACGGAATGGACGTCGGACTTGACGCATTTCAAGAAGTTTCTTCACAAATGGAAGATGCAAAGCTTTTAGGATATCTTTGAAACGATTTTACAATATTATTTAAGAATTATAATGATATAAACATGATTTCGTCAGTTTAAAGCAATATAAACAGCGAAAGATAATAATAACATATAAAAAATATAACATATTATATGAGACAATAATAATATAATCCTTTTATTAATATGATTATAAGTGGTAGTACTACATTTTGAAGCTAATCCAGTGTATTATTGAGTATATCTTTACTCAATTCAATCTACAATATGACATTTATAAGGGGTATAACACTTGTATTAGTAATAAGAGTAAAAATAGAAGACTTTTACAGATAGATATCCAAAAGACTATATACTATAGTATATATAGTAAATTATGTTATCAATGATTATATTATCATCCTTTATTTATTTGAAAATATATTTTAGTTTAGAATTGGAATAAAAGGCAGCATTTATATAGGAATATAAACAATTTACATACATATATTTATAGTTATATAGTACCTTTTGGAACTAGTTTCAATATTCCATCTCAATTCATGATGTTAACTATATTAAGTGTGTTATCAAGAGATTCCCTTGGCTGTTAACTTTGTTAGCAAGGTGTTGATGTTGTTTATGATTTACTTGAATCTGGTGCGACTAAGGAAGCGATTGAAGCTGGTTTGCAGAAAATTTGCAACGTTTTCCCCGATGGCGAGTGGAAGCGTGATTGCGAGGTTTTCATCGTGGCTGAGTACGAGAAGATAATTTCCATTCTCGAGGCTGATTTCCCATCTTCAACTTTGTGCACTTTAATGGGCGCTTGTGACTACCCGCTCCCACCAATTTCTTCCACTTGTGAGATGTGTATGGTAGGTATGATTTTCCTCGAGGATTTAGCTTCCAATGAGCTAGGTTTAGAACTTGTTGAGTTCGTTCTCGACTATGTGTGCGAGATATTCCCAGATTCCTGGTACTCAGACTGTTAAAAGTTCGTTAACCAGGAGTACGAAAAACTTATTGTGTTCGTAGACAATCAGTTCCCACCAGAATACGTTTGCACTGTCACTGGTTAATGTGAGTTCCCAATTGATCCAAAGGAGGAGGGAATGTGTTAATTCTGTCAAGGAGCGTTCACATTCATGTACGACTTATTCGACTTTTAATCTGAAACTGGAAGCAATGTTATTGAGATTGCACTTGATTACGTGTGCTACTTATTCGAAGAAGGAGCAACCAGAGATCAATGCTTCATTTTCATAAATCAAGAGTACGACAACTTAGTCCACTACATTGAGAACGAATTCAGTCCAAAGGCTATTTGCTCACTTATTGATGCATGTGACTACGAAGACCCAGTTTACGAAACTGAATGCGAGTTCTGCAGAATTTTCTACCAACTCGCACTTGATCTGATCTCATTTGATGCCACTGAAGATGCTATAATGGAACTTATGGAACATATTTGCGTTATATTCGACTCAAAAGTTGCTCAAAAAACCTGCAAGATATTTATTGATAAGAACTTCGATAAACTTATCGAATCTCTTGTTCAAAAGTATCCAACTGAAATGGCCTGCGAAATGTTTGGAGCTTGCACGATGTGATCCAGGATTTCATTATTATACTATATATTCTTATTGAAAATATCAATTAATATAATAATTAGTCTAATAGGATAAGTAATTTATATTATTTTTTATCAATCAAACACAAATTGTTTACTTATTGTTTTCATGTTTGGCCTATATTTAATTTTGGAGTCTATATTCTTCTTTGTCTCTCTTACGTTTCATTAGTACGATTATTATAATTGCAAGAATAATTATGATAAAGCATATTGGTAAGGCAATAATAATCGCAATATTCTTTGAGAATATTGTTTGCGTGCAGATGCCATTTTTAAGAACATATTTTGATTTGCATGTACATTCATTGTTTCCATTGAAAATTGAGTTTTTGTCTTAATCTTCACATGTTTGGCATTCAGAATTAACAGCTATTTATGAATTTGACCAACAATCGGAGCATTAACTTGGGTTTGTTCCTGCGAATCCGTTTTCCTAGTCACAAGTGCATATATTTTAGTTGAAATATGCTCCAGTAGAGCAAGGTACACATTGGTTATTGCTTACTATCATGTTTTAGTCCCAACATTTGTCGCAAACTGTTGGGTTAGAACCAGCGAAACCGGCTGCTTGATCACACGTACATTAATTTAAGATGAAACTGGCTCCAACAGAACAAGGTTCGCAGTGACCTAATTTTACTTCTTTTTCAGTTTACCAGCAATTTTCACAAATTGATCCAGATTCAATAAAGCCAGTGGACTCATCACAAACACATTTATTAGTTTTGAAAACTTAACCGAAAGTACATGGAGCACAATACCCGTTAAATATCATCTCGCTAACTTCCCAACAATTATAGCAATTATTAGGATCTTATCCTGCATAACCATTGGAATTATCACACTGACATGCATTATTCTAAAATATAGCGCCTTTAGCACAAGGACTACAATGATTTTGAACTACTTCTTATTACTACCCCCAACAATATTCACATGTAGATGGATCCAAACCAGCATAACCTTTAGAAACGTCACAAAAACATTAACCTATTTCAAAACTAGAACCATGTGGACAATCAACACAGTTTCCATTTAAAACTATTTATTAATTTCCCCAACAATTCTTACAAGAATTTTCATCAAGCCCAGTGTATCCTATGGATTCATCACAAATGCACTTATCAGTTTTAAACTTTGTACCTGCATTTTCACAATAGCAAACACTGTCTAAAATTAGTTTCGCGTAACCCCAACAATGATCACAACTATATATATCACCAGCATAACCAATACCCTCACTACATGAGCAACTGCCATCTGGAAGACACACATTGTTCGCTGGACAATCAGTACCACTAGTACATGATAATGATTATTTTGTATTTATTTTGTCCTCACTAGCTTATGAACATACTAAAAATATTAAGAACATTATCTAATGGATGTGGTGTTTAATTTCAATATTGTTAGAAACATCAGTTAGGATCATAATATAACTTTCAAATTGTTTAATTCCAAACAAATTGTTTGAATTTAAACAAATTTTATTAAATTTAATAATATTTTTTAACGAGACTACCATATTTAAACGCTCTGGCATTTCTTTTCTCAACCAAGATAAAAGGATAAAAGGAATGCATGCTAATTAGTAGCCCATGGTCCTAAAATATAACATTTTTAAGTTTAACATTTAAGTTTTGATATTTCACTTTTCCCCTAATTATGACTCTGTCAGCGCGACCTCCACTTCAATATCATCCTTAACCCTTCCCACTGACCCCTCCGCTCCATTTTCACCACCAACGAAGAACACTGCCACTCCGAAAACGATTCCGAGCCCGAAAATGATCTGAACGAAATTCATTTTCGAGTTCAGAATAAAAAGTGCTGTGGCGAAACTGTAAAAGTTCGTGCAAAGTGTTGATAAATTATAAGTAACGGCCGATGATTTCTACGTTATGAATATTTACAGGAACTAATAACACTATTAAAGTATTGATAGTGGAATGAACAAAATAAAGGACTACCAGGGAGTTTTATTAAAGTGCTTGACGTTGAAGAACAACATAAGAATGAGGGAGAGGGACCAGCCACCGATGGCCATCAGGGAAATGTAACGCTGAGTTGGGACATTTTTGGATAAAATTTCACTAATGGTTGAGTCCAAAGAATAACCTAAAGCAGCTATAATCGCTAATGAATCACCCAATAGCTTATTTTTAGATTCACCTTCACTAATATCCAGTAAAGTGAACGCAATTGCAAATATAATAGTCACAAAAGCAGCGGCTAATTATTTGAAATTATAAGTAGCTTTTAAGATGAATTTACCGAAAATCATAGAAAATGGAGCAACTAAACACAATAATATTGATACATTCGCCATATTTACGTAGGCGTAAGCTTAAGCACAGCAAGCGTTAACACAACAATCAAATAAGCCAAGCGCGAATGTTTAAATAAATAGTTTCCTAGTTATATCTGTTCTATTTTACTTAATTACAAACATGCAAAGCTAAAAGGAGTAGAAAAAGAAATACATCGTGAATTAAAGGTTTGTATTGAAATTTATATTGATTATTTGTTGTATACTTCCTACAGCGCAACTAATTATACATAATATTTGAGATAGGATGAATAGTTTTGCTTTCATCTTAGAGGTGGCGATTGATATATTCATGTTGATCTATTATTATTTTTAATTTTCAGAAAGTATATATATATTCATAAAAGTACGCTAATAAATAAAAGTTGACCGAAAATTAAATATGTATCTTATCAACTCATTTGAATGGATCAAAGTTTCCAGTTTGGTACCAAGCTTTCTTAGCCGAGTTAGCACCACTAGCAATTTGCTTTTATCCTTCAGGGCTTTTGGCCCAGTTAATACCTGCGTCAGCTCCAGCTCTCATTTATGCTTGTCCTTCAGGTGATTACGCCCATTATTGAGCTTATTGTCCAACTTGATTTGTAATAGCGCGTCCCCATTCATCATACTGAGGTTGAGCCTCATATTTTTACTCCTCAACCTATTGAGTATTAGTTTCTTCTTTGACATATTACTGTTGTTATTAAGCTTATTCCTAACTAATAACTGGTTCTTCTTCCTAATTAAGTTAGCACGTAAGCTGTTTTGTGGTTCCATTTATTTGCATAACAACTAAAGAGGCAAATGTTTGCAGTTCGTTACCATAAACTTTCTTGTGATTTTGATAGAATTGTTGCAACTTATAAGCGAATTCTTTGGCTTGCTTTTCCTGCTTGAAGCCGATTTTTCCGCCCATTTCCTGATAGCATTACAGGAATTGGTCATACTTGAGGGTGTTTTACGGATCAATTCTTGAGAATAGCTTGGACAGGGATTCATATGTACCTAGTTATTTAGCGCACTCAGTGCAGAATCTTTCCAAAACCATTTTGAGTTGATCATATTTAGCAGTTTTAGAATTGAAAACGTCGTTAACGTATGACTCATAAAGCAGAGTCTTTCCAATAATTTATACCCAATCGTCAGGTATGCACAAAGCTGGGTCAGATTGCTTGAAGTAGGCCAAAAACTCGATGTAACCTACCAAACAATTCTTTTGTGGAACAGCGCATTAATACATTTCAGCACGAATGCTATTTGTTATTACAATGAGAGCATTAACGAAATCACAGGCTTGAGCCTTGGTCAAATCATATTTAAGAACCTTGCCCAAATTTTTGAATTATTCAGCGATAGTTTCTGAATAAACATATTTTGATTTAGAATACAGCTTCTTTTCGTAACCGAATGCAACTAATGCGTCTTTGAGGTCAATTTTAGCTTGTTTGTCAGTTATATACTTGAACTGATCTATGGATTGGAAAGTATAGGTATCACCAAATACCTCAGCTTCCAAGGTGGCTAAGAATTGAAGTTCGTTGTAATCAGCAATATACTTGAGGATTTAACATTAATTCGCGTTCATCTTGAGAGTGAATGGTAAGATGATATTCTGGTAGAAATCGCAGATATTATGGTACGGATATCCGTATAAAGTGGTTAAGTAATCTGTTACTTCAGATTTTTCGCATTCGTAGTCGTATGGCTTAACATTAATAGTGATTTGGTACGCTGTTGCGAATTATTGTGAAAAGTATTGGAATGGGTTTGCTTGCTGGCAAATATAGTCTCCGGAGAATTTTTTAACGTCTGCTTTGATTTGGCTGAGTGATGGTTTCTTTCCGTCACCGAACCAGCTGCAGATTCTGGTCATGATGCGTTCTCCGTATTATTCCAGTTTTTCGAATAGTCCTTGGTTGTTTCCTGGGTTTACAAAATTTAGTACCTCGTATAGTTACCTGATCAGGGCGTCTAAAACAAACATGGCTTGATATGTGTCAGTCTCGCTCTTGTGCTCTTCGATGGTGAAGTATGCCTCTGGCTGGAATGCTTTAACGAGTTATTCTTGAATCACAACGTTTTACTCGGCGGTTACAAATACTTGCTAGTCGTATTTTACAATCAGGTACTTCCTCCTTTAACTGTTTTCTTTCACAGTTTAGTCGTATGCTGCGAACTAACATAATTCATTCAGTTTAACTGGTGAGGCCTTGTTGAACTTTTTAATTACGTCTCCCATTTGAGTGATGAACTCGTCCATTGTTCCGAAGGGGACGTTCTTCAAAGTTGCAACGTAGAACAGATTTTGAACGGAGCCGAGGGCGTTCCCGTTCAAGAGCTTCTGAATGCAGTACTCGAGTGGCTTTGAAATCTGAGCGAATAATTGTATTTACTGAATTACCCAGGTGAAATAGGACTAATAGAAGTGCAGCGGGTGCTGAGTACGCACCTCGAACACGTTGAATATCATCTCTGAGAACTCCTTGCGCTCGGAGCCGAGGAGGAACTCGGCGTCTGTAGTTTCAACGTAAGGGGGGAGCTGGTCATTGAAGCACTTGCGAATCGCGCTTATAAACGTGTTCCCAAACGCAGACTCGAAATTCTTTACCTTGGCCTAGAATTCAGAGCAAATCTGAGTAGCAGTGGAGCATTTACCAGACTCGCCGAAAGTCTGCGTAATTATCGGAGCCATGAGCATGAAATCGCTTGATATCTTGTCCTTCTTCGTTATCAGCAAATCCATGAAATCGGACTTGAAATCGTTTCCACACCTAACTCTGATCTACTGCATGAAAGAATTCGCACACAACGCGTTGTTGAGTGATACATCAGCATTCATGGTTACCGCACCAAACATCTAACTCACAGTATTCATGAAAGTGTTCCTGTATTTAGCAACTTCGAAGGGCTACTCACCACCGTGCTACTAATGCAAAGTTGTGAACAAATTGTCAAGGCGCTTCAAAGATTCGGCAGAAATTTCCTTATCTACAACACCAATGGCGTGATAGAGAATTTAGGAATCAACGGATAAGTCCTAAGGCAACTACTCAGAAATAGTGGAATTCAAGTATGAACTTATTGACCGAGCATTTGGATCAATTACCATTGATTTTAACTCAAGTATGAAATCCAAACACTGTTCAGATGTTTATAAGTTTTGTTTACATCTTTGATTTACTATTTGGATTACTGATGTCATAGTTGAAGTGGGATTTGGTGATGTTTTCATTATTTACTAATATTTCCTTAATTATTATAAATGTCTTAGAATATTTGAGAAAATATCAGCTACAATAATAATCAGCTACAATCAAGTATACAACTCAATTTATTAACATATCAATAGTAGAATTTGAATATCAAATAGTTTAAAATACATAACTTAATATACTCGATTTTCCAAATCATATACAAGTATTATTGTACAATATATTTGATTTATAAAAGCAGTATATTTTATTCATTCACTGGTATCCTTGAGCTGTGTTTTGTTATCCGAAAGGATCGTATTCTTGCGTCTCAGGCGCTTATCCACTGTTATTCGTGTTTGTGTTATTTGTATTTGTGGGTTAGCTTACAGTGGGTTCGTCATCAATGATCATGTTGTTCCTGCTGTTATTTAGGTTTTCGTGCTCTTCGTCCATGAATCCAACCAGTGGTCTCTTGTTTCCAGAGTTCACTAATTGAACGAGACCAACGAAGCACAAGAGATCAGATCCGTAAGCTTTCTTGTTCAGAACGTAAAACTTTGAGAGCTTTTACGTGAATTCCTTCAGGAATTTCTCTTGTTTTGAGTTGATTTTCCCCTCGAGCTCTCTGTTAACTTTTATAAATTACTCGGATCTGACCAGGTTCTTCTCATCTATTAAAAGGAATATGTTGTCCATTGGTGTATGCACTTTCAATATCTTCGAGCACTCGCCAAGGAAGCGCTCTTAAACTTAGCGCAGTAAGTCGTACTTAGAAGCCTTTGATGTTAATATATCACCAATAATGGTCTCTGGAAGAAGTAAGCGAGCCAAAGTGCTCACCCAATCGTCAGCTGGAATCAAAGCAGTATCATACTTTCTAAATCCGTCCATGTACTAAAGATACGAAACCAAACAATCACGAGGCGGTTGTGTGACAGCCCAAAGCTCAGTTCTAATTTAAGTTAAAAGAATCAGCATATTGATAGTAATATCAGCTGCAGCGGGCTTATTGCATTCAATCTTGAATATTTTCATCAAGTTCTTTAAATGGTCAGCTAAATCCTCTGAAAATGCGAATTGCGCTTTTTCAATCAGTTTTGAATAATAGCCAAAGCACTCAAAGTTTTCTTTCAAATCATATTTAGTTTTTCCATTATTGTCTAAACATTGCTTGAATTAATCGACTGAAACGAATTATGCATCATCTCCAAATATTTGCTTGGCTAATGTAGCCAACATCGCTAGTTCAGATGACTCTGCCTAATATTTTAGTGTTACCATCATATTTTGTTTCATTTTCTAGAAAAATGGAACAATAACATACAGATAAAAGTCTCCGATATTGTGATAAGGTAACTAAAATTGTTCGACAACTAAATATTCAGTCAACTCAGATCTTTCGCAATCATATTCGTATGCTTTAATTTAAAGTGGAATTTGGTATAAACTAGCGAAAGCCTTGGCAAAATAAGATACTGGAGTGCATTAAGAGCTTATATAATTTGAGCTAAATTTAGAAATATCTTTTTTCATCTAAGAAAATCCAGGTTTTTTAGATTCTCCGAACCATAGACTAGCTCGAACAACGATTTTTTCACAGTAATCTTCCAGTTTTTCAAACAATCCAGTATTTCCTGGAATAGTAATATTAATTATCTCGTAGAGTTTTCTGATAAGTGTATCGAGAACGAAAAGTGATTGATAATTATCGCATTCTTCTTTGACTTCTTCAATTTGCAGATATGTTTCAGGTTAAAATGGTCTAAGGAGTTGTTCTCTAATTTATTTATTGTGTTCATTTGTAACGAAAATCTGTTAGTTGTACAGAACTTTCATTACTCTCGTTCCCTTTTAGCCTTCTGAAATATTTAGGTCGTAAACTGCGAATTGGCATAGTTCATTAAGTTTAATAAGTTGTGATTTATTGAACTTTTTGATGAGTGCGCTCAGCTCTTTGATGAAGTCTTCTACGGTTGCGAATTGAATTCTTTTGAGAGTGATTGCGTAATATAAATTGCTAACTTGAACCAGAATGTTTGAATTCAGGTATTTGATCATGCAATAATCTAGTGGTTTTTATATTTGAGCTTTTTATTGAACTTCTTTGATGATCCAGCAGTAATAGCTCGTGTAGAAGTGGATTGGGTGGTCAGTTTTGATTTGGAACGCTTCCCAGATCATGTCGCACAGGTCTTTCTTTTCAGCGCTTAATAAGAATTCGTGCTGAGTTGTTTCCTGGTATACTGGTAATTGGTTATTGAAGCATTTTTTGATCACGTTTATGAACTTGCAATTGTACGAATCCTCGAATTATTTTACGCGTGTCATGAACTCCTTAACCAGTTATTAAGTGCTGTTTACAACCACCGTATCGCCAAAACTGTATTGTATTATAGGAGCTACCAGCATGAAATCGGTTGTGAATGAACTGTGTTTTTAAATTAACAGGTCAATAAAATCCGAGCTGAAGTCGTTTCCGCACTTTGCTCTCAGTTATTGAACCACGTCACAAGCGTTCATTGCGTTTTCTTCGGTTAAATCCGGGTTCAGGTTCAGCATCATGAATAATTATTGAATATGATTTAAAAAACCGTTTCGGTACCTGGCCATTGCTAAGGGTTAATCGCCGCCTTATTGTACTTGGATTGTGTTGAACATGTACTCCAAACGCTTCAATGCGTCAACAGTTACGTTCTTGTCGTCAATGCCGAGCGCGTGGTATAAAATAAGGGTCTCAGTCGAGCAATCCGCTGGAGGATGCGTCGGAATCGGCGAATTTATAAAAGAATGAATCGAGCGCACACGCGGATCGAACAAAAAATTCTTTAACTCAAACAAATACGTAATGCACTCTTCATTTGTCTCAAATGGCTTGTGCGGCTTGCATTTTTAATTGAATACTTCAACTATCGTTGACATTACTATATGAAGGAGTGGTATGAAAATTTTCTAAGATGATTACAATGCATATTAATTAAGAGACGGTAAAGGATACAAATCAGTATCTGTAGCCTTCATAATAACAGCCTATAGTCTAATTACTAACTGATTATAACTTATATTATAAGCCGATAATTTGTTACGATCATATCTATGATCTTTTGTTAATAATTATTTAAGTTATTTTCAAATCAAAGTACTAATAATATATCTAATCAAGTAATTTAAGTGATGGGTAGAAATTAATGAAGTTAAGATTGTGTGACGTGTATTATTAAAGCTTAACTATAATGTTATTAATGACCAATCACTATACGCGGCTATTATGGTTTATCCTGTATTTATTCACATAGCCTTACTAAAGTTACGAAAAACGTTGCCTTATGTTTAATATATATTTAATATTACTCCAAAAGCAACTGGTCAACATATTAATTGTAGATTTTGAAGATTGCAAAAAGTATTATTGGATTTACTAATTAGTAAATAATGTTTATAATCGATTCTACAGATTGGCTTTCCACATCATTAATGAGCATACAAGCAGTACTCAATCAAAAACTAAATTTGGGTGAATTATCGGTTGAATAACAGATTTAGCTTGTGAAAGAACTCAAGTTAGTTCTCCTCGATCAAATATAGATGCCTTTAAAAACAATCATTGCATACTCGAAACCTAACGAACACCAGTATAACACAGAAGATGAGAACTAAATTCTTCTTAACGAATTATTGGGTGATTCTGCTGACGTTCAACAATTACAACAAATACTGAATTTGACTGAAGAGATAAAACTTATGGCTGGTTCTGACTCAGATATCGTTAATCAAATCGCTTCTAAATCAGAGATTATTTAAACAAAACAAAAGATAATACAAAAGTTAACTCTGAATAACAGCCTCGGAAAGGAAAACCACGATGACGCTTTGGATCTGCTTCAAAAAATCAGAGAACGCGTTGAAGATAACGGTGAAATGGAAACAATAGATATTCTCATCACTAAGAAATCACGCTTCACTTCCGACTTCCAAGATTTCGCTTAGATAATATACGACTGTTTCCCGAGCGAACCATAAGTATTCACATCTGCCAGTTAAATATGCGAAGCATTCATGCAAAAAGTTATTGCATTCGAGAAAAAATATAGCATCAGTTTCAGAAATGCCATCAACAAATGCTATTTCATGGAGTTCCCAACATATGTTGAAACAAAGGAACACGAATTCATAATTTCAACTGAACGTGAAGAATACTGCACACTAATTAAAAGAGTATTCGAAGTTGACACAAAACACCCATTACACTTCTTCAAAGTATTTTTCAAATAAATATTATCTGAAATTCAAGAAAAATCTGGTTAACAAAAGCCTTTAGAAAGTTGCATGACTTTATTATTAAACACTGAAGCGTTAAACTTATGCAATACTATTTTTACAACCATCACATAAAAATAAGAAAAATTTGATTCAATAGAAGAGTTTCATAAAGAATCGATGAAATATTTAAATAAGACAAATAAAAACTTGTTGATAAGAATCAACGAACTCTGTCAACATGCTATGTATGAATGGAATAATCAAGAAAATATTGAAGAAAGAGTATTAGAAGTTTCTTATAATCAACCAATATTTGTTACTGCCGCTCAAAATGCTTTGGTTGTTGAAGTTTTGCGTCAGTTCTAACCCGAAATTTATCTCTAAATCGTTGAAGACAAGTTAAGCTGTGATAACTACTAAGCATTATTTGTTCTTGACGTAGCAACTCGTAAGTTATGTGAAATGTTCTCTCGCTTGTAATACAACGGTGAAACATTACTTAAAAAATGTGAGGAATACGAAGAATATTTAGTTCCTATTGTCTGTTCCTGGTTTACAACAAATAGTACAAAACGCATTTACAAGAACTTTGTAAAAGAGTTAGAAAAGTTCAACAAAAACTTCATAAACTAATTTATAAATCCATGCAGACATTATTCAGTAAATATTGCTAAAATAAACTAATTGTGTATTACAGTTTCTCCTTATCAATACAAATTAGAATAATCCGAATTAACTCAAATTATAAATGAAAACTTTTAATTAAATAGTTACGCCAATGTTCTTAATTTCTATTTAACAGTTGTCAAGCCATTCAAGGCCATTGAAAACGCACCGCTTTTAGAATTCTTCAAGAAACAAATGAGACAAGAGGAACTTGCGTTTGCTTCCAGATTCGCCTTTTATGTGTTTGGTGAAGTAACTGATTTCACTAAAATGGAGCACTTCACAATGTGCATTGATAAGTACGAGCCAAAGATCAAGCCAATCTACAAGAAGACATTGGCTTTGTTCATGTATGAAAAGGTATTGACTCAGAAGACTTAGTTCTGTGTTTCTGAGGATTTTGCTACTGAGTTGCGCGTTATTGCAAAGCTCTTCAAATTCGACGTCAAGCTTGACTCCGCTCCAGATTTCGCTAACAACATTCTTATTATCTTCTAATAAATTAAGCAGGATTTCGCTGGTAACATTCCACCTGAAAATCAGGACTTGGTTGACTACCTCGAGTACATGACTCAGCTCCAAGATGAGGATTACAACTTACAGTGCAGTGATTCCTGGTGGTTGCAACTAGCTAGATTGCTCTTGGACGAGGACGAGTTCCAGCTCGTTTTGCAGAACAGTCTTATTATTTCTCCGCTCGAGTATTTGCGTGAGACTATCACCCGTTTCACCACTAACAACACTTTATCCGAGATGCTTCAAATGATTGACCCCGAGAACATGACCAAGTACGACTCCTTCTTGGCCCTCGAGCCGAATCTCATCTCAATCACAAAGTTCTCAGGCGCTCAGGAGAAAACAGTTAAGAGCTTCCTGCGCAGGTTATTCGAGTACTACGTTTTGAACAAGAGGCTCTACGGCCGCGAGCTCACCAGCTTCAGCTCCTTGGTCCGCATCTTCCACCAGAACGGGACCCTCATCATCCCAAGAGGAACCATAACTGAGGACGTTGAAATCGAACCCGAACAAATCAACGAACCAATAACACAAAACGAAGTTATTGCTGAACCTATAGAAAATTAAATAAATAACAATGGAGTGGAATAAGAAGTACCATAAATTGAATAAACACATGAACAAGAACCACTCCAAATATAAGAGCAGAATCAAATCCAAGAACAAATCCAAGAACAGATTTAATTGAACAACTGTTTTAGTAAGTATGCGGTAGAAGATTAATTGAGTTGAGAGGTTTATTTTATGTTATTAATTTTGTTGAAACGAAATAATGTTAAGCTTGTCAGTATTTCCACTTCGCACCTAACAAAAATAATGCCAACAATGAATGAAAGCATCTATGAAACCCATACATAATTATTTACTCCATAATTCTATAATAACATTAAAACTTTGACAGAAGTAAGAAAAATGTAGAAATATGGAGGGCATTCTAGATTAACTAAATCAGAATTCGATAAATACTTAATGATACTATTTACAATGATGATATCAGGTAAAGAGCGAGGATCTGTCAAAGATAATTGGTCTAAGAACACTAAAATACGCAATTAGTTTATAGCTGATGAAGTTGGAATGTCTTGCAGAGAATGGGAGGAAATACATTCTAATGTCTGTTATGGTCATATTAAATTGTTATTAGATTAACCTGAAGAAGAAATCGATAATTTAGAAGAAATCGACAAATTTAGACGGTATAGAATCTGATGAAGAAGAATCTGAAAATTCTGACTATGAATATGACGAAGATGATCTAGAAGAACTAAATAAAATATTTAATGATCATGAAGAAGAAGTTTTGAGCTAAAATAAACCTGGTAATGCAAAAAGTAGAAAACTTTAACCATGATATATACAAAATCAAAATTTGTGAAATAACCCTGTTAATTGTAAGAATTTGTAAGTTCTCGTGGTATTCCCAGAGAACAACCTGAAATAGTTCGTTACTACAATAATAATTATAAAGGAGTTGATTATAGACCAACTTACAAAAAATATTAAGTTTCCAGGACGATGTACTCGTTGGACCACAAGGATGTTTATTTATTTTATGTAAGTAATATTAGTTAATGGGTTTTCTTTGATGAAATTATTGCATCCAGAATATAAAGAAATTAAAATAACGGATTATATTGAAAGCATAATTGATTAAATGAAAATAAATCTAACAAAATATGAAATTAAAGCTACACCACGAAAAATTGAAGGTTGTAACCAACCAGTAAGCCCAATTAAAGAACCAGTAATAGAAGCATATAAACACTATCATGTATATACAAAAGTAAGTGCGTAATGTGTCGGCTGCAAATAATGTAATAGCAGATATGTGTGTTCGTGCAAAGGATATCATTTGTGTCCAGAGTGTTATAAAACGCATATTAGTGAATAAAATGACATAAGAGAGTACACACATTTATAAAAATGAATAAAGTGATTTAAAATACGAATAATATGTTTTAATATATATTGAACACGAAAATAGTAATTTACCTATTAAATGGTTGAAGTCGATTTCGAGAATTTTGTTAATTATTTGCGAAGTGGAAATACTGACAAGCTTAACATTATTTCGTTTCAACAAAATTAATAACATAAAATAAACCTCTCAACTCAATTAATCTTCGACCGCATACTTACTAAAACAGTTGTTCAATTAAGTAGTTGGAGAAAGTTACCAGCCATTCACTCAGGAACCGGAAGTAGAGAAAGTTGAGCCGGTTCAGGAGTGGGGAAATAACGACTGGAACAACGGACAGGAATACCAAACGAGACCAAATGGACTCGACGAATGAACGGATTTCGGTATTTTTTATAGTTTTTGTTAAATATTGTTTGAATTGTTATTTGTTCAAAACTTCACTAAGACCAAAACATAAAACTAAAATTAAGAAGACATCAAACTGTAAATTACGTCTATACTGGTCACTTACTCTAATATTTGTAACGCTATACAAACAACACTGTACAAGCTATTCCAAAGATTTAACCAATTGAAACTCCAAATGAAGATTATTATTTTAATAATTACATTATTTATGTTTCACTCCAAATGAAATATGGTGTATTAATCTTAGCACTAATCGCAATTTACATAGTATACATTAACATACCGAATATTAAACAATATTAATCGAATTATGCAGTCGTAACCGGTGCAACTGGCGGAATTGGCCAAGAAATCGTCAAAAAGCTGATCACAAGTTAGAATGTAATTGCAATATCAGAAAATCTAGATAATCTAAGCAAATTACAGTAAAAATATTAAAAATCAGAATATAAAGTGTTAATATTCTAATATGATTTGAGTAATACAAAGACATTTATTCAATAATTCGATGAGTTTCTGCTATAAAACAGTATTGATAAAAGATTAATAGGAATGTTCTTTTCCAACGCAGGATTTGGTAACTTTAAACCATTTCACTCATACTCTTTTCACCAACTTCAGTAATTTGTTAGTGTTAATATGTATTCTCATATTATACTTACTGCCTATTTTTAAGAACTATTTTCGGTTCATAGGAGCACTCAAAAATCAGCAATTATACTAACATCTTCAATTTTATCGCACACCTGCGGATCTCATTTTTCACTATATCATATTTGTAAAAGCACAATTTCTTATTTCGGATCCTCCATTAAAAATGAAAATAAATATATTCATGTGCTAACAGTACACCCTAGTCCAGTAAAATAAACAGAATTTTATAAGAATAATGGGATGTAAAATTTACAAAACATAAAAGTACCTCTAATGAGAAATATGGAGAAATCTTGGTTTGCTATAACACCAAAGAAAGTTGTTAATGTTATGATAAGTAGAATCGGAAAAGTTGGCTCAACAAATATAGGTATTGCTTGTATAATCGCTGATTATGGAAAACTTGTAGGAAGGAATATTTAAGGATATATATGGAGTTTTATGTGGTGGGTTGGATAAGCATTTTAATGATTATGTTTAAGTAATTAATTTTATTGATTCACTAATCAACTCTATTCATCTCTTCAAAAAGTGGTAACAATTAATTCAATAATAATAATTATTTTTATTTTGCTTTCAAAAGAATCTCAGATGTAATTAAATTTAAATTACTAGCTTTTTAAATCATATATTATTGTTTTATTTTGACTTATTGGTGAATAATATTGACACTACCTACATTCTTCAATATATTTGCAAATATAACTTCTTCAATTGATGGTTATAACTGTTAGCGTTTAAAACCATAGTAATCATAGTCATTTTAAAGGTAAAAATCTTTATTAAGTTTTAAATCTTATATTTTGTTATTGTATACATTAAGTTATTACAAATTTATTAAATTATTTAGGGGATAAGCATAAATAATTAAGTTATCCGAAATATTCAGATCTATAATATTAGTTAGTTCCCTTAAAGCATCAATATTGACAAGTTTATTGTTACTTATATATAATTTGGTTAACTATTTCAAATAGCGTAGTGGACTAATATCAACGATTTAGTTGTGAGATAACTCAAGTTCTTTCAAATTAGTTAGATTCTTCAATGATGTAATATCTGTTATACTATTAAAATATAAAGACAATTTTGTTATTTTTAATAAATTTTCAAGGGATTATATAGTTGTTAACTAATTATACGATACGTCCAATGTAACAAGTTTATTAAGTTGTTTTATAGCTGAAATATTATTTATAGCGTTTAATTATTTGGATACGCGTAATTATACAAATGTAAGTTATTCAAAATATTTTAAATCTTTAATATGATTACAATAGCTATTACTTATACAAAAATATTCTAAATTAACTAGTTTTTATATGCATTAAATTTATTCAATTCTGTTATTATCTAACTACAAATAGATTAGCTTGACTAAATTTTACAAAGGGGACACATTGCTTATTTCATTAGAAGATAAGTCAATATATTATAAATTAGTTAAATGCTATAGAGCAGATATATTACTTATTTTATTTTGTGGCAAGTATATTTTAGTTAGCTCATAAATATTATTCAAAAATGATATATCATGTAGGGCATAATTAGACACATTTAGACATTTTAATAGATGATAATTCTCTATATTCTACAGCTAAATAGCACTAATTTTATTGGCACACTTCTCTAGTTACTAAATAGTTAGAATTTCAATGTTTTTAAGATCAAGGAATTATATTGTTTCAATGTAACAATCAATTATATTTAGTTCTTTAATAGAAGTGCTAACTAGCTCTGGGACTATATTAGGACATTATTTAATTGATAACTTCGAAATATTTGTAAAATTACCAATAAAAGCTATACTTGTAAGCTATTCTTAATCTTAAATGCTTAATGAATTGTCATTTTTGTTATATTCCAGAAATAATTTCATATTTTATTCATATTCTCTATTATTTAAAAATTCAGTATTTGCCTATTGCATTTAAAGTGGGGAAAATAAATATAATTAATTGTTATTTGGTATAAATGTTATAATATATGTTATAATATAATATATGCATTTAAACATATTTAAAAAGTGTTAATATTTAATATTATTTACTACTTATGCTTAAAGTTTTCAAATTTATAGAACTGTTTTTATATATAATAGACCATCTGCATATCGTCAAAAACATGTGCGTCTTTATAAAAATGTGCATGTTTTTACTGATCATAGATCTCAAAAAGATGTGCATGAATGTGAAGATCTGCGTTCTTTTGAGGATGTGCAAATTACTAAAAATGCATACTAAATGTAATTTTTCCCACTCCTATCCTAAAAATGTGTACAATAATCAATTCATCTATTCAAATTACTATAATATATTTAATTAACTTACTAGTAAATATATCTACTCACTTATTTGGTTTAGTATGTGTTATAAACCTTTGAGTCAGTCTGACTGTCAAAGGTAGGCTTCATCTAGAAGAAGCTAACGTGTCAATGCTCGATTCTCCTGTGCCTTGACCGGGTTTCGTAACTCTTTGGGCTGTTCCTACAAGTAAATAATTATTTCAATAAAAGAAAAATTAAAGACTAGTTACGGAATTATTATATGTTACTTCGGGCGTTATATTGTAATTTGTTTATGTATATTTAAGTAGAATTATTTTGTTCATTAGTGTATTTTAGAATTTTTATTCGTTTACTATTAAAATTAAAATATTTCAAACATTTAATAATATTTTTCATATATACAGTGTAAGATAATGTTTGATAAATGTACATTAAATTCGCCTTTATCCTCAAATTCTCCATTTAAGCAAATATTAATAATTTAAACCCACTTCGCATGTCAGCAGGTAACGTATTCGGTGTTGTGCTCACAATATACTTTACCCTCACCTTGGTAACTGGTTTATATTTATAATCAGTGTCCAAGAGAACTAGCAGAGAGCTTTTTAGCGGATTCCCCACCTCCTAAATCGTTTTTCACGTTTTAATTTCACTGTTCCTCACCCTCTCCTGTTTCCTTAATTCCGTTTACGTTCCAATGCTTTCAACCGGCTTGTGCCTGTGGTTCGTTAAAATAATCTGTAACATTTGCTGCCTGCGTGAGCACTAAGCGTTTAATAACATGAGGTCGATATAGGACACAGAGGCGTTTTTGAACGGGATTAGGCAGAAGGTCCCAGTCGCCTCGTTCTACTGCGAGTGCTTCCACTACGACACTGTGTACTACAGGGACGTAAATGGGTACTCTCAAACTAGGACTGAAAAAAGAATTACATATAGGCAGCACAGATACGTTCAAATACTCGGGATGATTGACCACACACCAGCGCTGTATGTGACCGGGTAAGCACCATTAATATATTTGAAGCTAAAAGAATAAATACTCTGGCTAGGAGACAGCGATCTAATGCTCACCGAAATCAGCAACCAAATATACTTCGAAAACAGATACTTTGACACTTATTGCACGGTGGACTTCTCAGTAGAAATTCCAGGACTCACATCTTAGAATTTCCTTAAACGCGGGCACTACCCATCTTGGATGAACCAAAAACTGCTGTAGATATCAAATATATTGCAGTTTGACGTGCTTTACATTTGTATGTTACGCTCACGTATTCCCAAAACAAAACTCCCGGTAATCAAAAGCTGCTCAATTGATCCAAACTACCAGCTTAATCAACCACAAGTTCATTTAGATAAAATAACAATCCCAAATTTAGATGTTATATGCCCTAGCAATATAGACTAAATTTCTCCGCCGAATATTCTCGATGAAAATAAATAGCCGTATTATACTGATATTAAACCACAATATTTTGACACTTTTGATATAAACATTGAGTATTAATATGATAAGCAAAATGAAACTTTGAACACAAAAGTTGATCAACCAATTGACTATTACACTATACAGCCAGGAGCAGTGATTTGATAAGTATTTATTTTTTATTTTTAATGTGTTTTCAGAATGAAGTGAATATTATCTCAATTAAATCATACAGCTAAAAGCAATCCTCATAAAATGCACACTTCACATAAATGAGTGATTTAGATATAGATAGTTAAGAACTCGAATAGCTAGAAGCTAATGCGAAAATAAGTATTTATCAAATATATACATCAGTGGACTAAACATTATCACTTTAATAACTGTTGAGATCTGGTGTTATTCTAGGAGAGTTATGTAACTCAATTGAGCCATCATGTATTAATCTAATTTCTGAGGAAACTAACGAAGCATATATTCAAAATCTATCTTAGGTTCGAAACTAATTGTTAAAAATAGGATTAACCGAGGAATAACTGTTCGATATTAATGAGGTATAATCGCCTACTCCATCTAATTTCACAATTTATTCGTTGAGTAAAGTATCAATTGGCTTATGCACAATGGTAATAAATTAGAATTGCCCAAAGTGTTCACTGTGTGGGTTTCAGTAAGAATTGTTCAGATGTGTTGACTGCAACTAGCTTTTTTGCAATCACATAACTGCGAATCCGTACGAATCGCATTTATTTTGGCATGCGCTTGCATTCAATCATTTCTAATTCAAGTAGATTGATGCAAATCAGGTAAGTTCCAGAGAAATTATTTCAAATACTGGTGAAAAGTACTTATTGTTGGTGTAAGTAGCGTAATCTGAGCATTCCAAGTCATTTTTGTGCAAATCTAAGAACAATTTCATGCTGATTCATGTTCAGAGTTATGACACATTCAAATCTGAGTCTCATTTATCAAAAATTAGCTCTTTAAAGTAATCTTGTAAGAAGATAATAAATCCCTCTCATTTCTTCGCCAACTCTAACTCCCAGCCTATTATCTGTTTCATTCAGCCCCTTCCCGTTTTGAAGCCCAAGCTTGAGAAGCTATCAGTTAAAAACCAGCTTATAATCCTCCTTGACATTATAACATCTTTCATAAATCTGTAAAATACAAATTGCCCTTTTGATTTGAATGACAATCAAATCTACTTTTACTTGGAGCAGGAGCTGATTCCGGATACGAAGTGGAGGGCGAAGATTCTCCCGTTGTAATTGACCGACGGTGTTTAGGGCGAGTTCTGGGACTTCTACGAAAACGGCGATGAAGTGGTTTACGCGGTCGGAATTATAATTCAGAAACTGTTCGTCAACTGCGAAAACGCTTTTGTGCAATAAATATGCGATTAAATGGTGTGCGACCCACAGGAACGAATCAGTTTATGTAGTGTCAAAAATATACTAATGGGATTTGATATTTTGAGCAACGTTGAGAAAATAATTTACGAAAGGAACGAATTACCTACTTTCATGCAAAAAGCAATCAAAATAAACTAAAACTTCAAAAATGAGAAAGAAATTGAATGGAAATACGGATTCTACTACGACTCAGCGTTCCAATAACAATACTCAGTCAAAATAAATAGTAATGAGGATGTCACAAAGTAACTGGCTAAAAGATTCAAAGAACAATAGTTCGCAATAATGGATAACAAGCTTATATTGTCAACCAATAACCTACACGAAATATTTGAAAATGAAAATGTTATTAACATTTGGATCCCATTGTAAATAACTCTAGCAGATTACCTATAACGAATTCCAGCTAGCTAAAAATATGTTTAATCACAGAAAATACTGAATATACTTTGCTAATAAGTATTTGATCAATATTACTCACATGACATTGACATAAGCATAGAATCCACGATTATAGCAATTTTAGAAAACGGCGAAATATAACCATTTTTCGTAAATAATCAAAACACATAACTTCACAAAACTGAATAAACTCAGTTTTATATCATGGCATCATAATTACTTACAAATATTTATCCATATTACAACGAATAAATTATTCAACCACCATTTTTTATTCCCAGCGAAGACAAACAAGTCTTAATTGATTTATTAAACGGCGAAACATTGCAAAGAGAACTATTTTCCACAAAGCAAAATAATTTCTCATCACCTAAATATACTGTTGTTTCAATAGTTGATTAGGTTCGCAAGATTTTGATTGCCCATCCTGAATTAACCGAGTTAGTTAATTACTTCGCACATGGAAACACATATTGGTAGCACTGCAACTAAATTATACAATTTGAGGGACAACTATGCACAGATATCAAACCAGAGGTACAAAATATTTTGAATGTGTTAAAGGAGCATTAATTAAAAGTGAATAACGTGTGCTGCTCCGATTTTATTGAAGTACAAAATACAATTTTATTGAATAACTTGTAAAAGTTAGAATTAGTTGATGATGAGTGAAATAATAGCATTTATATTTATTAAAGTATCCACTTCAATAATGCTTGTGTTTTTATTTTCGCAACAAACGGACTTTTTGAAAAACGTGATTATTCACACGCGTCATGGAGCGCGCACTCCTCTCAATGGTTATCCGAACGATCCCGCTGTCTGGAATTGCGCGAAGAGCATTTAAATGACTTTTTAGCCTTCAGTTTCTAAAAAACCTTTGAATCTCATTTTTGATGTGAAAAAGGAATTAACAGGAACATGTTCCAAGGGCCAGCTCTCTGACCAGGGCTTCACTCAACATGTTCACTTATCTCAACTCTGGAGCAAGCTGTACCCCTTTAAATCATTCGAATTGTACTCTACAACTGTTCCCCGTGTTCGTTTATCTCTCCTTGGTCAGTTGTAAAACTTTCAAAGTAAAAATCCCTTTTAAGTTCAGGTGAGTTCAAAATTATACGACCAGATCTTTTTACAGGGGTACTGCCCGAACGACTACAAGTATCAGAAACTTGTTTACGAACAAATTGACTTAAAAAAGGAAGAATTAAAGGATTTACAGAGGAGAACCGGATGGAGTGCAAGCTGGGAGGACTTCGCCGACAGCTTTCAGTCAAGGGACATCATGGGCGTGAGTTACCCGGAATCCGTAACTGAAGCTGACAAAAAGACGGCGCGAGACGTTACCGACAACATATGGCACAGCTACTATTACAATTAACTAAATATCGAGGAGAAGAACAAATACCTAAAAATGACGATTGGAATGTACATGAAAGACCTGAAATACAGCATCCTAGACGGAGTTAATAAAATAGTGTCCGGACACGACATGAGCATAGCTCCACTTGCAGGCATTTTAGTTGAAAACGGCGAATTCTACGGATAACCAGGATTCGCATCCTTCTTAAATGTTGAAGTATGGAATATAAACGAATAAAATACTATTAAAATCCGCTTCAGAGCAAAAGAATAAGAAAATGAAGGAAAATACGTTCGGATTCAAGTGTGCGGTGAATTGTAATGCTCAGTCGAAGAAGTAATTGACTGGATGGAATAATTCTCAATAAATTTTGCACAGCGAACAGAATTATGTACATAATGATTTGATTTGCGTTATATATTCAATAGATATGATATATGACTATACCTCAAAGGTTTAGAACACAAGAACCAAACATAAATGAAAGTTTAGTTAGTTAATTTTATATGTATGATTTTATACCTAGGATGAATTTATGAATCTTTAAATTATATATCACACTGCAGTGCTGTCACTAATAATCTTATGACCTGCTTCTTCTCAAGTTTATTATGTACATGATTACATTGTGTTTGAAGTAATCATTAGCATTTACCGTCTCCAAAAACTTCTTAGTAACGAAAGTGGGTTTTTAGTCTTTCCACAAAGTGCTAAGCTGTCGTAGCGTCAGCTTGTCTTAGGTAGTGAGCTATTTGTCAAACATCACACTTTAGAACGTATGATTTATTAATATTTTATTTTAGGAATTTATATAAATCGTTGAATAATTCAGAAAGTTTATGAAATATCTCAATATTCGCATCATTTTGTTATGTAAAATTAGAATTTTCAACAATATAAATAAAAATTATTTAAATTATTTTCCTATTAAATTGTTGTGTTAAGTGTAATTGAATATTCACTACAGATCTTATTGTATTGAGAAGGAGAAGTATTTAAGGATTGATTTTATATATTTATATAACTCAAACAGTAATGAAGAATAAATATTTATACTTTTATCATTTTCACTCCTACTACTTATTTATCTTTTTTCTTCTTGTTGTATTGTTACAACTTTGGCGAGTTCAATTTTTATTACTCTCATTGTATGTAAGTATTTCCTCATTTGAACTCAAAAATTATTTGATTGAGTTTTTCGATATTTTTGTAATTGTGAAAATTGAATGTCGATGTTTATAAATCACGTCCGTCGAGTTTCCTCTTTAACTCTTTGATATAATAGTGTTCGTCAATCATTCGAATTGTAAGCTGGCTTATAAAATTTATTTACCACAGTTCTCCGAAACTGAGAATTCATTCATCAATATTTTCTAAATTTTTTGACAGACATTATTTAATGTCTTTTATTGGCTGTAAATATTCTATATAACTATTTTCTTGACAGTTTTAGTTTTTTACAAACAGCTTTGTCCTTGAAGCTCTATTTTCATCATGAGCTAAATATTATAATTGAAAAAAATTGAAAAAGTGTTATAACCTTCATGAAACTACTAAGAATAAGTTTCTGTGTTTAAAATTCTAATATAGATATTTGTTCTTGTGATACTATAATTTTCTTCATTGGAACTAAAACCGAAATAGTGAAGTGGATATATATTTTCTTTGTTATTTTCTTTTAATACTATAATAACATCTGTTGTGTGTTTTTAAACTTCCACTTATAGTTTAACTAGCTTAAATTTGAATAAATTTCTTTAGAAACAGCAACAATATTTAGAACGCTAACAGAACTTCTGAGACTGAAGCTGTTGTTGATGAACATACCCGAATATAATATAATAATACAAGCAACGGCGCTTGATTTGAATCCTAAGGACTTAAAATGATCTTAGTAAGTTTGAAATATTATTTCAATTTTTAACTATAATTTATTTCAATTATCAATATTAAAATAATAATCGTGTTATTAGCAGAAGTGGTTTTTATATCTTAATTGAAATAAAATCATTGACCTAATTTGAATATGGCTGATGCAAATTACAGAGAAATGCAACTTATTCACAGATGTATCGCAATATATCATTACAAAAATAGTAAATTTAACTTTAAATTTTAGAAGCAGAAAAATTTATTTTGTTTTAGTATCTGTTGAGTTATGAATTACGATATGAATTTGGAAGTATACTGCAGATCCAAGTGTTCTAAAAGCTATTCTAGCAAAATTTCATATGTTGAACTTATTAATTTAGTAATTTTCTAGCAAAATTAGATATATAAAGTTGTAAACTGATTTAAGGAATTGAAAATTTAACTGAAAGCCAGAGTTAAGATCAATACGAGGAAACTCGACGGACGCTACATTAACGGTTAGCTCCAATTTCGCTGTAAATTTGAACAAAACAATATAATACTTTGAATCTGTGTACAAACAAGATTTCTCGAACATAAAACTACGTATTCTTTGTATTAATTCTCTTTCTAGCACTAGAAGTTTGAAAATGTATCACAAACATAATTTTATGTTCAGTTCGTTTGAATATTTTTGCGCTTAGATTCGAAAATCTATTAAGCTCAATCTATCGTCAACATACGACCAGACCTCGTTGAAATAATATTGAAAGTTTGCATCGTTCCACTTAGATGATTAAGCTGTTTATTATTTGCATTTATAAATTAAAGTTTTTAAGTAGAAATATTTTTAAGAATTTTTCAAGGTAATTTTGAAACCTATATAATTTATGTACTCATGAACAAATCATAACCTAATGACTCAGCTATCGTGTAGCTATCGTGTAGTGATTCTACTGAACTAAATATTTTGATGCGTTAACAGTAGTAGCTACCCCCAGTATTGGTATGCTTGGCGTTTTTGATATTAAATTAATTTTTACAAAAATGTACTAATTTGTTGAACTTGCAAATGACAGATGAATTCGAATTTACTAGAAAGTAGACGTTATGATTGTTGGACCTGAGGTATTCTGTGATTTAATTATTTACCTCAGTTTCGACTTTTTGTTTTCAATTTCAACTTCAAAATGTTAACAACAAAACTTTAAATATTTATTTCAGGAAAAAGATAATATTTTGAAACAGATTGCAGTCCCTGCAAACCAAGGCCGCATACTTGAACGAACCTAAAAATTATATTTATCAGGCTAATTTTGTTGGAAATATTCATACTACTTCAACAATTTCTGTAAGTCTAAGTTCCTGGGAACGAACGATCTAGAGTCATATTAAAATATGACGAAAACATATATAATCATATATAATCACATATATAATCAATAACTCAACATCCTGTATCAGACAGGCTCGTTATAACGGCACAATCATTTTGCAAAACATCATTAATGTAATTTGAAGTTGAAAATGAACCAATACATGTAAATTTGCACTCTGATGACCTACCAACAATGATCCCGAAACGAATATTTGAATAATCTTACGAATATATCCGTACAAACTGTATTTATGAGTTTGCTAACTATATTGTTAATTGTGGCATACAAAAACCGACGAATCCGCCAACATACTAATTTTTAGTTGATAAATTCACATTAGTTATTGATGATGAAGTAATAGTTATATTTCCAGCTAAATTTCCAATGAATCCACCAACAATACACTAGTTGATGTTTCCTCCAGTCACACTAGTATTTTAGATGGAGCAGTTTTATGCTTCTTCAGATCCAAAGATTGAACCAACAAAACTGCCAGATACACAACGCGTATCAAATTCTTTCACATTCACAGACGCTCTCAAGTTTATCACTTCAACATAAAGACAACTCATTCGAAAGAAACGACTTTATTGAGAGCCAAGTATACCAAAATATTAAACATCCATATTCTGAACCGAAAAAACCACCGATAAATTTTAAAGGGACGCATTTCCTGAATTAAATCCAATTAAACCAAAATATAGAAAAGTGTTACTTGTACTATCAGCCATCACGTTTTACTACAGACAAATATTTATTATTTTGATGCTAGTTGAATTATAATCAGCATATCCGATCAAAAAACCAGTTAATTCCACGAATTTTGTTATAAACTGTTGATAAGAATCCATAATAATATTATTTAATGTAACAGATGCTGAACTGTTAATATAAACTATTATACCACCAAAATTATAATAATCTGGATATTTACCAGTTGTCGAAATAGATCCCAGAATCAAAAAGTTGGAAGAATTTCCAATAATTACAACCACATTACAAATTACGAATACAATTTATGTATTATTAGAATTGCCGAACAAATATGAGGATCCATTACCTGTGTTGTAAATACTCGGTTAGAATTTCACGTAGTTCACATTCACTGTTGCTATTTCGATGCTAATTCCAATCATCGAAACTGTTAGAGTACTAATGTAAATTCCATATACCTGATACTTAGATATATTAAACAAACCATCAATACTACCAATTAGTGTGATATTTCCATTTGAAGCAGCAAAACTTACATTTACTATCATATCTCGAATATTAGTACTTTATGTTGAAGAAGTGAACATATTAAGCTGGCAACCTGTATTAACTGTAAGTAGACTACTATATCTCGAAATTATTTTCATCATGTTAACATTTATGGATATACTTGATTACAAAATGAGCGAGCCACTATTAAATGATTATACACCAAGTTGAATTTTCAAGTTTGTAAAAGTGTTTTGAGATTCAAACAGTGGTTAAACATCATTTAAGTAGACTTTATCAGAAATATCAACAAAAGCGTTTTAAATTAGAGTTTATGAATCAAAAATGAACCCCTTGCTAAAATCTGTATCTTTCGATATGTGGTTCGTAACTTCAGAAACATCAAAAGAAATTACGTAAACATCAGTATCCAACATACATATCATGAAATCAAAAGTACAAACATTTTAAACAAATGCGAATCCATGTTTCACATTGCACTCAACTTACTGCAATAACTTGTTCAAGGAGTATTAAAGCTGAGAAATTTAATCTTACATTATGCTTGCTGAAAATTCAAGGGATTGGATTCTATTCTATTTTGATTCAATTATTTCCTAAGTATTAACACATTTGCTACCAGATATATGTTGATTTTTTAAACATGAGCATTGCATGCCATCAAAAACGAAACTTTTAAGACATACTAATTAGTTGTTCCCTTCTATTATTGTGAAGTTTAAAGCCCTTAAGCATAAGCCATATGTGTAGTAAGAGTCTCTACACACATCACACGAGTAAATAAGTTCGTGTGTGATTGATAGTTTGTCTATTCCTACTCCAACATAGTTATCAAAATTTACACATATTTTAACATTGTCCGAATTTATTACAATAATTTCATTAATATACGCAATCAATGACCCTGAAGTACTTTGATGAGAGATATATTCAGAGATGTTACAATTTTACAAAGATATAGTTATTTTCGAACTATCAAAAATTAAACCGCCTACATGTACTCCTTCAAGTCTAAACTAAATAAGCGATAACTTAATATCAAATAGTTTGTTTAAACAGAAAACAATTCCAGAAAGATTTTGTGCATGCGCTACGAACATGAATTCTGAAGTCGAGGTGTTGAAATCACACACAAAACATACTAAAGAGCCTTTTAAAAGCAACTGAGGCACTAATATAGACAGTGTTGAATAACTTATCTACACATTCGTGGTAAGTCCAAAGAGCGCGAATGAAGGTAGGTTATCCATAGAATAAATTAAATCAAGTTTGAGGTCTTATGTCTTCTCTGTATAAAGACTGTGGTAAACTTATTATTGTTAATACTAAATAATACGAGAAGATTGGACCTATGAAGCAAGTGTAACTGCCTTAAAGCAGTACTACACTATAATTTTATCATTCAGTTTGCTGTTACACACCTAAGTAGGATATTCTATTCCGTTGAGGAGCTATTTATGTTGCAACGAAACGAATATGTTGTAAAATATATTTGCTATCATAATTTTTATCAATGGCGGAAGTGAAAATGTTTTATTACATTCACTAAACCATATATTTAGAGCTATTCTGTTTACATTGTAATATAATAATTGTTGTGTTTACAAGATTCGGATCTGATTTGACCATTCTCTTAAACATGATAATTAAAAATGTATTTATGCTATAAATAAAATAAATTAAGCTTTATAATGTAATAATGTATATAACAATTTGGCCGATTGATTTGACCATTCTTATTTTGTTTAATTAAAATATACAATATTAATTTTATTATCATTATTAAGATCAAACCACAATATTTTGACACTTTTGATATAAACATTGAGTATTAATATGATAAGCAAAATGAAACTTTGAACACAAAAGTTGATCAACCAATTGACTATTACACTATACAGCCAGGAGCAGTGATTTGATAAGTATTTATTTTTTATTTTTAATGTGTTTTCAGAATGAAGTGAATATTATCTCAATTAAATCATACAGCTAAAAGCAATCCTCATAAAATGCACACTTCACATAAATGAGTGATTTAGATATAGATAGTTAAGAACTCGAATAGCTAGAAGCTAATGCGAAAATAAGTATTTATCAAATATATACATCAGTGGACTAAACATTATCACTATAATAACTGTTGAGATCTGGTGTTATTCTAGGAGAGTTATGTAACTCAATTGAGCCATCCTGTATTAATCTAATTTCTGAGGAAACTAACGAAGCATATATTCAAAATCTATCTTAGGTTCGAAACTAATTGTTAAAAATAGGATTAACCGAGGAATAACTGTTCGATATTAATGAGGTATAATCGCCTACTCCATCTAATTTCACAATTTATTCGTTGAGTAAAGTATCAATTGGCTTATGCACAATGGTAATAAATTAGAATTGCCCAAAGTGTTCACTGTGTGGGTTTCAGTAAGAATTGTTCAGATGTGTTGACTGCAACTAGCTTTTTTGCAATCACATAACTGCGAATCCGTACGAATCGCATTTATTTTGGCATGCGCTTGCATTCAATCATTTCTAATTCAAGTAGATTGATGCAAATCAGGTAAGTTCCAGAGAAATTATTTCAAATACTGGTGAAAAGTACTTATTGTTGGTGTAAGTAGCGTAATCTGAGCATTCCAAGTCATTTTTGTGCAAATCTAAGAACAATTTCATGCTGATTCATGTTCAGAGTTATGACACATTCAAATCTGAGTCTCATTTATCAAAAATTAGCTCTTTAAAGTAATCTTGTAAGAAGATAATAAATCCCTCTCATTTCTTCGCCAACTCTAACTCCCAGCCTATTATCTGTTTCATTCAGCCCCTTCCCGTTTTGAAGCCCAAGCTTGAGAAGCTATCAGTTAAAAACCAGCTTATAATCCTCCTTGACATTATAACATCTTTCATAAATCTGTAAAATACAAATTGCCCTTTTGATTTGAATGACAATCAAATCTACTTTTACTTTTTTTTCCCGTTTTGAAGCCCTGTTCGATATTAATGGGAGGGTTGGGTTTGGGTGTTCCTGGATCCAAGCAACGGCTACGCCGGGGTCCACGGGTCCTGCCAGATATACGCTTTTGTGCAATAAATATGCGATTAAATGGTGTGCGACCCACAGGAACGAATCAGTTTATGTAGTGTCAAAAATATACTAATGGGATTTGATATTTTGAGCAACGTTGAGAAAATAATTTACGAAAGGAACGAATTACCTACTTTCATGCAAAAAGCAATCAAAATAAACTAAAACTTCAAAAATGAGAAAGAAATTGAATGGAAATACGGATTCTACTACGACTCAGCGTTCCAATAACAATACTCAGTCAAAATAAATAGTAATGAGGATGTCACAAAGTAACTGGCTAAAAGATTCAAAGAACAATAGTTCGCAATAATGGATAACAAGCTTATATTGTCAACCAATAACCTACACGAAATATTTGAAAATGAAAATGTTATTAACATTTGGATCCCATTGTAAATAACTCTAGCAGATTACCTATAACGAATTCCAGCTAGCTAAAAATATGTTTAATCACAGAAAATACTGAATATACTTTGCTAATAAGTATTTGATCAATATTACTCACATGACATTGACATAAGCATAGAATCCACGATTATAGCAATTTTAGAAAACGGCGAAATATAACCATTTTTCGTAAATAATCAAAACACATAACTTCACAAAACTGAATAAACTCAGTTTTATATCATGGCATCATAATTACTTACAAATATTTATCCATATTACAACGAATAAATTATTCAACCACCATTTTTTATACCTAGCGAAGACAAACAAGTCTTAATTGATTTATTAAACGGCGAAACATTGCAAAGAGAACTATTTTCCACAAAGCAAAATAATTTCTCATCACCTAAATATACTGTTGTTTCAATAGTTGATTAGGTTCGCAAGATTTTGATTGCCCATCCTGAATTAACCGAGTTAGTTAATTACTTCGCACATGGAAACACATATTGGTAGCACTGCAACTAAATTATACAATTTGAGGGACAACTATGCACAGATATCAAACCAGAGGTACAAAATATTTTGAATGTGTTAAAGGAGCATTAATTAAAAGTGAATAACGTGTGCTGCTCCGATTTTATTGAAGTACAAAATACAATTTTATTGAATAACTTGTAAAAGTTAGAATTAGTTGATGATGAGTGAAATAATAGCATTTATATTTATTAAAGTATCCACTTCAATAATGCTTGTGTTTTTATTTTCGCAACAAACGGACTTTTTGAAAAACGTGATTATTCACACGCGTCATGGAGCGCGCACTCCTCTCAATGGTTATCCGAACGATCCCGCTGTCTGGAATTGCGCGAAGAGCATTTAAATGACTTTTTAGCCTTCAGTTTCTAAAAAACCTTTGAATCTCATTTTTGATGTGAAAAAGGAATTAACAGGAACATGTTCCAAGGGCCAGCTCTCTGACCAGGGCTTCACTCAACATGTTCACTTATCTCAACTCTGGAGCAAGCTGTACCCCTTTAAATCATTCGAATTGTACTCTACAACTGTTCCCCGTGTTCGTTTATCTCTCCTTGGTCAGCTGTAAAACTTTCAAAGTAAAAATCCCTTTTAAGTTCAGGTGAGTTCAAAATTATACGACCAGATCTTTTTACAGGGGTACTGCCCGAACGACTACAAGTATCAGAAACTTGTTTACGAACAAATTGACTTAAAAAAGGAAGAATTAAAGGATTTACAGAGGAGAACCGGATGGAGTGCAAGCTGGGAGGACTTCGCCGACAGCTTTCAGTCAAGGGACATCATGGGCGTGAGTTACCCGGAATCCGTAACTGAAGCTGACAAAAAGACGGCGCGAGACGTTACCGACAACATATGGCACAGCTACTATTACAATTAACTAAATATCGAGGAGAAGAACAAATACCTAAAAATGACGATTGGAATGTACATGAAAGACCTGAAATACAGCATCCTAGACGGAGTTAATAAAATAGTGTCCGGACACGACATGAGCATAGCTCCACTTGCAGGCATTTTAGTTGAAAACGGCGAATTCTACGGATAACCAGGATTCGCATCCTTCTTAAATGTTGAAGTATGGAATATAAACGAATAAAATACTATTAAAATCCGCTTCAGAGCAAAAGAATAAGAAAATGAAGGAAAATACGTTCGGATTCAAGTGTGCGGTGAATTGTAATGCTCAGTCGAAGAAGTAATTGACTGGATGGAATAATTCTCAATAAATTTTGCACAGCGAACAGAATTATGTACATAATGATTTGATTTGCGTTATATATTCAATAGATATGATATATGACTATACCTCAAAGGTTTAGAACACAAGAACCAAACATAAATGAAAGTTTAGTTAGTTAATTTTATATGTATGATTTTATACCTAGGATGAATTTATGAATCTTTAAATTATATATCACACTGCAGTGCTGTCACTAATAATCTTATGACCTGCTTCTTCTCAAGTTTATTATGTACATGATTACATTGTGTTTGAAGTAATCATTAGCATTTACCGTCTCCAAAAACTTCTTAGTAACGAAAGTGGGTTTTTAGTCTTTCCACAAAGTGCTAAGCTGTCGTAGCGTCAGCTTGTCTTAGGTAGTGAGCTATTTGTCAAACATCACACTTTAGAACGTATGATGAAAATAGTCTTGGACTTGTTTGCTAGACTTTTCTTGAGAAAGTGCAGCTACCTATCTCCAAAAAGGTGTCTTTTCGTTCGGTTTCACGTTGGAGTCTATGAAAACACAAATGTCTTTTTCAGACATTTCCTAGAAATCACCAGAATACTGTTTCGCTAATGCGGCCTTCAACCACTGGGTAAACCTTTAAACTACATTAATTCTGAAGATGGTTATCTATTTACACTCTTTCTGAACTTAAAAGTGTTGTCTTGTGTCGTGTCACGTGATGCGTTCAATTATGTGGTTATTTATTTTATGGTCGACGTGGATTCCTTTTTAATGCACGCTAACACATTTTTAGAAACACCAATAAACATAGTCTTAAGGAGACTCGTATTTATATTAGTGAATTAGGAAAAGTGCGACCAAAAGAGTTCGTAATGTCCATCATCTAACATCATAACGATGTAGACTGCTTGTTATTCTGTGTATTACTTATTTGTTGCAGAAAGATTGCTTAAAATACGAGAAGCTATTGAAAGATACTGCATTTGATCTGTGTAAGACATTATTTGTGGAGTGGTGGATAGTTGGCATTTGTGTTGGAAATATTATAACTACAATTTATGAAGTGATACAACAAGGACTGATACATTATAATTTAAAAATAGAAACATAAATATTCCGAATTATACAATACACAAACACGTATATTTATATTGTATGTCTAAATAGCACATATTTATATTTTTGTTGTTCTAAATATAACGGTGATGAATATATCAAATACTAAAAACAGTATTTAAATAATAAGATATCTCTTGTATTGACGTTATTAGCGTATATTTCCATTTATGTGTGAAAAGCTATACGAGAGTTTAATAATAATAGCACTTCTTATAATATTTAAGAATGCGTTTTTAGTGCGCTTCTAATTGTTATTCTCGCTAAACTGAATGTCTATGTAATTTGAAACTGTTACAATAATGGATTTCATGTTAAATAAAAACATTTATCTATTTAACAAAAAATGTAAATGTTTCAATAGATTGAAATAATAGATTGAAACAACATGTATTAGTTAGTTAGTCGCTATCAACTGAATTTAAAATAGACTAATTAATATAATAACATTGAAATACTAAAATTATAGATAGATATAAATGAATACATTAAAACTTAATTCTTTACTACATTACCTCGAATACAGACACCTAGTAGTTTCAAAAATTATTAGGCTGTATGCATATAATTTAGTTTTATTACCATTTAAAGCTCTAATTGATCTTGTAAATACGAAAATATTTAATTCCGCTTATAACCTCATTTACAGTTTAGTTACAGACACCTTTGTTATAAAATGAAGGAGTTACATACGTTTTCCTATATTGCTTTCTTTGAATACTAATGATTAATTATCAATAATTGATTATATTTTCATTTTATTTTAACATATTTATATCTCCACTTCTATGACAATGACTACAAAAATATTTATTACAACATAGATTTTATGCATAACTGGTTGTGCTATAGGTAGTTTATAACAAATAATTAACATTAATTTTAATACAAACCTTTCATTCACGATATATTTCTTTTTCTACTCATTTTGTTTATGTATGTTTGTAATTAAATAAAATAGAACAGATATAACAAGGAAACTATTAATTTAAACGTTCGCGCTTGGTTTATTTGATTGTTGCGTGAACGCTTGTTGCGCTTAAGCTTACGCCTATGTGAATATGGCGAATGTATCAATTTTATAATGCTTGGTTGCTCCATTTTCAATGATTTTTGGCAAATTCATTTTGAAGGCAACTTATAATTTCAAATAGTTAGCCGCTGCGTTTGTGACTATTATATTTGCAATTGCTTTCACTTTACTTGATATTAGTGGAGGCGAATCTAAGAACAAGCTATTGGGTGATTCATTAGCTATTATAGCCAGCTTAGGACATGCATTAGACACAACAATAAGTGAAATACTCTCAAAAAATGTCCCGACTCAGCGTTACATCTCATTAATGGCCATCGGTGGCTGGTCCCTTTCACTTATTCCAATGTTGTCCTTCAACGTCAAGCACTTCAGTTCAACTCCATGGTAGTCCTTTATTTTATTTATTCCACTCTCAATTCTATAATAGTGTTATTAGTTCCTGTAAATATTCATAACGTAGAAATCATCAGCGGTTATATACAATTTGTCATCACTTTGTACGAACTTTTATAGTTTTGCCACCGCATTATTTATTCTGAACTCGAAAATGAATTTCGTTCAGATCATTTTCGGGTTCGGAATCGTTTTCGGAGTGGTCGTTTTCTTCGTTGGTGGAGAACATAAAACCTAAAAATGTGATCAAGAGAATGAACCGCTTATAGAATAAGAGGTTAAGTGAAAGTGTCTTTACAGTTTTGATAATCATACCAAAATAATGTAAGTTTAAAACATGACTCACTCAATAGCAACAATATAAAATATTTTCTCCTGCCTTATTAACAAATATACAAAAAATAATTATATTATAAACTATAAATTTAGTTTTATTGTTAATGTAACAATTTTAGAGTGGCTCAAACTGGTGCACTGTAGTATTCTTTAAAAGGCTATACTGTGGTGTCCGAGCCAACTTTGATTTTAACAAATGTTTATGTAATAATTGCGCTTGAAAATTAAATCACTGTATTTATGCTAATTATAACATATTCAATTAATTCTGCGGTTCATTTCTTTTTCACTTCATCCTTCAAATGACGAAGCACACACGAAGCCGACGGATCACAATACAAGAGCGTCGCATAATGATGAGAATGTGAGAAACAGAATCACAAACTGTTGCAACCAAGAAATACATTGCTTGTTGCCTTCAATGTAGTCTCCAAACTGTTTATTCCATTTTTAAGCACTTTGAAGTTACAGGCAAGCTAGAAGCTTCTCATGCCGATAATAGTGTCAGAAAATTTGACTAAGCTGAGATTTTCGCGTTGTTAAATATCGCCAGAGCCATAGATTCGAAACTCGACGAATCATAGCTGAAAAATACTAAGCCCTTCGTGGAATTTCCATGTCTCTAACAACGGTATCTCGTCTCCTGGCCAAATTCAGTTTAAGCTTATATGTTGCTAAGATAAAGCCAAAACTTACCGAAAAGCATAAATTGGAAAGTTTGAACTTTGCTCGAATGAACCTGAAACAACCAATTGAATATTGGAGAACTTTTTAGTATACCGATGAGTATCGCTCAAAATGCTATGCAAATCGAGCGAGTAGAGTGCTCAGAACACCTAAAGACGAGTGGAATCCGAAGTATTTTCTCGAAGTGTAAAATATGGACTGTTTTCGTGCATGATCTATAGCACGATTAGCTATAGATATAAGGGTCCATTATGGTTTATGCCGTGCGGTACGACCATGAATTCAATTGTCAATTCTTAAGTTCTCAGACAAGTTACACTTCCATCACTTAATAGCATAACTTGAAGTTGCAACAAGATAACGCCCCGACACATTTTAGTAAGTATATGAAAAACTTTTATACTGCTAACAACATTGAGCTCTATCGCTTTCCAGTAATGAGTCCAGACTTAAATCCACTTTTTCACAGCTGGAATCCACTGAAGTCAAACATTTCCCCTGAAGAATGTACCACATATGACTTATTAAATGAAGAAGTAAAGAGGGCGTTGGAGTAAATCTCGTTAGATATCATCAATCATTTGATTGACTCTATGCCCAAAAGGTTAGAAGAAGTAATAAAATAGAAAGGAGACGCTACTAAACATTGAGTTAATATATAGTTAAAATTAATACAAAAAATAGTTTTGAAATAGTTAGTATTTTTTGAAATCAAAGTTGGCTTGGCGACCACAGTAGGTCTAAATATAGGTTGATATGTGCAGATATGTGATGTTATATTTTTATTAACTTATTTTCACTCAGTATTAAAAATTAGCGTATATTATAATAATTCCGCTTCACCCAAATGAATCAAGGTATGTTGCGTCCTAATGCATCGTTTTAAAATATGAACCGTCCTCCAGATGGTATTCGTTCTAACAAATCTTGTGGAAATATCGGTCCCATAGACTCCGATGGATACTTTACTTGTGGTCCTGGAGAAGTGGTAAACGGATATACCATGGTGCGACTATTGGGTCAAGGAACTTTTGGGCGTGTATTGGAGGCTACAAAAAACAATCAGTCGTTTGCGGTTAAAATATCGCGATAGGGCGATTAATTTTTGAGTGCTTGCGAGCACGAGTTGGATATACTGAATAAGTTGTCCCATACGAACGTTTCTCCTAAGTTGCACGACTAATTTCAGCTGTATGGTTGTGTGTTCATGGTGATGGAGTTTTGCGAGTAGAATTTCCAGGATTATTTGGCTTAGTTTCGCTCCGGTCTTCCGTTCCGGTTATTCACGCAGGTAGCAACTCGTTTGGCTCATCTTTTGCACACTTTGCACCTGTTGCACATTGTGCACGCCGATTTCAAGCCGGCGAATATAATGCTCCTGCGCTACAACGATTTATCTAGCCTGTGTTTGATCGATTTCGGCTCCGCGAACTCTTCAGCCGACCTCGAGCACTACATTCAGTCCAGGTGGTTCCGCGCGCCCGAGGTGCTCTTTAAAAAACGTCCGTACACCTCTAAGATTGACTCCTGGGGTCTCGGATGCGTCCTCTTCTTCGCGCGGAAGCGCGTGCACCTGTTCGAGGCCTCCTCCGAGCACATGCTCTGCCGTTAAATGATCGGGATCCTCAAAATGCCCTCACATTTTAACAGCACATTTTTTGTAAAGAACACGTTTTAGTTCCTATTTTAAAATAAAAAGGAGCTCGAGGAGCTCGAAATTGACAAAAACGCTCCGTTCTTCCCGAATTCGGGCGTTCTGAAGGCGGTCGGGAGACCTTAGTGCGACGCGAGGGACTGGAAAGTTGAGCTCCAAAACGTTGAACTGGACGAAGGGGACGAAGAGGAGGAAATAATTATGAAAATAATCAAAGGGCTGATTCAGTGGGAACCGGAAGAAAGATTCGACGTAAAGAAAGTTTTAGACATACTAGAGTGAGTTATGTAGTCAAAAATATATAAGTAATATTTAGTATATGATGTGTGTGAAAGGATTGATATGGATTGATTAAAAATAAAAGTCAAATTATAAAAATACATAAATAAAGATCGTTAGATTCTTTGCTGTACTTTCGTGACCAGATTGATACACATATTGATTTATTAAAATTAGTGTAATTTTAATGTTGTTTGAAAATATTTATTTTTAGCAAATAATATTTATAATAATGCATAATTAGGAGCAAAAATTCTTATCCTTCCACTTCATATATGAATTGTGTGTAAAGGTTAATTTTAACAAGAAACTTACAAAATTTACAATTCACGATTCAACAAAAATAGCAATTGTATTACGCGAGCGTTATTTATTCAATACCAGACCGTATTTTAAATGCTAATAGTGATTGCGAGTTCATTTGCATCTGTTAATTACTATTTGACAATGCTATTTCTAAATATTTTGACTATTCAGAATATCAAATCATAGAACGAGTTTTAGTGGAAATTGATACACGTAGTTAGTATTTATTCGGGGAATCTCGCTTTGTGCGTCTTGTTGATACTATTTTGTTCTATTTCGCCAAGCAATCGTAAAATAATTTATTCAATTCTTGCGTTTCTGATCATATATTAAACATTTTACAAAATTTTAACTCAATCGCAAGCTTTAGTAGCAGTTATGAATAATTTTTACTGAATTTTGTTGAATGTGAAGAGTCAGCAACCAAAGTGCTTACATATTTATCTAATGTAAGTATAACAAGCATATTACAGATTAAAACTCTTTGTAAGTGTTGTAAATATTTAAGATCTTCATCTTAACTTGTTGAAATTTTACAAAGAGTTTAGTTTTCAGTAACCAACGAAAGTTTTACTAATTATTATTTTATGAGTGCAGCTTATCTAGGAATATTTGATATAAATAACTTCAACTAACTTGATAGTGCCTAATAAATTATAATATTGAAGCAAATTCTACCATTTTTGGATGTACAACATAAGTACGAGTTACAAGACTAAATCCAAAGCTTATATTAACAAATTGCAGGGTTTGAGTGAATAATGAATACTTATTATTATTTGTTAATTTCGTTCCACTTTAATCTAATGACAAAATTGTCTGATTATGACCAGAAAATGATTTTGCAATACAAAAGCAAAGTGGTTGACCGTGCTTTAAAGATATATGAAAATTCTGAGCTAAGCTCTCTTTAATTTTTGAAGCAGTTGGATTTGGTGTTTCTGTAAATTTGGCGAAGTGCTGTCTGCTTATAGGAGTTACCAGCCAATGTGATGTCGTTAGTTATCAGCAATTGCTCGCATGAAAAATTAAGTTAAATCTCCGAGTATAACCACCTCAGCACTTTTTTCGCCCTCAACTGCAACCTAAAAGACATTTCAAGCATTAGTTCTGCCATATTCCTTGTTAAGTTAAATATGTCTGGAAATTTATTCACTGATACCACTCCACTTTCAACTTTAACTCGTTTAAATGATTTAACATTAATGTAGAACAAAATAGAAAACGCCTCTCCGCTTCAATCACTCGTTAATTTAGTTCATCTGGACCTCTCAGTTAACGCTGTTTTGGACGTTTCTTTTGTTTTGAGAATGAAAAAGTTGAAAGTTTTGAAGCTCAGGAAAAACAAAATATCTTTTGCCCGTTTTCTACTGAGAATGGAACTGGAAGTAGATCTGGGCGCGAACTGCATTCAAGATGTTTAAGACTATGGAAAGAAGGAGTGGATCATTGATGGATAAAGGGAGCCAATTAAAGATTTGATATACTTCAAATTAAAAGCTGTTCATTCAAGTTAGGAATTGATATGCAAAAACTAACGCTTGCAAATTGTTGAGAAGAAAAATGGAATGAAGAAACAAATATTGTAAATAATTGATGAAGCATAGAAAATGAACTTGAAATTTTTGGAAAAGGTTGCAAAATAATTCATGCTGGTAGGTGACGCAAGTTAATGATTATTATTAAAGATTATTAAAGACCAACTTCAGCAAACAAAATTAAGGTGGAAACAAGTCGTTTGGAGGTTATAAGAAAGATAACTTCAACTGGAAAACTGAGGGAGATAGATTTTGGTTAAAATTACATTAGTGACATACATTAGTGATTATGCTTGATTTTGCATATACATCCGTTATAATATTATGTGATACATATATTGTACACATTTGAAATTAGATAAATATTGTTATTTTTGTTAATTACTCAATGAAATGTGTATTGTGTTTAATATAATCTATATCGACTATCTTTGACCGTGCATAAAAGATAACAAATTAAGTTAAGATATTTCAGTTATTTAATATTAAATGCACTTTATTGTGTGTTGATATTTCACTCCAAATGATTATATTATATTATTATATTAGTTAGTTATTAAATTTAGGCCAGTTATATATTGATCAATTAGTAAGATTAGAATATAACCTTACAACGGAATGTTAATATAATTATAGCAATGTAAATTCCGGCACCGGGTTTGGTTGAAGGTCAAGCTGTTGGTTATTCTCATATAGTCTTTAAAGCTCTGTCTAATCTCAGTAAAGATGATTAAATATTCTTCAATTCCTAAAATAATAGTAACTATGCGATATTTAAGTAATCAGATAAGTAAGTCTCATTTGCTGTCAATATTTCATATAATACTATTGATAATGAGAATGTATATATTGTTGTTAATAGTACGTGTAATGCTGAAATAAGGTTAGTCGCTGTTGCTGTACACCATTTAAACTCGAAATCAGTTTCTCTTACAAAAATGTAGCCAGAAAGCACATATTTTGCTCACAAATAACTTCCTTGGATTAATAAAAGAGTTAAATTTGCTATAGATATTCGAGTTAATGAATATGCCACAGTGTGGATTTGCTCATCTCCAGTTAATTTGATAGCTGGATCAGATTGCAAGTATCTAATTGCAAAAGGTTAAACTGCACAATTCATTAATATTGATGTTGAGGCTGATGATTATGATTTTTACACAAATTATCTTTATTACACAATTCAAAGCACTTAAAGCGATAGATTAATATCAGCCGAAATAATTGATGTGTACAAGATTGATGACGTTAACTTTTCTAAATTGTTTTAAATTAATAAAAACGAGTCAATTCACTACAAACTTGCTGATAATATGTCTCTTGATGCATATTTCGTAAGTTACCCGGATCGATCCTGGTGTACAACTCTGCTTCACAAAATAATTTGAGGAATTCGATAATCCCGATGATGCCAAATGCGGTTTATTTATTAGAAAAGTTGGGAAATCTAATATCAGTCTTGATCTGTTTAATTTGAAGTATTTAATAATCTAAACTACTCAAAACGGCCTTGTTGAATTCAAAATATCTTTATTTGAACCAGCTCCAGAACCAGGAAAGAACTAAAATTGGATCGTTTGGGTTGTTTTGGCTTCGGGTACTGTCTCAATTTCAGTTACTGTTTTCTGCATTATTAAACGCAGAAAATAGCTATAATTTGGTTCTTTAAACGAATAAATTCAGTGAGCTGAAATATTGTTTGAGAAATTATAATATGAAAACTGTGCTTTCTTGTAGACCATGAATATATTAATTAAATAAAAATATATATCTAATTAGGCGTAGATTTGTATTAGGGTCATAATCTGGCAGGGCACTGATTTAAATGTTAACGTTGTGGATTGTCGCAATGCGTGATAATATGAATTATATGTCCATAAACTAAAATTGATGATATCATTGTAAAACCGTTCCAAAAACTGTGTTCTTTGTTCGGGTTGAGGCGTCGACGCTCGAATTATGGAATCCATAGTGATATGCTTATATTTCTCGTTAAGTGATATCTGAATATTTGTGCTAATTGCTAATTGATTATTATATAGCGTTTTCACTGGATTCATTGAAAAATCAAAAATATGTATTATAAACCTTGTGAAAACTCAGAAAATAACTAATTCCGTCAACTAGAGCTGATTTACATATATAGTAAAACAATTTTTTCTGATATATTGAATGGCTTAATGTAATTATATAGATTGAAAACACAAATTTGCAAAAGGTAAAATACACAAAGATAAAATACACAAAATAACTTTATTACAACGCCATTAAAATAGATATAGGGAGTATATGTATATTTAATAATTATATGTAATAGTGAGGTTGGATAGACTTAATGAGTTATGAATTATATATGATTGAGCATGTCATGAGACATACCAGAACATCTAGCATTATAAATCGCACGAAGTATGTGTGGCTGCATATTAAGTTTGAGACACATTTTCTTGCTGAATAAACTCAACAATCAAAGAAATAGATGCCTTTGAAGAGTTAGGCTGTTTCTACGTTTCACCACTATTATAAACTGAACATTAACGCTTTGACGCTTCTTGGCATTCTAAGACGACTTTGTCCAAGAGAGTGCTTTGTTCTAGCAATTACGACTCAATCTTCACCCGCATGATTCAAAATTCACTAATCGGCAATAAAAGTAAACTTAAATTAGTCTTTTCGCTGTTTTCTATAGCAAACGATCAGAAAATTAAAAGAGTACGGTATGCCTTTGTTGCAGCTTTACCATATGGCGACTAATTTTTATATTGTTTGTTATATAGCTGAAAATGCAAATACGGAACAACGCCGACTGTTTCAAGAATAAGCTAATCATTTCGAAGAAATCAATAGGATCTCTCGAGTTAATTATTATACTAAAGATTATAGATATATCATTTAATGTTGGAATTTTTTGCTCATGTATTGTGGCACGTTCTACTAACTAAGATGACTTTCAAGTTCGAGTGTGGATTTACGCATTACTTATGTTAAGTGGGAAATCAAGTTTGTATTATACAGACGTTAATTAAGCAGATCTGAACTGCCACCAATATAACATTGAGGTTGAGCTTAAGCTCACTCGACTTCTATATGTGATCAATAGTATATATAGGTGTCTGAAATCAAAAGTAAAGAAGTCACTTTTTAAAATTCCGTTCAAAAAAAGTTACTTGTTTATAAGCGTTTTTCAAAAATAATTGTAGCTAAAACAGTCTATATTCTGTTTATATACAATTACTTTGCATCCAGAACGGTTTGTTGTTAATAGTTTGCTTCGCGATATAAACTGTGAGCTCAAATGTTATTGTATTTGTTTTCTATAAGTTATTGTTAGAAAAAGGTAGTACAGAAAATAATAATAAATAAAAATAAACAATTACCTTTGTTTTGCCCTAAATTTTAAAAAGTGACTTCTTTACTTTTGATTTCAGACACCTATATATACTACTGTGATCAACGCATTTACATTTCAAGAATATCATGCACAGTTCTCTTGTAGCTCCAATTACCCTAGATCTGATGTCAGGGCAAAAGTCTCGACTTGCATGTATATGTACACATTCCAACAGATATTCGATTCTATGTAGCTATAGTGCGCAAATTAAGTTGAACGCTTTCCACTAATGTATAACAGGTAGCTATTTACTTGAATTCTGCTTTGCTAAAACGTAGAAATACGTATTTTCCCGAAATTACTGAACTTAGTGCTCAAAGTAGTACATCTATAAAGCGTTTGCAACAAAAACGCGAAAATATAAATGAAGCCGTAAAAATCTTTCAAAATCATAATTCAAACTTGAAAATCTGTATCTCACCCACATATTTGTGAACTCTAACAAATTTTCGTTTTTTGCTGTTTTTTATGTCATGAAACGTTAAACTTTCGCTTCCCAGTTGTCTCAAGAGCGAAATATATATTACATAGCTTTGTTAAAAGGTTCAGATGTAAGAAATCTGGACAATATATAACTACAAATACCATTCTATTGAATTGTATATCTAATTAGGCGTAGATTTGTATTAGGGTCATAATCTGGCAGGGCACTGATTTAAATGTTAACGTTGTGGATTGTCGCAATGCGTGATAATATGAATTATATGTCCATAAACTAAAATTGATGATATCATTGTAAAACCGTTCCAAAAACTGTGTTCTTTGTTCGGGTTGAGGCGTCGACGCTCGAATTATGGAATCCATAGTGATATGCTTATATTTCTCGTTAAGTGATATCTGAATATTTGTGCTAATTGCTAATTGATTATTATATAGCGTTTTCACTGGATTCATTGAAAAATCAAAAATATGTATTATAAACCTTGTGAAAACTCAGAAAATAACTAATTCCGTCAACTAGAGCTGATTTACATATATAGTAAAACAATTTTTTCTGATATATTGAATGGCTTAATGTAATTATATAGATTGAAAACACAAATTTGCAAAAGGTAAAATACACAAAGATAAAATACACAAAATAACTTTATTACAACGCCATTAAAATAGATATAGGGAGTATATGTATATTTAATAATTATATGTAATAGTGAGGTTGGATAGACTTAATGAGTTATGAATTATATATGATTGAGCATGTCATGAGACATACCAGAACATCTAGCATTATAAATCGCACGAAGTATGTGTGGCTGCATATTAAGTTTGAGACACATTTTCTTGCTGAATAAACTCAACAATCAAAGAAATAGATGCCTTTGAAGAGTTAGGCTGTTTCTACGTTTCACCACTATTATAAACTGAACATTAACGCTTTGACGCTTCTTGGCATTCTAAGACGACTTTGTCCAAGAGAGTGCTTTGTTCTAGCAATTACGACTCAATCTTCACCCGCATGATTCAAAATTCACTAATCGGCAATAAAAGTAAACTTAAATTAGTCTTTTCGCTGTTTTCTATAGCAAACGATCAGAAAATTAAAAGAGTACGGTATGCCTTTGTTGCAGCTTTACCATATGGCGACTAATTTTTATATTGTTTGTTATATAGCTGAAAATGCAAATACGGAACAACGCCGACTGTTTCAAGAATAAGCTAATCATTTCGAAGAAATCAATAGGATCTCTCGAGTTAATTATTATACTAAAGATTATAGATATATCATTTAATGTTGGAATTTTTTGCTCATGTATTGTGGCACGTTCTACTAACTAAGATGACTTTCAAGTTCGAGTGTGGATTTACGCATTACTTATGTTAAGTGGGAAATCAAGTTTGTATTATACAGACGTTAATTAAGCAGATCTGAACTGCCACCAATATAACATTGAGGTTGAGCTTAAGCTCACTCGACTTCTATATGTGATCAATAGTATATATAGGTGTCTGAAATCAAAAGTAAAGAAGTCACTTTTTAAAATTCCGTTCAAAAAAAGTTACTTGTTTATAAGCGTTTTTCAAAAATAATTGTAGCTAAAACAGTCTATATTCTGTTTATATACAATTACTTTGCATCCAGAACGGTTTGTTGTTAATAGTTTGCTTCGCGATATAAACTGTGAGCTCAAATGTTATTGTATTTGTTTTCTATAAGTTATTGTTAGAAAAAGGTAGTACAGAAAATAATAATAAATAAAAATAAACAATTACCTTTGTTTTGCCCTAAATTTTAAAAAGTGACTTCTTTACTTTTGATTTCAGACACCTATATATACTACTGTGATCAACGCATTTACATTTCAAGAATATCATGCACAGTTCTCTTGTAGCTCCAATTACCCTAGATCTGATGTCAGGGCAAAAGTCTCGACTTGCATGTATATGTACACATTCCAACAGATATTCGATTCTATGTAGCTATAGTGCGCAAATTAAGTTGAACGCTTTCCACTAATGTATAACAGGTAGCTATTTACTTGAATTCTGCTTTGCTAAAACGTAGAAATACGTATTTTCCCGAAATTACTGAACTTAGTGCTCAAAGTAGTACATCTATAAAGCGTTTGCAACAAAAACGCGAAAATATAAATGAAGCCGTAAAAATCTTTCAAAATCATAATTCAAACTTGAAAATCTGTATCTCACCCACATATTTGGGAACTCTAACAAATTTTCGTTTTTTGCTGTTTTTTATGTCATGAAACGTTAAACTTTCGCTTCCCAGTTGTCTCAAGAGCAAAATATATATTACATAGCTTTGTTAAAAGGTTCAGATGTAAGAAATCTGGACAATATATAACTACAAATACCATTCTATTGAATTGTATCTAATTAGGCGTAGATTTGTATTAGGGTCATAATCTGGCAGGGCACTGATTTAAATGTTAACGTTGTGGATTGTCGCAATGCGTGATAATATGAATTATATGTCCATAAACTAAAATTGATGATATCATTGTAAAACCGTTCCAAAAACTGTGTTCTTTGTTCGGGTTGAGGCGTCGACGCTCGAATTATGGAATCCATAGTGATATGCTTATATTTCTCGTTAAGTGATATCTGAATATTTGTGCTAATTGCTAATTGATTATTATATAGCGTTTTCACTGGATTCATTGAAAAATCAAAAATATGTATTATAAACCTTGTGAAAACTCAGAAAATAACTAATTCCGTCAACTAGAGCTGATTTACATATATAGTAAAACAATTTTTTCTGATATATTGAATGGCTTAATGTAATTATATAGATTGAAAACACAAATTTGCAAAAGGTAAAATACACAAAGATAAAATACACAAAATAACTTTATTACAACGCCATTAAAATAGATATAGGGAGTATATGTATATTTAATAATTATATGTAATAGTGAGGTTGGATAGACTTAATGAGTTATGAATTATATATGATTGAGCATGTCATGAGACATACCAGAACATCTAGCATTATAAATCGCACGAAGTATGTGTGGCTGCATATTAAGTTTGAGACACATTTTCTTGCTGAATAAACTCAACAATCAAAGAAATAGATGCCTTTGAAGAGTTAGGCTGTTTCTACGTTTCACCACTATTATAAACTGAACATTAACGCTTTGACGCTTCTTGGCATTCTAAGACGACTTTGTCCAAGAGAGTGCTTTGTTCTAGCAATTACGACTCAATCTTCACCCGCATGATTCAAAATTCACTAATCGGCAATAAAAGTAAACTTAAATTAGTCTTTTCGCTGTTTTCTATAGCAAACGATCAGAAAATTAAAAGAGTACGGTATGCCTTTGTTGCAGCTTTACCATATGGCGACTAATTTTTATATTGTTTGTTATATAGCTGAAAATGCAAATACGGAACAACGCCGACTGTTTCAAGAATAAGCTAATCATTTCGAAGAAATCAATAGGATCTCTCGAGTTAATTATTATACTAAAGATTATAGATATATCATTTAATGTTGGAATTTTTTGCTCATGTATTGTGGCACGTTCTACTAACTAAGATGACTTTCAAGTTCGAGTGTGGATTTACGCATTACTTATGTTAAGTGGGAAATCAAGTTTGTATTATACAGACGTTAATTAAGCAGATCTGAACTGCCACCAATATAACATTGAGGTTGAGCTTAAGCTCACTCGACTTCTATATGTGATCAATAGTATATATAGGTGTCTGAAATCAAAAGTAAAGAAGTCACTTTTTAAAATTCCGTTCAAAAAAAGTTACTTGTTTATAAGCGTTTTTCAAAAATAATTGTAGCTAAAACAGTCTATATTCTGTTTATATACAATTACTTTGCATCCAGAACGGTTTGTTGTTAATAGTTTGCTTCGCGATATAAACTGTGAGCTCAAATGTTATTGTATTTGTTTTCTATAAGTTATTGTTAGAAAAAGGTAGTACAGAAAATAATAATAAATAAAAATAAACAATTACCTTTGTTTTGCCCTAAATTTTAAAAAGTGACTTCTTTACTTTTGATTTCAGACACCTATATATACTACTGTGATCAACGCATTTACATTTCAAGAATATCATGCACAGTTCTCTTGTAGCTCCAATTACCCTAGATCTGATGTCAGGGCAAAAGTCTCGACTTGCATGTATATGTACACATTCCAACAGATATTCGATTCTATGTAGCTATAGTGCGCAAATTAAGTTGAACGCTTTCCACTAATGTATAACAGGTAGCTATTTACTTGAATTCTGCTTTGCTAAAACGTAGAAATACGTATTTTCCCGAAATTACTGAACTTAGTGCTCAAAGTAGTACATCTATAAAGCGTTTGCAACAAAAACGCGAAAATATAAATGAAGCCGTAAAAATCTTTCAAAATCATAATTCAAACTTGAAAATCTGTATCTCACCCACATATTTGTGAACTCTAACAAATTTTCGTTTTTTGCTGTTTTTTATGTCATGAAACGTTAAACTTTCGCTTCCCAGTTGTCTCAAGAGCGAAATATATATTACATAGCTTTGTTAAAAGGTTCAGATGTA
>CAXDID010001227.1:111420-286845 GCA_963988835.1 Hexamita inflata
AAGCTCAACGATATAAGGGTTAACCCTTATCAAACTAACTACATACATTGCACGACTTACAAGGCTCCGTATTTCGCCATATTACCAGGTTTTGTCGCACCGAATCACTGTTTAAATTATTTCCACCTCAGAACGGAAAATGTTTAAATAAACAACAAGTTAACATGATGATGGTAAACTATTCCTGTCTCTCCAAATGATGTTTAAAATACACGTAATTCATTGTTAGCTACTCATTTGATCCAGTAAAATTAGTTGAAAAATAATTTAAATAATTCTAAACATTTATTAAGTCAGTTTGAAATTTAATTGAAATAGTAAGTTATAAAATGATGATATCTCCTTATTCTGCAACGATAATTACTCACGCGACGACTAACTTCATGGAGATTTAAACATCATAAATTTGATTAACTCCAGTACTTTGCTTGAGATATAAATTGGATAATGGTTCTTAGAACGCTTATCTGAGTTAATTTCAATTTATTACCCAGTACCTAAGCTGCAGGTTTAAGAATGAAGATTAATTCCATATGAAATCTGGAATTAGTATTACAATGAAGTAAACTAATGAAGGAAAACAATGAGTAAAACGAAAAATAAGTGGAATTTAGTTGTAATATTGCATAGCATTCCACAATTGCTTACGAAGTTTCCAATAATTGCAATTTATCTAGTTGAACAAGATTTATCATACTTAGTCAACATAAACTTCCATCAAACGCTTCTATGCGAGCTATTTAAATCTTATTTGTCAAACATAACGCTGTCTCACGCTAACTACCGCTTTATGGAATTTTTAGAGTTGAGCACAAGTAAAAGAAGCTTTGTAAATTATTATAAGCCACTAGAATTGACTCTTTAGACTAATTACGAGAGCTAATTCTTTTAAATGTTCAGAAAGACAATATAAGCTGATAATAACTACTAAAATTCAGATGTTTGCAAATTTCTCGAACAATGAAGCTTGGACTTTGTAACGACCTTTAAAAAGATTCGTGCAATGACTGAAGTTTAGAAAATTGTGGAGATCTTTGAAACCAATGAATTCTCAGAATCTGAAAATACACTTTTTACTGTTTTATAAATCTAAACTAAGAAGGACGAGCTTGCACAAATCGATTATTCTCACTGTAAGCAAAAACTAGCGATGTTGAAAGAAATCATAAAAAGCTTATTATCCCTATAAAAAATGGCCTTAATTATGTCAAGCAATATTTTATAATAAAATACTCGAAATACTTTCATATTATTCTCGCTTTCCACATTTGAGCAACAAATGGACCACTTAAACATTCACTGAAAGTGTTCATCGATATATTTATGCACTCACTCTTTACTCCAACTATATGCCAAGAAACACAACTTGATGGTCGATTTTGTCTTACTTTTGATCTTTGCGATTCAAACAAATACTTATACTGAATTAAAACAGCACCCGGCAAAGCTTGAAATTAGAAAATTCAAATTTAAGCACGTTTTCAATGCAATAAGCAAGTTTTAACCTGATAAAACACGTCCAAATGTGTTGTGTATAAATGGAATGGAGAATAAATAGAATCTGTGGAAGAACGGAGCATATTTATGTCAAAAGTGCCAAACAAGATATTTTATGATAATTCAAGAACAAGCCCTTACTGGCGGCGAATGAAATAAAGTTGAGATAGGTGAATACTTATATACATATAGTTATATTGAATAGATCTACAGAGCGCTGCTGAGAGAGTCGGAAAAGCTCACCGTCTAATAAGGGTTAATGTAATTATATAGATTGAAAACACAAATTTGCAAAAGGTAAAATACACAAAGATAAAATACACAAAATAACTTTATTACAACGCCATTAAAATAGATATAGGGAGTATATGTATATTTAATAATTATATGTAATAGTGAGGTTGGATAGACTTAATGAGTTATGAATTATATATGATTGAGCATGTCATGAGACATACCAGAACATCTAGCATTATAAATCGCACGAAGTATGTGTGGCTGCATGAAACGTTAAATATTAATTACACTTTGTCCAAGAGAGATATGTTGATTTGCTTGTTTCGTTCCGTATTTTGTGGTTTGAATGTTATTTTTTAGACTTCAATCATTCCTTTCATAATTTAATGTATTTGTTATCTTCTATTTGTATTTTTAAATAATTATATAATAAATACAACAATGTATGTGCCAGAGAAATCTTAGTTGACAACAATTAATTTTTATACTGTTAAAAAAATAAGTAAATAAACAATATCAATATTAAAAATAATTTATTTTTATCTTAATTTTCTAGTAATATTTTTATATATAATGATGTTGTTTTTTAATCAAATATAGAGCTTGATATTACTAATGTTAATAATTTTGCAGTATTTGGAATCAATAGTAATTAATAATTAATTTAGAACTCTATTATTAATATATCAATAAAATTTCAAATAATTTAAGGTTCATTGATTTGCTTTTCTTGTAACGTTACAATAGCTGAATCCTAACTATTGTTTGATGCTTTTGCATAGCGTTTAGCTTCTATAATGATTGAATCATAATAAGTAATAATATTAAAAGATATATTAATTTAATATAGATTTGATTCATAATAAAGCGGAGGAATTATATATAGTTTAACTAAATAATTAATATTTAACATATCAAATTCTTAAATAATTGGTTATTAATTTTAAAACAGTAATGAAAATGGATAATTAATATCTATATCATTGATTTAAATTACGATATATATGCACAATATAAAACTATGCTAAAATGTTGATAATCATATTGGATAACTGTCTTAAATCTTAATAACGTTTTCCGAATAGCCAATATAGATATGCACAAGTATTTGTAATTCAACTGAAATAATAGTTTATGGTTTGTGCAAACAGAATTTATAACTTGGTTAAATTAATTTAAATGGTACTTAAAGTTGTTATTTGCCGTTCTAATTCGATGGAATATAATGTGTTTGTACAAAAGGGTTTTAATTAAATGGTACGAAATGTATCAATATTATTTCATAATTGACAAATTTAGACCAATAAATGTATAATAATGCTTCTTAATTAAATGTTGATTTAAAAAATAATGTATCCTTACTAAATGCTACATTTACTATGAAATTAGAATAATTAGAAAATAATATGATGTTGAATACAAATTTACTCAATAATAGTATCAAATAAGTAAATGTAAGTTTAATTACATTAGTTTCTAATCTCAATGCATCAGTAAAAGCAACAACTGACTAACTGATTTCAATAACTCAAAATTTACGAACTGACTTAATAAATACTAATGACTCATTGATTTAAAAAATCTAAAACATTATTCAAGATTAAAATAGTATGAACAACACAGTAAACGCGATTTTAGCGCAGTTATCATCTTTGAATTCTTAATTGTAATAACATATTAACCAATACAACACATTCAAGCAACAGTAAGCTCAAACTGATGCAGCATAAAATTAGAACATGTAGAGTTAAACAGCTCAGCTTAATTCTCTCAGTTCTTAGCTGGTTTCTTAGAATAATGCGTTAATTGGTCAGATTAACCAGCTCAGAACCGATACCAACAACGTGAATTTAGCTCAGAATCAGACCATTTAGAACTCAGTTGCAAACCTTTAAACGAATATAAACAGCGTTTCCTCTTCTGCGAACCAATAAATAAACCAGCTCAGGGCAGATACAAACTATGTGAACAACGTTTAAAATCAGCAAATGACCGGGTTACAGAACTAAATCACAGCTCTCGGGAACCGCATTTCAAGCTCATCTGTTGTTCTCAGCTCAGGATCTCATGAATGCGGGAGTGTTCTTGTAATTTGTAGTGGCGCTTTGTGCGGATACACCACTATCGGAAGACCGAACGGATAGTCGAGCGGATGCAGAGGATGATTTAATGTTATTATATAATTTATGTTATTGTAAACACTTTTGCATTGTTTTATTCTCTATTCTAAAAACTACTAACTAATGTTTCTAAATTTGCTAAAGAAAAAATATAAATGAGAAAACATACATATTATATATCCACTTCTTAGATGAATGAGAAGTTATCAGATGTTGATATGATTAACAAGTATAAATAACATATTAAAAATAATATATTGAAAATAACCGAGCCTTAATTATCATCATTTAAATTCGTAGATTAACTTAACTTTAAAAAGCTAATTTTAAATTGTTATGATAATTCGTAGTACAAAACTCATATAGAGTTCACTCTCGTTCCATTGAATATAACCAAGTTGGTTATCGAAGACTGTGCATTGGAGTCAATTTCAGGAATTAGGTAAATGACGTAATTAATTGAACTTGATTTGAATACTAACCGCGTAGATGACGTTTCCGATTTGTAATATTTGGTGAATCTAGTTAATATATCTATGGGTGACAATAGGGTAAGTGATATATCTGGTTTCAGGCATCTTTTAAAGCTGAGGGAGCTAGATTTTGGTAAAAATTACATTAGTGACATATATTCTCTCAAGTACGTGGTTAATCTGAGGATATTGCGCATGTGGCGGAATTTCATAGTGGATATCGAACCTTTGAAGGATCTGAAACATTTATCTGAGGTTGATCTCACCTAGAACTGCATTTCAGACGTGAATCTTAAGGATTTTCGCAGAAAATAAGTTTTTATCCTTGACCAGCAATACCCACCCTCGCAAGCTGAAATAAATAACGCGAATAAATCGAAGAGCATTTACAAGAGCTTTGAAAAACTTATTTTAATGCAAAAACGACGCGAAAACTTCTTCTCGGCCTTAAAACTGGTTTTAAAATGTTTAAATATTTAAATGGGAGAACAAATTCAAAGACAAATAAAATTCACCGCGAACTGCGCGCGTTTATTTTCAATTCTGAACGGTGAACAGTTTCAGTGACCACGTTTATTGTTTTTATAATGAATTAATTTATAAATTACTAAATCGTTATTATCAATTATTTATACCCTTTATAATTTAAAGGTAATTAATAATTTAAAGAAATAATACTATAAAGAAAAATAATATAAAGAAAAAATACTACATAACCTAAGGAAGAAGCTTTTTGCTTATAAGGGAGTTGCAATAGGTAACTCTCTTATAAGCAAGGCAATGCATCTTAACACTAAGAGTGAGGGTTAAGCCCCTCGAATTACAAAGAGAGCTTCCAGTGAGTACTTGTATTATATTTTACACACATAGGTGGTAACGTACCCTAAAATTAATTTTTCACTCCAACATGTTACAGACAGTATCAACTAAATGTCTTGAAAAACACCTTCTACATACCTTCTCTCCACATTTACATGATACATAAGTGCGTTCTAACAATATAAACACGTTGTTCTTGTTATTGGCTTTAAAGTTTTTGGTATAATAGATACATTCAAACATTCATGCTTTTAAATAAAAGATCGATCCAGTATTATGAACGTCATCTATTTTGAAGTTCTCTTATTTTAGTTCTCTGGCTATGTCTAAACAAAAGTGTACGAATGTTATTTTTTATTAGGTTTCGAGAGTCCACAGAACAAATGCATTATGAAGCATTATGCCTAAACAATGGAAGAATACTTTAACTGGCCCGCGGGTAGTACGATGTTTCCATCTAACTTTCTCAATCATCTATATAATATATTCTACCTCTTGTGTAGTAATTATACAGTGGGTAACAGTTGATAATGGAAAAATATTTGAAGAGACGAGTGATGTTGATAATCTAATAATATAAATGTTAGGTGTCCTTAAATATTTTGCATGTACGAATTCACTTAAACTTATCTCTTCCACCTCAAACAATGAATTATTGTATTGTCAGTCTTTCAATAACAACAACTAACGTATATATTGAAACTGAAATTATCATATTTGTATCAGGTATGATGCCTACAAGTAAGTATTAGCTAGTCGACCATGATGATTATTCTCAGTTAATTCAACTGCTATATTGCTAGTGAATCTAATTCATGAACTAGCTTCATGAGCTGAAGCGATATTTTAGTACTTCATAGTAGTAACATATACAATTATAAACACTAGACCTTGAACTCGACTCTGGTTCAAGTTATTGAAATAATTAACCGAACTTTAGACTTATTTTCTCAACTGTCTATATGAACTGTGTTAAACTATGTTATTGTAATACTCTTCAAGGCCATGAGCTACTGCAACTATTGCATACCAGCTACTCGATCTAAAAATTTTATCTTTCTGTGTCAAAAATCAACTTCAAAATTGGATAAAAGTTGAATTTTAACAACTAGTAGAAGCTTTGGTCCAGCCTCAAGCAATTTATAGATCACTATAGTAGCAATAATTACTAGGACCACGTACTAGACTTTACTTGAACTTCCTCTTTACTTCTATTTTTGTAAATCTTGGTCACAAAATCTCATTTTTGAACTCAACTTGAATTAAGTTTGGCAGCAATTATGATCGAAGGACCCTCTATATTCAACATTTTAATTTATAAAAGTTAACATTTATTTACTACTTTATAACTAGATTAGAAATTTGAGTAGCCACAACAAACATCAATAAACTTTAGCAATTAAAAACCAGTAATATTCAATTTAAGATACTAAAATGATTATAGAACTAATTGATTTCTTTAAGAAAGTCTTCTTTTTAACATATGTAAATATTCAATATTTTGGAAATTTTAACACTCTTGTTAAGAAATAATAATCAATAAATGTTACGTGATATAATATATCAACAATGTGAGAACTTAAGCAGTTATACACCACAATCTTCCAAAAGTTATGTATAATTTGGCATTTCCCGTTTGAAGTGGAAAATTCTGTACATGGAAAATCTTCGTTATACCCTAAAGAATATAAATACATGATATATATTAATTATATTAATCACAGCATTATTCCATTATCAACTGTTACCCACTGTAATATTGAACTACCTGAGGCTTGAGAAGAGACACTTACAGCTACGCAATAAGATTGACTAAGTTATAAGATCAACTGTGTTAGTTATGATGTAGTTTGAAATGAAATAGTTGACCCGTTTCGTGATTGTATGAATATCTGGTTTTCATGTCAAGAGTTAATCCGAAAACAACTATCGTCATTTTAGATCTCTCGGTTGTAATTCTCTACACTTACTGTGTTTCCTATTTATATTTTCTGAGTTTCCCAAACAAACTCATGTTATGTTTCATTTTAAACTAAATTCTAAACTCACTATGTTGTCGCTTGTCCGAGTATTTCAAACAATGTTCCAATTGTATTCCAAAACTCCAAATCTCATGCTCACTTATGTTGCATGTACCTTCTGGAGTAAAACATACTTATCATTTAATTTAAACACCTGAATCATTAACGTCTGAAGGTCATTATTTTTGATTAAGTACTTTGTGATAGAATTAACTAGTGATTCTGCTACCTCTGTATGTATTTATTTAATCAATTTCTTGAAATTTCTTTCACTGTGTTTCTTGCCCTTCAAGTTTTTCAAACAGAGCACCCGTTTTATTCCAAGACGTAAAATCTCCAAATTTGTCAAATATTTTAAACTAAACACATCCGTTAACTTGTTTCAGCTTGCATTTAATGCTATTAACGTCAACTAACGCAATAGTAGAGGGAACTCCAGGCAATATTCAGCTCTTTTGTATGTTAAAATTATATGAGTAGAGAATAAAGCTAATCTGATCGGGTTCTTGCATTTCAATCTATACTATAGAATTATAAACAACTAAAAATTAAATAACCACTCCAACTTCTTCACTTCACTATTTTTGGTAATAACAGTACTTCCATTCAATATCTGAATGGATATCAATCGTAAAGATTAAATTTATAATTGTTTTGATCGTTAATCATTGTATTTTGAGTTTTAATCGTCTTTTGGTTGGCTTAAGTAGAAGTATCGATTAATAATTTATTTCTAGATTCAGTTTGACTAAGTTGTGCAAGTGCTGTTATTCACTAAGATCGACTATATTAGTTATAATTTCTATTTTTTAATGAAATGGTCGACCCAAAAAATGTTGTAATATCAAATAGGCATTATGAAATAATATTGTTTCTAACTACTGTTCTGAATGAAGCTAATGTTTTTTGATATTAATAACTCCTTTTCTTTTTATAAAATTGCATTAAATTAATCAAATTTGATAATGTCAGAATGTACTTGTGTATATTGTTATAATTAATTTGGATACAAAACAATATTACTTGTATACGTATTTATAATATAATAAGTAGAAGGTTGTATCGTATAACTTTTGTTTAGTATCTTTAATAATCCATGATTGGATTTATAAAACTAACTTTTTATAAAATGATCATTGCGCAGAATTGTGCTATATTTATATATTTTAACCACTTCATAAATGTCGTATGATACAATGAGCAACTTGAGTGCTGCTTCTTCTGGCGTAAATCATATGCAAAATGCATAGAACTAATATTATAAAAATGAAATTTAACAAGGTTCTTAAAATTCTATAAAATATAATATTTAGTAGTCTAAAACTGAAGATTAGGTCATGGAGCAATATAGATAGGAAAGAAATTTACGTTTAGGAATAGATGATACAACTGTTATTACAAGAGAGAATAATAGCACTATGCTAATTGACAGTGCCTCAGCTGCGGGTTTAGGAGAATGCATTGCTCATATAATCTGTTGTTTTGCGCAATGCTTCTAGTGATATCTAGTTTATAAATATACATTATATTTACTAAACTTTAACATATTTTCATATTGAACTCTCAAGTTTATAATTTAAATGTAATATGAAGTTCATAAAATAAACAATAATTGCTAAATAATAGCATATAATAACATGCAATACTAAATGCGATTTACTAATTAGAATATAGTAAAATACTAAAATTAGTCTTGATCTTAAATATCTATCACCTTTTGACTTCAAAATACGAATGGTAAAATTTATTCACACAACCCCAAAATGACTAAGCGCTTTTTACATATAATTACCACACTGCAGTTAAGTACTATTGAATGGAAAATAATAATTTTATCTCAAAAAACAGGTATTTCCAGTTAAATTCAGATAAATCTACCAATAATACTGTGAAAAGTCAAATTCTAAAACTGTTTTATAATCCATCAATTACAGTTAAATCATTTATATTTATAAAGCAGTCAATGTTTATGTTTGTTCAAGAGCCGGACTAACTTAGGTTGTCTGAGGAGGCTATTCAGAGCGACAATCCTAGAAGATGAGGTATGATGTTGAGATTAGTTTGTGGTAACGTTATTTGTAACTAGGTTTTGATTTGTGGCTTGTCATGCTTTATGAGATGAAGATGGAATGATTGAACTGAGCCTTAGTACTGATGATAAGGTTACAGTTAAGTGAGTTGTTTTATTTATAAATCAGTTAAGTGATTGTTTCATTCAATTGTTTATAATCTGTTTCAACGGATCTAGGTTCAAAAGTAGTATAAAAACTATCCCTATTATTTAACAATATATTTTGAATATACTCAAAATATAGGTTGAAAATCTCACTAATTTTAAAACTGTGTATTTATTGATATGTCAAAAACGCTCTTGAATATAAGGTGTTTTCTCACTTATAATTTCAAATCCTCTATCTAGGTGAGAGGGTACAAACCTATTATAACTCTATCATTCTCTAGTTTTCTTTTTCGAGTATACACATGCGTTGTATAAATGTGTATTTGTGATGAATGGATACAATCCTATCATATCGCAATTGCTAATTAAGCGATTCGGCGATATTCGCGTGTCATTAAAACTTGACCTTTCCACTCCACATCAATATGGAACACCAACACGAAGGAAAATGCTGCCAAGAAAAGAAACAATGCTGTCAAAAGGAAGGCGAGAAGAAGCAATGTTGCCAGAAGGAAGGCGAGAACAAACAGTGCTGCCAGAAAGAGGGCGAAAAGAAAGAGTGCTGCGGTGATAAGAAGGAGTGCTGCCAAAAGAAGTGATGTCTTCGTTTGTTATACACGTTGCACAGCTCATTACAGCTACGCAATAAGATTGACTAAGTTATAAGATCAACTGTGTTAGTTATGATGTAGTTTGAAATGAAATAGTTGACCCGTTTCGTAATTGTATGAATATCTGGTTTTCATGTCAAGAGTTAATCCGAAAACAACTATCGTCATTTTAGATCTCTCGGTTGTAATTCTCTACACTTACTGTGTTTCCTATTTATATTTTCTGAGTTTCCCAAACAAACTCATGTTATGCTCCATTTTAAACTAAATTCTAAACTCACTATGTTGTCGCTTGTCCGAGTATTTCAAACAATGTTCCAATTGTATTCCAAAACTCCAAATCTCATGCTCACTTATGTTGCATGTACCTTCTGGAGTAAAACATACTTATCATTTAATTTAAACACCTAAATCATTAACGTCTGAAGGTCATTATTTTTGATTAAGTACTTTGTGATAGAATTAACTAGTGATTCTGCTACCTCTGTATGTATTTATTTAATCAATTTCTTGAAATTTCTTTCACTGTGTTTCTTGCCCTTCAAGTTTTTCAAACAGAGCACCCGTTTTATTCCAGAACTTTAAATCACTTTCAACGGCTCTCAAAATTATTTTATGAATTCTTTCTTCGAACGGTTTCAAATTGCATTTTTTGTGTCAGTTCTTGTGTTTTGTGAATTGCAATTGTTCTCAGTGAATTAATTATTTGTTATTGAGAGGGAATTTTCTACTCATTTTAAAGTATCGCCTTCTAAAAACATGTATGAAGTGGCTGAATGAGAAAATTGGCTTAAATCTCAATGAACTCTATATTTGGATAAGTATTAAAATGCACTATTCTGTTGCTAGAAACATCGAGCATCTTGAGGGCTGGTAAATGCTTCACAAAATGTGTGTCCGATAGCTAGTTACATGAAATACTGTGGTCGCCAAGCCAACTTTGATTTCAAAAAATACTAACTATTTCAAAACTATTTTTTGTATTAATTTTAACTATATATTAACTCAATGTTTAGTAGCGTCTCCTTTCTATTTTATTACTTCTTCTAACCTTTTGGGCATAGAGTCAATCAAATGATTGATGATATCTAACGAGATTTACTCCAACGCCCTCTTTACTTCTTCATTTAATAAGTCATATGTAGTACATTCTTCAGGGGAAATGTTTGACTTCAGTGGATTCCAGCAGTGAAAAAGTGGATTTAAGTCTGGACTCATTACTGGAAAGCGATAGAGCTCAATGTTGTTAGCAGTATAAAAGTTTTTCATATACTTACTAAAATGTGTCGGGGCGTTGTCTTGTTGCAACTTCAAGTTATGCTATTAAGTGATGGAAGTGTAACTTGTCTGAGAACTTAAGAATTGACAATTGAATTCATGGTCGTACCGCACGGCATAAACCATAATGGACCCTTATATCTATAGCTAATCGTACTATAGATCATGCACGAAAACAGTCCATATTTTACACTTCGAGAAAATACTTCGGATTCCACTCGTCTTTAGGTGTTCTGAGCACTCTACTCGCTCGATTTGCATAGCATTTTGAGCGATACTCATCGGTATACTAAAAAGTTCTCCAATATTCAATTGGTTGTTTCAGGTTCATTCGAGCAAAGTTCAAGCTTTCCAATTTATGCTTTTCGGTAAGTTTTGGCTTTATCTTAGCAACATAGAAGCTTAAACTGAATTTGGCCAGGAGACGAGATACCGTTGTTAGAGACATGGAAATTCCACGAAGGGCTTAGTATTTTTCAGCTATGATTCGTCGAGTTTCGAATCTATGGCTCTGGCGATATTTAACAACGCGAAAATCTCAGCTTAGTCAAATTTTCTGACACTATTATCGGCATGAGAAGCTTCTAGCTTGCCTGTAACTTCAAAGTGCTTAAAAATGGAATAAACAAGCAACAAGCAATGTATTTCTTGGTTGCAACAGTTTGTGATTCTGTTTCTCACATTCTCATCATTATGCGACGCTCTTGTATTGTGATCCGTCGGCTTCGTGTGTGCTTCGTCATTTGAAGGATGAAGTGAAAAAGAAATGAACCGCAGAATTAATTGAATATGTTATAATTAGCATAAATACAGTGATTTAATTTTCAAGCGCAATTATTACATAAACATTTGTTAAAATCAAAGTTGGCTCGGACACCACAGTATTCAGCCACTACAAATGTTTTAGATTAATAAGCGGAGTTGCATCAAATATTTGATTACCTTCCAGGTTCAGTTTACCAGTTATGTCATGCAAATAACTTAATTCGCTGACATCAGAAATACTATTATAACTCAAATCAAGTTCATTTAACTGTTGCATTTACCTGATTCCCTATAAATGCTCTAATTTTGACGCATTAATCACTAAATTGGTAATATTTTATGGTGCAAACGTAAAATTTACGTTATAGCACTACCACAATGCTAACGTTTATATATTATACTCTTCTACAAACTAAATTGAAGTTAACTAATTATCAACCTGAATTTCTAAAATTTAGTTGTTAACTTTGTTTTAGTATTTTTGTTTCATCATTGTTTTATAATTGATTTGTTATTAAGTATCTATTTAAATTTATTGTTGTATAATTTGGAGTGGAATATATTAAAAATAACACTTAATTTCTACTAAGTTTATGTTGAAGAAATATTGTCACTTTAACGGAAAGGATAAGAATATATAACTCACTTAAATAACATGACTCACTCAACAGCAACAATCCAACAATACATCTAAACGCAATATATAAATATATACTAGTTATTTTACCATAGCCAAGTAAAAATAATATATATTTTAATAATTCTGTGAATTTCCAGTTAATTAAAATGGTTTTCATCTTTTCTAAGTGATTCTGCTTCCTCATTTATGTAACAGCTTTAATGTATTTAATATATAATATATAATATTACGTATAAATAATATTACTTACCTATAATACAGTATAGACGTAATTTACGGAGTGATGTCTTTTTCTTACCTATAATACTTAAAGTGGAATTGCGAACACATTTACGTATAATCGTTAATGCATTAATTATTAACTTCAATTCGATTTATATGTATACTCCTATATTATTGTTAGATTACACTTTATTATATAAGAGTTTCAACTGTTTATAGATTCAAATGTTTTCAAAATCTGCTAATTTCATTCCTTTTAGTGTTTTCAATGGATGATAAGCTACAAAAATGGTTATATTAATTTCTTTTAATTAAATAATTTTTAATTTTAACAACAATCTGCACCACTTCCCAATGACTAGTCAAGTAGTTACTATCTTCAATGATAAATGCAAGCCAAATCAACCTTTGTAAACAACTGAATAATGTTTTAAATATCTTGCATAAGTTAAGGCTCTTAACTTTGACCCAATAAAAACTCCTCTTGTTGAATAACTAAAGTTTTAGCAATAAGCTTCAAACTCTGGGGAGTCAATTGAGCAAATGCTTTTATTTAGCACTCTGGGCAAGAAGGGAACAACCATAGAATCTTCAGATATCAAAACTATGGGATAACTCTTGGATTAAATTAGAACTGATAATAATATTACAGGAGATTTGCTTGCTGGACTTTAACAAAAGTAAAATTATGTTCAAGTTACACAATAAATCATCCAATAAATAACTGGTAGCAGTTAAGTAAGCATGGATCAAGCTGTAAAGGCTCTCGAGCAAGTAAAAGTAATCAGAGCTCAATAGCAAAACAATGTTATGACCAAACCATTGATTGATAGTGTTTTAGAAGCTAGATTTGCTTCTCAATATCAGTAATTCGCCTAGTTGATCAGAATCACTTTCCCATGTGAATTTTAAAACAATCAATTTTAAACAGCTACCGCCATTGTTAGCGAGTTCAAATCTCGTGTTGTGCAATTTGAGCAGATGTTTAATGTGAGTTTCATAACTTGCCTTAAAGCGTGTGAAGTAATGCCAAAGTACACTGAAGTACCTAAACAGGACTTTATGCACAGCGCAGAGCTTACACAATACAAGTAACTCATCAAAGAGGTGTTTTCTATTGAAACTGACTATCCAATGCAATTTGTTGAGTATGCTCAGCAAATTCTTGTTAACGTTCAAAAGAAGGTCAAGGTTACCAACATCAAGGACGGTATCATCCAAATTTTGAACTAGAACTTGTTAAACTAAGCCAACGTGCTTTACGTGAAGCTTGGTGGAAAGAAGGGCAATTTCACTGTGATGGAGGATTTCTGTCAAGGCGTTATCACCTTGTTGACCAAGTACAACAAGAGCCAGGATATGAAGTTGAATGAGATATCCGAGATCGCTTCTGCTTATTATTACAAGTAGTAGAATGTGCAGGAGAAGATAACTCTTGCATTATCTTCTGAACAAATGGGTTTGATTTCCAAGCAATTGAATCAGTTCATAGTTGAGTAGGTTCTTTCTGTGTTTGGTTACGAGGCCTATTTCAAGCTCTTGAACGTACAGCCCTCGTTCTACATTCTCTAGGCTGTTGTGAATCAGCTGTATGATGTTTTACTTGCTCTCAATTGCAAGCAGGTGTGTTTGATTGATCAATTGGAGGCTTTTGACGCAGGGCTCACTGAGCGCATCTGTGCCTGGTTTTACAAGGGTAAGCCTGGTCTGTCCAATTTGAAGAAGGAGTTCTCGAGGTTCGAATCACAATATTTTGCTCCGGATCTTGCCTGTCCGTCCATATTCAAGAACTACATTGCAAGTATCAAGTTCGAGGGTGTCCCACAGCAGCTTCCAGTTTAATCTTCTGAGATAATGCAGCTAATTAACAAGTAATTGGGTATTTCAACCTCATTCTTGAATTTCGCTCAGATATTTTAAGATATTTTGAAAACACCACTCCTCGATAAGTTAAACGCGTTTTAACTCACTTTCGAGAAACAGTTCTGCGCGAACATTATGTTCAAAGTGTTCGGCACCACCTCCACTCCAAACAACGCAGACGAACTCGAATCGCACCTCGAGAAGTACAAAAACCTGAAAACGAAGCAAAACATTCAGGAAAACTCTTTGTATCTCGAAATATTCAACTACCAAAAGTTTTTGGAAGAATAAACGGATTTCGCAATCAATAAAGACTACGTTAAATGCCTACAGAGCGTTGGAACCATCTTCGGATTCGACTCGAAGGCAAACGGAGCGAACTTCTGCTTCAAAGTTGACGCATTCCTCGAATTACTTCAAAAGGAGATCAAATAAAAGTTCAACTTCATTTTGGAGTACATGGCATTCCTAAAACAACTGTTCAAGAACGATTTGGTACTGCTCGGATACAAGGACCCATGGATGAGCCAGTTCACACGCATGTACCTCCCAATCGAAGCCTCCAGGAAGATAATCGCTGAAGACCTCAGCAAATACGCTCAGGTGAAGAAAACGGTTGATATGTTCGTAGCCTCACAAAAGAACACAACACTGACTCAAATGATGGAAATAGTAGACACTGAAAACCAAAGCGGATACTTGCAATTAATACAAACACTCCAAGAAGTTGAAAAAGATAAGTTCAAGTACAAACAAGAACAACTCTTACAAACATTCACCGAAGCACTCATGAAAGTCTACATCCAAAACAAAAAGCAATATCAATTCATCGGATTCACCCAACTCGTTGAAGTCAAAATGAACGATAAGAAACCACTCCACATCGTTAAAGAAGAAAAATCTGAACCCAAACCAGAAGAAAAAGTCGTAGAAAAGACTGAAGAAAAAGTACCTACTACTGAAGATAAGGTTGAATCAGATAAGACTGAAAAAGTAGAGTCTGAAGTCAAAGAAGCTGTCACAGAAAAAACTGACACACAAGCAGAAGAGTTATGATTCGTTGATTTATTGATGGTTATTAGTTTAGGCGTTTTAATTATTATTTCTATATATCAGCGCTTCTCGTTCCTCGCTGCACCTTTCTGAGATGCGGCTAGGCCAAATCAGTTGCAGAAGGTAAAATCCCCCGGTTCAAAGCCTGCTGAGCTGGTATCATCAAGGATCGTTATGGCTAAGGGCATGCCATCAACGAACCTTCAGGATTGGAAAGCAGTAACCGCTCCATTGCTTCCTTAGAAACGCAGATGGTACGACGCAAGCGGATTCCCGTATAGATCGGCTTGCACGAAGCAGCTTTGCTATTCATTTATCAGTCATAAATTGATGATGATATTAATTTTTATTCATTAAAACATGTAATTATTAATTGTATAAATTCATAATACACTCCTCTAATGAAAATAGGTAAAAATATCATTAAAATATTGATTTTTGACCCTCTAAAATATTACAAAGCACCAACCTTATGTAATATAACTATTTATAATAGCAGTATCAACGCTAAATGATAATTTCCTCAAAAATGAAACAGTCTCTATGAGGCGAATGTGTTAATTCGAGAAATCCTATAAATTTCTTCAAATGTTTAGCTTTTTAGTAAAAGATAAAATACACAAATACATTTTAGAGATACTATTAATTGGATGTATTCACAATTTGCTTGTTTTAAAATTATATGTAAAAGTGAGGTTGGATAAACATAATAAGATATTGTATATTTAATGGTGAACGCGGTGTGTAACATAACAGAATAACAAAACTTTTGAGTATGCAAATTATATGTGACGATATAGTCCTCACTCAGCATCCAAAATCCCCATTTCCACACGCGTAACTGAGAGTTATCTGATGAATAGGATATATGACGTTCGATCAATCACGACAGCCAAAATAGAAAACCGCATCGGGGCACCGCCGCAAAGGACCACACCCCCACGGCCCATTACACTAATCACACTATAACGCCCAACCCGCACGATTTGATTTATTTTACACTAATTGTTTTCCCTAAAGGATTTGATTTGTCTGAATATATTTTCGGAATACGTTTTTGGAATATTTTTGTCTGAATATCTTTTTCTGAATAACATTGTCTGAATATTCATATATTATGCGTGTTGTGCGTATATTTTATTTTGAGGGTCGCAATTGATCGAACGTCATATATCCTATTCATCACAACGGAAATAAAGAATAAGGAAAAAATAATCAAATAATCAATTAAATAAATTCTATATCACATACCAATTGCATACCAATCATACTCTGCATCCTTTTCTCCACAAATTAACATACACGTATTATCAAATGTACTCGTCCACGCATAAACACAATTATCCTTATCACTTCCTTTCTTAATCGCATAAGTTGTAAAACAACATTCAGAAAACTATTCTGGAAATTCTATTTTATATTATTACATTCCTTATTCTAATTTCACTTATCCTTTTTGTTCCTTACTAAACATATTTATTTATTCTAAAAATATTTCAATTAGATATAAGATATAAAAATAATAGTTATTCATTACCACGTTCCTTCTACTCTCCATGAATGATAATTACCTGTTTTTGATGATGATGTAAAATCATGTCTAATTACTGCACTTGATAAACCTGCTTTAATACAACACGAATCGACGCCGCTGCCTCCGTTTCCTAATTATGCTACAATAGACACTAATTCACATGATAACGTTTTAAATGCTACAGGATAATATACAGTCGCAGAAGAACTGGCACTTGGTGTTGTTACATAACCACTACAAACTAAAAGACTTCCTATTTTATACCAACCTGTTCCCGATTATAAAGTATTGTTATAAATTTAAGACGCTTAAATAGTATTCACATTTATCACATCTGTCATTTAAGTTTATAAAGTTGATATATTGGTTTTATTTTTTGAATTATCAGTTTATAAAGTATATATATTCGAACCAAATGTCAAATTATTTTAGTCTTACAAATTCATTCTACTTATTAAGTCGGTTATATTAGTTTTATTAGATGTATTATCAGTCTCTAATGCTGTTATCTTTGGTACTGCTTCATTCATTCTCCACTTATTATTAAAGTCAACCATAGGCATTATATCTCCAACATTAGTGTCCAAATAATCTATTCTTTTAGTTAAATCAGTTAAATCAGTTTCTTCAATCTTAACTAATCTTCCCCAAATATCTGTAAAATTATCATTTATTTATCCAAAATTTCCTGTATGAATTTCTAAAATTGTACTTTATGTTGTGTCAACAGTTTCAATATCTGTACACCTGGTTTATAACGTACTTATGTCTGTATTCTATTTTGTGTCACTTGTTTATAACGCACTTATGTCTGTATTCTATTTCGTATCACTGGTTTTCAAATTACCTATATCAGTCTTATTAGTTGTATTATCAGTTTATAAACTAACTATACTCGAACTCTATTGTGTATTCAAATTATCAATAACCTACAACCTACTAAATGCTGTATTCATTCCGTTATTTAAAGTAACATTACTATTTTATAAATTTGTAATATTTGTATTTTAAGTATTATTCAAAATATCTACATTATCTGCTCTATTCTTTAATGTTGTCAACTAACTACCATACAAATTGAAACCTGTATCAACATAAGTCTTATCACTTTTCAATCCCAAACTCGTGTCCACATTCGCTTTAGTATAAACATCCGTCGCATTCGCTTTCAATCCTAATTTTCCATCCACATTCGCTTTAGTATAAACATCCACTGTATTCGCTTTCAAACTCAATTACTAATCATTACTACTTTTATCATAAACATCTTAAACATTTGCTTTCAAAATACCTAAATTTCCCAAACTCAAATTTACAGTTTAATTAGTCACATCCTACGTTTCAAAATGGGCATCAATTTCACCCTTATTATATACATCTTCTTTATTTGCTTTATTCGCATAAATATCAGTTACTTAACCTTACAATGTTCCTATTTCTACTTAAGTTGATGCAACAAATTTAGTAAATGCTGACTTTGTGGTAACCGCATCTGCTTTAACAGTCTACACATCAACTTTAGTCGCTTCCATATCACCTTTCAACATTCCTCCTTCAGTTCTTAATTCAGTCACTTAAGTTTATAACACACCAATCGCACTACTATTGGCTGCTCCCGTGGCCGCCGCCGCACCCGCTGTTGATAATGCACTGGCTGCAATACCTGTCGCACTAATTGCATCTAATCCCACAACTGCAATCCCAATACTTAAACCAATCACATCACTGTTGGTTGCCATATTTGAAATATCTGAACTTGTTAAATAATTATCACTAATCTTTCTAACTTAAGGTCCAATCACATCCAATCTATCTTAATGATTAGTCAACTTATCTACTATCTTATTATTTATTTCTGTCTGGTATTTGAAATTCTAATCATACTCAATTATTTTAGTATTTACATTATTCATTTCAGTTATAAGGTTTTAGTTAATAATATTCTAATCAATCATATACTATTCTAAAGGTCCAAATCTTTATTCAAAATTCTAATTTATTAATATTTAATTTTCTTACAACGCATTCAGTTCATCTATTTTAGTTTAATGTGTCTGAACTCTACTTTTCAACGCATCAATATCAAAAGTGTGTACATCAATTTAACTTCTAATTAACTATATTGTTGTATCCATATTATTCAATCTTGATGTATTCAATTGCATTCCATGAAATAATTCACCCAACTATACTCCAACATCTCTACTATTTAAATTTATTTTCGTACTTGTCAAATTATTAATTGTGAAATCTTTTATTTCCTTTCCTTCTAACTAACTAACATCTATCAGAAAATTTGTCTATCCCGTTTTAGTATTTATAAAGTTCTTCTTATCTTTGTCTGAATAATTATTAAATTAAATTTGATCATCATCAAATTGTATTAAATTAAGTCCATTAATAATAGAATCTGCCTTAATTGTATTAAACAATGGTTTCTACACCATCACTGTTCCTGTATTCATTTTATGATTTCAGAAAAAATAATCTAAATTTCTCACTTCTTACCTTTAAAGTGATCTAATAATCCCTATCCTCCTTCTATAATTTTACCTACCTAATTTCCAAATGGTAATTTCCCAATAATATTTGTTAATGGTTTCTTTACAACGTTCCAAATACGACCCGCTCCTGCTTTAAATTTCTACCAACCGGTTAATTTCTTAATAGGTTACAAACTACCTAAACTTGGTTTCAATGGTCTGCCTAATTATTCATACTCATCTCTCATTTTACCTAAATTTCCTAATGTTTATAATGCTTCTTTTGCTGCTGGTTAATATGACGGACTGACACGCTGATCTATCATATTATTCCCAACATCTATTGCTTTATTTTTTAACTCTTCCATCTTTTAATTGATTAAGAAAAATATACTCTCAATCAATCTCATCCTTAACATACAACTTCAATAATAGAAAATTCATTTCATCAGGTTCTACTTCAATTCTTCTTCCATCGTATAATGTTTTAATTATTTTGAATTCAAATTATAACTAATTTGTATTAGTTGTTTACTCATTCCAAACAAATATATTATTATTCTAATTATAAATTTCATTTCTATTTAATGTTAATAACGCAAAATCTTTATTATTTAGTTTTAATTAACACACATAACTACACACCTTTTCAGTTTCATTTTAAATAATTTTAGAATTTTTATTTCCATACGCGTATACTAAAGATATATATCTGAATTATTATTATTATATGAATTATTGTTAATCTTTTTCTAAAAACACATATATACACTTTTTATTATGTTATTCAATTTATTTAATTTTATTAGTGGCCACCTCACTATTGGCTTTCATATGAAAAAGACTTTGTTTAAACAGTCTTATTTATATTATAAACTATAAATTTACTTTTTGTTATTCCATATCATACAATTATATTTCAATAGGACCATTTTAATTTATTCTATTATAGAAATCTATTTACCGTGCCTAATAGTTTTTCTCTTACACATAAAATATGTGTAAAGTATTTGATCCAAATTATTAGTATGGGTTATTGTTATTATTATATATTTAATTGAATACAGTTGTTGAACCGGTTATTTAATTAGATTATAACTAATAAAAGTTTTAAATAAGATATGAATATCCTAATTTAGTTTTATCATTTATGTAAATATATTTTTCTCCATTTTACAATTTAAAATAATCAATATCTGTTAATTCATATCCTAAAAATTTATAGTAATTACCTGTCATTCTAACCAATACTTCAGTATATTTTGTATTTTATATAGTTATTATATTTTTATCATTAATTTCAAATCTAATTTCTGCTAAAGAATATTTTGTTTTAATTTTAGTATTAAATTAACTCACCAATGATGCTATAGTGGATACACTTACAGTTTAAGATAATGTTAAATCTAACGTATCATCATAATCAATCTCACCGGTATCTTCATTTATTAATCTTAATTGAATATCAATTGACCCAATTGGATATCTTACTTCTTCAACTATATGGGCTGAAATCAAACTACAGTAATCATTCATACCGAACATATTTTTTTCAATCACCACTCTTCCAAAAGTGTCTGAAATCGCTTATACATCTGTTATTTCGTTTTGCATATTATTTATATTTAAGTTGCATGAAAAAATAATCTAATACTCATTCATCTTCTAACCTTTGATTTGAAAATAGGATTGTCATAAATCTCTTCAAACGACTATGGCGCTTCCTCAACTTATTTCTATTTTGGTTCTTCTACTATTTTAGATTCTTCTATTACTTTAGGTTCTTATTTAGGTTCCTATTTCGTTTAATTCAATTTTTCTTAAATTTTTAATATTTCATTTCTCAAATTCTAAATATCATCCTCTCTTGGTTCTCTTGTTTCCACTTTTTCTTTTGTTTCCACTTTTTCAGTTTATCTCTTTTTCAATACCCAATTACCTTTCTTTTCGTTCCATTCATAATCTTTATCAATAAGTTTACTAATAGGTTTAATACTCTTATCAGTTTTCCATTAATCATTCTTAACCTTAACATACTAATATCCTTTTCCTTCAACAAATTTTTAATCATAACCTTCCTTATCTGGTAATTTAACATTGATGTCAACTTTTTTAACACTCAACCATCCTTTATTTTCATTCCATCTCCACTATTTACCTTCTATAGGTGCGGGTTCAACATCCTTATTAATTCTCCATCCAACTTATTTACTCATTTCTTTAATAATTGCAAAAAATTATTCTCTCTATAGTTACTTTAAATTATTTATAGTCACTCATCACTCTTCATCATTTGAACTATTTTCCATATTTTTCTATTCCTCTTCCATTTAAAGTTACTTTAATTCTTTATTTGTCTACTCTAATCTATCATAAACTTAATCAATCACACTTTGTGTATCAATTTTTAATAACAACTTTTTACTATTTTTATCATTTATATTTTTAATATCATCTTTAATTTATTTATTTATCTCTTTTACATTTTTATCACTCAAATCATCACCATATTAAGTTTTTATTTTCAAACATCTATCATCAACAAAATATTCAACTTACTATTTTCTATAATCATTATACTTTTTAAATACATGGTTGTAACATTTCTCAATTAATTTGTAGTCTCTTTCATCGTTGGCTGGGTTAATATCATATGAACGTTATTTTTATTATTTAGTTCCAACTACTACATAATCTTTATTATCAATAGTTTTAGTTTTTAATATTTCTTTAATTGCATCTAAATTGCTTTCATAATCGCCTCCTTATTTCTCACTAATAACTTTTTCAACAATTTTCTCTAATCTATCATATACTCCATTATTAAAGTTATTAGATTTTTCTAATTCATCCTCACACTTCTTTTTATTTTTCTCTTTCTACTCTTTTGTTAAATTATTTAAATCCAATTTTTCATACTTTTATTTTATAAGTTTATTATTCTTCTAAATTATATCATCTCTCCAATCAGGTTTTAAATCATCAACAGTTAAATCTTCATCATTCAATTTATCATCAGGTAATAGTGGTAAATGTTTACTCAAATCATTTATATCAAAATATGTTGCATTTTGTTCAATCAATTAAGTAATATATTTATTAAAAGTTTAAGTTGGAATGTTTTTATATATTTTTTAATAATCAATTATATCTTTATATTATCTACTTATTTCTTCCGACTTCTATGCCGCGGTTGTTTTTTCTGTCACCTTTTGTCTGTAATCTAAATTAAAATTCTGTTACATCTTATTCAAATCTTCATAATCTTATTTCAATTCCTAATTATATTTACTATATAAATCCTAATAATCTTTCAAATTATTTTGTTTTTCCAACTCTTTCCAATACTATTTTTTCTTAACTTCAACTGCTGTATTTTTATCTATCAATTCTTTAAAATGTTCAATATCTTACGCATCCGTTTCTTTAAATTAAGTATATATATTATCCTATGTAAACTTATCTCTTAATCCTTTTATTTATTATTCCAATTCACTATTTAATTATTACTACTATTGAATTAAATAACTATCCAATTCTTATTACTTTTATTGCTTCATATACTCTTCATCCTATTAACTTCGGACAATTCTTTATTGTGTTTCATATTCTACCTACTATCTTCTCTTACTCTTACCAATATACAATTCTAAATAATAAGTGTACAATATTGGTAGTACAACAAAATTTTCATCATAAAATTATAACTGAATACCTTATTATAAATATTCTCTTTTAATAGAAACTGTCTGTCCACTTGTGACTGACAATTATTACCCTGGTTCTGCTTCAATATCTTATCTCATAAACATGAAATATTTTTACTTATTTATTATTGACTCTGTACTAACTTAAGGGCATGTAATGTTTAAGGTCTTAACAAAATTCATATAAAATTTATTCGGAAATTTAATTTAATAATAATCTTTCATTTCAATTATAGGGTCACCGTTTTATTCTTTATCAATTATAACCGCCTCTTAATACTTTTCACCATCATAATAAACACCCCATTCCGCGCCTAATAATTTGGACAACCAATATGTATTCACCATCATTTTGCATGGTAAGTTAAATGTTAATCTTGTAATTTTATTATTTTTTAAAGTTTTAGAATCATATCCAATAATAAGTGGTTCATAATCTTAACCGAATTTAACTCTGTATGAATCTAATATTAAATTACTTATATCCAATAAATACTACAATGGTGTATCCCTAACACCAAAATTTTCACTAAATGTTACTCCTAATGCAATGTCTTCAACAGTGTTTGACTTAATATTTTTTGCTTAAAAAGTTAATATAATATGTGAACCTGAAAGTAAATATTCTGGCAATATAAATTTAATCATTGGCTGAACATCATATTCAAATGAATCAATTCTAATTAAATCATCTATACACTTATCAAATGTATACATTGTTTCTAAATTCTATTTCCCTTAAAAGAATAGTGTCATGTTTTATATATAATGATTATCAGGGTTTGGTTCTTAATACATATTTCCTTTACCTTATTTTTATCTTTTTCTATGCTACATTAAATTTACATTTAGTGAAAAAATAATACTCTAATAATCTAATAAGGTGGTCACATATAATTTTCGCCCAACAGTAATGTGCCCTATTTTACATCAATCTTCATTTGCAAATCATAAAACTAATAAACCAACACTTGTAAAGTATTGAAATCTTTATTCATATCCAAACACGTATCTGTGGTTAATTCTTTAGGTTCTCCATTTCTATATTCTTTAATACTATATCTCATAATAATTCTATTTTAAGATGAATTATATCCATCTCTAATTACATCATGTGAAGGTTCGTCCATCGAAAACATTTCCAAATTAGTAAATGTGAACGCATATTTACATAACCAATCAAAATAAGAATAGAATGCTGGACTCAATCCTCTATCATATTATTGAATTGAATTAGTACTTCTCAATATTTCTTTTCTGAATGATTCTAAAGTAACTAAATTTGATGTATAAAATAGGGTTGACGCATCACCTCTCATAATATTGAAATCACTAAAGAATGCGAAATCCTATTATTGTAATTGAGTTTTATAATCAGTTTGTTTACCTGCGGACGCATTAATAATATTGTCTAATCTCTACTGTTCACGTTTAATTATAGTTGCTGCTTTGAATGGTGTAAATCTCTAATGTAAATATGTACTGTCTGCCTCTGTATGGTCATATTATAATAATGCATTTGAAATTGCGTTAACACTTGTGTGACCAATAGTTACAACCTTTTCTTGTAAATCTTTAACTGCTGTGGCTAATGGACTGACATCAATACCAATCTAATTTTGAACTATAACTGTTTTTGATTAGACTTGATTCTAAACTCTTTCACTGTTCTTGTTTAATAATATTAATTCAAATTCACATATACCTGTGTTCGTCGTATCAAACAATGTTTCTGTTCCAAAACATTTGGCCATTGAATATTGTTATAACTTTACTTATAATTGCATATTATCTCTATACAATGCGGCTGTAAAGAAATTGTTTGAAAAATTGAACAGACGGTGTAACATATTAAGTGGGATTCTGAATTCCTTGTAAAACACCCAATAGAATTTACCATCTACCGTTTTAACATGTGCATTTTAATGTGTGCCCGCCCATGCTGTTGCACTTGGTAATAGAACTTTAGTCTTTTCATCATAAGGAATTACAAATTCATCAATAATAAATGATTTTCCTTCAAACCATTAATCATTCATGGTTGTTTGGAAATCTTCTGGTAAATATATTTGCTAATATTAGTGGTTTCTGAATACATTAGTTTCAGTATCTTAAAGGTTACCATACACAATTGTGGCCTCTTAAATTGGGAATAAACTGTTCATCGCCGTTGTACACAATACTTTTACAGATTCGTATGTTATTGTTTCTGGCGTTCCTGCATTCCATTTCAGTTTCTAAAAGTAAATAAAGTTTCTATCCATCCAATAATGCCCATAATTACTACCATCGGTTTTCATTTCAATTGCAAATTACATGGTATATTTAATGTGTGATGCGGTTGTTGATACTGTTGACTTCTAAATATTCTAAATTTCCCATTAGAACACATCACCACCGGACGACCTAATAGAATTTTTGTTAACTGCTTATGAACCTCTTTTCACAACAGTTTGTTGGTTAATTGAAACACCGTTAGATGTTGTTGATACATATACAGTGTCTCCTAAATTTTCAATTTGTTAAACGTTTGCTTTGATTACATTCAAATCTTGACTCATTTTCTTATTTGCTTTATCCAAAAAAATATACACCAAATATATAACAGAATAGTCATTTCATTTAAAACACCGGTACATAATACTTTGGCATACTAAATCCTTCCAAATAGTTCAATTCTGCGGGCGTGGTAATTGATTGATCTTCACTTTTTAGTTAATTAATTTTTATCATATGTTTAGTTACTCTACCATTTCTGCTTATCTATATCTGTACATCTTATCCATCAATTTTCAAAATCTTGTCAAACGCATAAAAGTTTGTATTTTCCATTTCATAACTATAATATTTTGTAGACTCATTGTCCGAATATTTCATCTCATAACCTCTTCTGAAATACACTGGTGTGCTAAATGGGTTATATCTATTTTTCAGTAAAAAGGTTTTTGAATACTAATCAAAATCAAATGGTTTGGGAATTAGTTAATAGAAACTTCCTATCTTATATACAACCTAATATGTCCCTTAACTCCATTTTCTAATTCTCTATTTATCTAATTTTTCTTTTTTCAATAATACTTTTACTATATCTCCGGGTTTAAATATGTGTAATTTATCAAATTCTTAATTCTATAAGGTTTTTACATTATTAGTTTCGAACACCATTTTTCTATCAATTTCGACTGGTGTACATTTGTATAAAGGAATAATATGTTCATAGTTGTGATATTGGATAAATTCTTTAATTATTTCGTCAACCTCATTTACATCAACTAATATTTGGCCTTCTTTATTGTCTACTCTATTTTAGTCTTAATATTTATCTTATATCATTCTGAATAATCTATTTCGAATATACCTGCACATTGAATTAATAGGTGCCAACTAACTGTCTGTATATAGTGCAACACGGTGATTTATTTTATGTTTAACTAAATATTCTTTAAATTGACCTTGATATTCCTTTCCCTCATCGCTAACTAATTAGTCAATATCATGATCCAAATTATTTGATTTAATATATTCTTTCAGTTCTTTTAAGTGAATAACTATTTAGTCTGGTGTTTTGTTTTATATTTACTTTAGATGTAATAAGTGAGTTGCTGGGTTATAAAATATACTAATAAACGAATTTGAAACTTTCTCTTTCATATATTTATTTTCTCTAAATTCTAATAAGTCTATAAACCATGTATCATAGTGATTTACGAATCGCATTTCTATATGAAAAAATAATCTTCTATTCTAATATCTAATACTGAATACTGAATACGGTCACTGCATACATCCACTGAATAAACTAATACAACCTTTAGTGTCTGAAAATATTTGTTCTGCTATATTTAATAGTTTCTTCTTATTATTAGTAAAGATTTGTTCAATCAATTTTAATATTAATTAATGTTCATCATCAGTTATTTACTTCTATTGGCTGATGAAATATTCTTAAATTTTTGAATATACTAATTGTTATCTATATTCTCCCATTTTGGTTCCTTGAACATGGTATTCGGCTGCTGCCATATATTATAAAATTGCACTGTCGATAATTTAATATGCATCCTATTTTAATGTTGAAATGTTAATATTTATTTATTCACATGCCTGGTTAAAGTTAGTCAACTACTTTTGGGTCGTAACTGTTTGTTAAAATACTTCCGATTTAGTGTTATCAATAAAATTGGAAATAGTTTTAATTACTTAATTTGACGGAAATACGGGTATTTATTTGGATTGTGTATTCTATACTTCTGTAATATGATCTACTGACAAATCAATTTGTTCTTATGTGTCGGTTCTATATATCTATTATTGTTATCTCATTTTGTTATATGGATAAAAATATTCTCTTCTATATATTATTTTCATTTAGTAATAGGTTGGTCATACCCAATACTCAAACCTACATTAGGTTACGATTGAATAAACAGAAAATTGAATCTAAAATTGTTTTTCTTATTAAATTCTTCTTCATTATAACCAATTGTTTATCTATATAGTTATAGAAATGTTTTCTTATCAAATATTGGGGACGCCAAACTGGAAACGCATTCGAACATATCTTCAACTGCCTCTGGTGGTAATCCTCTGAACAATAACATACTGTTCATTTAAGTTTTGAATCTCTTGAAACTGTCACTAATTGTTTGAAATGCTAATCCGATAAAGAATACTGACAAATGTCTTCGGGTACATATAAGTTTATAAAAACTATTATTAGTTCCTTGGGTAAATAACTTTGAACCGGCTGCATCATCAATTGAAAGTACTATTTTTGGTCTACGTATAAAATAACCATCAAAATTGTACAGTTTGTTTAATTATTTAATTATTTTTTAATTTTATTCCTTAACTCTCAGTTCAGGGTATTTTGTTTTCATATCTTCGACTGCTTTTATGCATTAAATTAATTGACTATAAAAGGGGTGGGTTAATAATTCTCTATGATCTTTAAATTCCGTATCACGCATGAATGTTCTAATAAAATTTTGTAAATCTCTCACTTATGCTTCTGTTTTACTCATATCTCTTATTTGATCAGATAAGTCTGTTAATGTTTAATCTGTAAATTCTAATACTGTAATATTGTTGGAACCTTTGTTTAGAGTGTTGTCTGTGAATGCTGTTGGTGTGATGTATATGTTGTGCGTCACTGGTCCGTTGCATAATTCAGGTCTATCTAAATTGTATTCAGTTGTCTCTTTAGACCATCTGACAACTTCTTGGGACAATTTCATTAACTGATAAGTTTTGCCACTTCCGGGCGACCCGAAAAGACCCACGAATTAAAATGATTATAAAGGGTATTTCGCGCCCTTGAGTTCAGTTACTTCATCTGATGTTAAATTATTCATATTTGTTTAGATGTTAGAAAAAATCTTTCTTCATTTAAAGTGGAATTATTAATGTTCATATTAGTGTTAAAATATAATTATATTAAAAAGAATTGTTATCTCAAAATATCGGAAACTCTGTGATTAACTAAATCTGTGAAAATTTGTGACCGAATCTATCTTTCTGAAGTGACCAGAAAGTAATATATTATTATTGTTCATATATACAGTAACAACATATCAACGTTTCCGGTAATGTCAGAATACAAAAATATTAAAAGAAAATTATAGAATTTAAATTGATTGAACTATGAATTTGATGTAAAAAATAATACCACATTATTAGTAAGTGGTTTAATAGTATTTCTGTTCACTTTCTGTTTTTAGATTTGAAATCTTTAATGTAGTGTAAAGTGTAGTGTGTTTATAAATTGGAATCAATTAAATTGCAATTCCATTTAAACTATTATTGCTTTAATCTAATTCATATAATCATTCATATTTTCTATTAATTTAGTGCCTTTGAACACTTATTTCCAATCAAAAGATATTGGATCAGTTGTGACTGACATTTATTAGATGTTTGTTTATAGTTTACTCATTTTGATGGATAAACTGCTTGTTTAAGATAATAATTCCAAAAGTGTTAATGTTTGAGTCATATTGTTTATTATTTATTATTTTCAAAAAATATTCTCTCTTTCTCATGTATCAGACTAAACTTTTACAGTATAAGATATTCATAATAGATTTTTCTAATTCTTTTGTCATATCAACGTATTTTTGTACATCTCCTTTGGTTATTAAATCTTCAATTTATTTCTTCAATTAATCAATTTCTGTTTATTGTGCATCGATTTATGCTTGCTGTAAATCTATTTCTATTTTCAATTCTGCGGTTGTTGGATCAGGCATATATTTTATTTATTTTGTTTTAAAAAATATTGTACTTTTGTCTGTATATTATTGTATAATTGTTATATATCTTTTATTTTGTGTATTTTTCTTGATGTAATAATATTGTATAAATAGTGAACTGGTGTTATGTTTTCACTTCTGGATGCACCGTTACTGTGTTTACTGCATTTTACTATTACATGTAAGTTAGTTAGACACAATAGTGTTGGAAATTAAGTTTATATATTAAATTTATTTTCTTTTACATCCCTCAACTAAAGGATGGCACTTATTTAACAACTCCAAATGTAGGAAAGACGCAACATTAACATTCTGAGAGCAATTGAAATTAACCCTCAAGTCACTGTTCGTGATTTAGTGAATGATTTGAGAGTCTCACAGTCGTATGTCTATGAAGTGATTAAACAAGCCACACCAGGTCTTCATGGCAGAGCAGTTTCTTTCGAAATGAGAAAAACTGAATATTTACGACGTGTTCAATAGTTATAATAGCCTTTAGTTCAGCAATAATTACCATTACCATTACCATTACCATTACCGGTTGAAGCAATTCAAGCCGGACTACATATGCCACAACCTAATCCAATGCAACAACAGCCAAGACCACAACAGCAAGCACCACCTCACCATCAAGTGCAACAGCAAGCACCTCACCATCAAGTGCAACAGCAAGCACCTCACCATCAAGTGCAACAGCAAGCACCTCACCATCAAGTGCAACAGCAAGCACCTCACCATCAAGTGCAACAGCAAGCACCTCACCATCAAGTGCAACAGCCAAGACAGCAATTCGTGGAACAGCAAGCACCTCACCATCAAGTGCAACAGCAAGCACCTCACCATCAAGTGCAACAGCCAAGACAGCAATTCGTGGAACAGCAAGCACCTCACCATCAAGTGCAACAGCCAAGACAGCAATTCGTGGAACAGCAAGCACCTCACCATCAAGTGCAACAGCCAAGACAGCAATTCGTGGAACAGCAAGCACCTCACCATCAAGTGCAACAGCCAAGACAGCAATTCGTGGAACAGCAAGCACCTCACCATCAAGTGCAACAGCCAAGACCACAACAGATTGTGCATGGATTACAATTCAATCAACGATATCCAATGAACACGACCAACAACAAATTCAACTTTCAGATTGATAGAAAATTGGTCGATTAAATGGTTGAACAATTGAATTAGCAAATCAACCCAAACAATTGGAACAAAGGTCAACTGATACCAGCAAACAATTAATTGATTCAATACAATTAATAAAATCAGGCGTTCAACTAATAGGAAGACTATTAATAGTACTATGTCGAAAAGTACTATGACGATCAATAGTAGGCCGAATAGTTCTATGAATAAGACGAATAGAACTATCATTGTTGATAAACAAAATTAATTCTTTGGACAGTGAAGTAACCTGTCCTAACTATAAATGTTTATATGTATATTATTAATATTCAGAATAATTTGTTCATTATATCTGTTATTCTCTGTTATAATTTTTCAATCATTGGTTTTACAATATCATGATTCTAATATAGTCTATTCAGTCTTTCTAATTCATTTTAGTATGTTAGAATTTCTAATCTCTATTAATTGGTTTGGTTATTTTGGTTATTCATTTTTGAATTGTTTAAAAAATAATAGTGGTTTCTTGTTTCTCATTTCTTATTTTCATTATAATAATTGATTGCCTGTTCGATTAGATTGTATAATTCATCCACTCCTGAATAGAACCAATTGCCTATCATATATTTACTATGTTTCTTACAGTTGAGATTTGCTTACTCTCTTACATATTTAAGAACATCTTTTGAGTTTGGAACGTTCTCAAATGTTTTTAATACTTCCATTCCCTAATTATTTCTATCTGTTGACAATACTGCTCTAATATATGGATACATTTCGAAACATTACTAACCATTAGAGTCCAACTTAGGTTTTCCACATATCAATGTTATAGGTTATGGTTTCATATATATACGCAACTCTTCACTGGCTTTTATAGATGCTTTTGTTTCAATAATCTCTTGTTTAATTTCTATAATTTGATCCTGTTTGTTTAGTTTTAATTTCAATTCTTAATTCTCTATTTATAATTTATCAATAATAGTTTAGAGATTTAATTCTGAATCTTTGTTTTGAATTTAATTTTCAATAGTAATATTTTGTAAAATAAGGTTCAGTAAACGTGAATATTGAATGAATTTTGATGGACATAACCATGAAATGAATAATGGGAATAAGTCTTAATGAATATAGTAACCTGAATATAACCCTTCTGATTTGATTTGTGCTTTAGTCATTTTATAGTATAATTAGGAACTTCCAATTTTGGACTCTCCTATTAAATTGAATTCTTCAATTATAGAAATAGTTGATTTCAAATTAATAAAGTTAATCATTTTGGCTGTTGGATTTAACAAATATACTAAAGAGGAACAACATATGAAATTGTCTTATTTATTGTATACTAATTTCAAATCTCCATGTTGGGCTATGGCTATGATTTCATTGATGTCTTCTATCTTGGTATTGCTAAAGTTAATGGCATTTTACATTTATTTATTTATTTATATAGAGATAAAAAAGTCATTATTTAAAAAATACAATTCAATTTTATGTGTTTGATTATATGATTGTGTATATGTGTATATGATTATGTGTAATTTTAGAAAAAATAATTCAATTATATAATTTCACATCTATTCTACTAAATCATAATCAATTTCTTTATTAACCTTCTTTTCCTTCTGCTTATATTCATCTAATTTCAATTTCTTAATAATTTCTGGTTTAATACTAAATAATAAAGATTGTGGGTAAAATAAGTTTCCATCTTTACTCTTCTATTATTTGCTTTCAATATCTACATATACATATTAGATTTTTGGTTTGAATTTTAATGAAAATGTTGAGTCAATTGGTTCTATCTTTTTAATTGGTTTCATATTCGCGTCTGTAAATAATATCATCAATACTCTAATGTTATATCCATATTGAGTTTAATATGCTTCCTTAGTGTTTAAGAATATTCTAACTGACTCGAATGGTAATGAACATAATGATTGAACTATTTTTACTTTGGTAAGGAACTTTGGAATGCTATCTATTGGTTCTTATTCAATTATCTCTTCTATATATTCCTATTCCTCTTCAAAAGAGTTGTTCAATTATGATTATTGTTATGTTGTTGGTATTGCTGTTGCTTGTGTCTTTGATGTTGACATTGGGTTTACAATTTTAGATTTCATATTCATCTTTGTTTTATTATAGATAAAAAAGTGTAAAAATTAAAATTAAATATTTCATTTTGAATATATGGAATTGCAAAAAATAAAAATTGATAAGATTATCACTTATTTAATAATTCCAAATGATGTTTTATTGATTGTTAATTCTTATAACATAATTGTTCAGAATTAATACATATTATTTATTTAATATTAAATTATTAAAATAACGATTCTATTTCTTCAATTCTATTTAATATTTTATCATTTTATAATGCATCAATATATCTCATATCATAATCATACTTATTTTATATTTATAAATAAAGTTTCTTTTTGAATTCGCTTTCTTATATTTTAAGTGAATGCAACTCTTTTTCTAATTCAAATTTTTATAAAGTTTGTTGATGATATTCTTCTTTAATTTATTATAATTTTTCTTCTATTTGTTTTTATTCATCATTAAAGAATTTGATCTTATCTTCTTTAGACATTGGTGTGTTATCTGTATTCATTTATTATTGTTAAAAAAATATTAATATATAATATTATCTTTTTCATAAATCTTAAATATCTATACTTTATCTAATATGATGTCTATCTAATAGTGAATATTTCCCATTATTTAAATTAACTTTTCTATAATGATTTTACAATTTTATGTATATCTATTTATTTTCGTCAATAAACATATTATCAAAATCTTCAATTCTAAATTCAATTGCATCTTCAGGTAATTCATCAACATATACCATAACAGTTGTACCCATTTTACTTCTGTTCATACAATTTTATCTTCTGGTTACATATCTTAAATTTCCGACACTATTGTCTGTACTATTGATATTACAATGATCTATTTGATGATCTTTAGTTGGTCTACTTCCTAAATACTTTAAGGCAACTATTAGATGAACAGGTATTTGTTTATTAAATAAATGAACGTATAAATATTTATTTTTTAAATATTCTGGTACTTATACATTTGTATCTTTATTGAATAGATGACCTTCATGTGTGACTGTGTATTATGGAAATATTAATTTGTAAATAGTAAAATATAGATTCTTGTATGCTTGAGACATATAAATTTAATTTTATTAATAGAAAAAATAATAATAAATTTCATAATTGATTAAGTAAATTCTCAATATGATTATATGCCTCTAATAATTTAGTGGAATGAATATTAGAATCGTTTTTCAATTCAATATATGGTATTCTAATACTTTAGTCAATTAATCTTTTAACAGTATTCAAATCATCAATTAAAGGAAATATTCTCTCATGTTTAGACTCATCATTAGTGAATATTCTTCTAAATTTAGACTCATCATTAGTGAGTAGTCTTTAAAATTAAGACTCATCATTAGCGAATAGACTTCTAAATTAATATTAATGATAATATAATTGATTAAATTCTACAGGTTTGTCAATATAAGTTTTTACCTCATAATAAAGATCTTTTAATTAATCAATTAATTGAATATATTCTTTATTAATGTCTTCAATATATAAATTCATACTATCTATGTTATCATTTATTTTAGTTTTATATTTAATATTTTCTTAAATATCTTTATATATTCCGAATACCCAATATCTACTTTAGAAAAACTTATATACACATGTGAATATTTTATTTAATTCAATATACATATAAACTGTTTAATTTACTTCTTGATTCATTTATATTTTATATATACAAAAAAATATTAAAAAATAATATTAATAATTTCAGAACTTAACTTTTCTAATAAATTTCTCTCTTGAAATATATTCATATGCTTTGTTCTTTTCGAAACATGGTTTGTCTGTGCATAAATCAAATTCAATTTCTTCATGATTTGATAATTTATTGTATAATTCAATTGGGTCACATTTATAATCTGAACACTTTTTCAAAATGCTTTGTGTTGTAACTCCTTTCCCCCTTAAGTGATAATCTATATCTTATTTATGTTCTTTAGTTTCAACTTATAATTCTACTGCATAAAATTTCTTACCTAAATATATTGCTCTTGATGCATGTGTTACTTCACCTTTCTTACTCTCATAATCTTCATGGAATTGTCCCATACCTTTGCCTTAACGTTCACGACTATATTTTTTGAAAAATGCATCATTCAATATTGGAACGTCTGCTTTAGATATTTAAATCGAATCTGTATCTTAATAATATATTTTAATACCTGTATCTTCGGCTGTGCACATTACTTCATTCATAATACGTTTACTAACACTTAATATCAATACTCCAATGTATGTGTATGCGGTTTGATCAACTACTTCACTTCTCACATTAACTATATACTTGTCTCCAATTTGGGTTATATCTTTTATGAAATCTTTATTTTTGTAAATATAGTCTACATACTCTTTTTGTGTCAAAATAACATCTTCAGTGTTGTGAACTGCTTCAATAGTTTTACCATAAGATGAATTTAACATTAACTTGTATATAATCTAAACTGGGTTACCTTATTTTTTGAATTATTAACGTTTGGTGAACATATCTAAAATAACATCTTCTATAGTATAATTTCTTCCTACGAACCTCACTCCTGAAATTATTTCATACTCAACGTGCTAAAAGGTTATTAAGTCTTATAAACTAACGCAATCATAAAAATATGATCTTTAAGTGTCAAAATCATTTGTGAACATTCTAACTCCATCTTTGTTTTTATAACTTATCAATGGGAAATCTCTTCTTACAAAGGTTGATGATTTCTTTAACTTAACTTCTAAATATAAAGTTGATTGATCTTATGATTTTTAGTCTAAAGTTATTTTGAATAAATTATTTGGGTTGTTATAGTATTGAATTTATTATTTAGTTAAGGTTTTACAGAAACCTGTTGGGTAATACATACGACGTTGTGCACTTGGGTACATTGATGTACAATCATCGTCTGTGGTATCATCTTTGTTTATAACTACTACCTGCTTATTTTCTAAATCTATAGGAAATTCTTTACCAACTTTTATGATTTTATTATCGGCTGTCATAACTCTTCCGCCAATAACAAATTATTGTAAAAACTTTCTTAACTGACCTGTGACTTATACACATTCATCAAAACATCCTCTTTACTTTTGAACTTCTAAAGATAGTGATGATATTGAGACATATTTGAATAACTCTAAATTGAATTGTTCTTTAATCATCTTTTCAAACAATTGCATACTTTTGCATAACACACGAACATCTTATTGACAATAGTAAAGGGCGTATTTTTATAAATCAAATGTATCTTCATCTACATATGCTTGGGCGTTTCTAATTGACAATATAAACTCTTCTTTAGTATTTTTACCAATATGTTTGCTGGCTTCTTCAATACTTCCTATTTTGTTGCAATATCTATTCATTGTATAATATGTGTACGGAAATATTTCTTTGTATATTTTTGACTGCATCTCTTTAGTAAAGAACATGGCCGGCATTTTACTAACTGAAACATCATTTCCTGTGAGTCTCATGCTGTCTCTAAATAATATAGAGAGGTTGTTCCGTCTTTAAACAGTGAATTGAATGATTTGATTATCAGGTTTGAGTATATCTCTAATTGTGATTTATTATTAAAGAATAAATGAGGCATCATATGATAAATTGTGGTATAGGACTAAAAATTTGGAATAACCTTCTTATATCATCATTTATTCAATATAATCTATTAGACTAAAAATAGTTTTACCTGAATATACTGTTTCGCCATCAACTGTCCAACATAATAGAAATGGTTTGTGAACAATATTATTATCATTTTCATCTTTAGTGAATGATTCAAAATCTGCGTATACAATTAGTTATTTGCATACATGTACTATATCTGTTTAACTATCTTTATTGTCTTCTCTAATTTACTGTGTCTCTTCTGTATGTTCTTTTAATGCTGAACTATTTTGTGGGAATTTTTAAAATGGTTAACAATCAATTGGCGCTGATATTGGTTTATCTTCATTTTGATTATATATATTTGGATTTTCAATTTCTTAAAATAAACCTTATTCCATCATTGTTGTGATCATTGTTCCTGCTGATATACCAATGTTTTGTTCCTATTTATAGAATGAATAACAGTATGAATTATTTGTTTTTCTAATTTATTTTAAATTAGTATTTTCCATAAACTTTGAATACTTACAGTGTTCTTTGAAATTATTTATCCAAACTTTTGAAATAGGCAAATAATCATCATTTATGAAATAATGGTTTTTATAACATCCTATATTAACTAATGGTACATCTGCTATTTCATCCTCACATTTGGAATTATAATTTTTGGATGTACTTGAGTTATTGATATTTGCTATTTGGTCTTTCTTTCCATCTTCATAATAAGTTATATGTATTGGACCTAAACCTTTAAGTTTCTTAATAGATGAAAGTGAAAATTAGATGTTATCTTCATTCATTTAACTTCTGATATATTCTATTTGTGACTCCACATAATGACCTGATTACATCAATGAGTATATAAAACATTGTGTTTCACTTAAATTTAAATGTTCTTTTTCATTATTCCCAATTTAATATCTACTTAAATCTAAACCTGTTATATCAATATAATTAAAGTATGCACCTTTTCTCTTTTAATTTTAGGCCGCCTTCTATTCGTTTGGTGTAATTATTTCTACCTTTGTGGCTTAAAGATATGTTTATAGAATTTCTCTGTCCGACCCTGTTAAATTATCTTCATAATTTTTACCTTTGTGTATTAACTCCATTAAGTCAATGATTGTGTCTTTGGTTATTAAGAATATTTTATGTTCTTCTCTTCTCGATTCAGAATTAAAGAAAGTTATTTTAATATAATTATTAATATAGTGTTATAAGACTTCAATAGTAAACTCTTGGAAAAATGATACCTCTAATGATGTGTTATAGATTGTGTGATTTTAGATGTATTATTTCTTTTGTTCAGGCGTATAGTTTTTGAACTACTATTTTTGTTGTTCAATTTTGTCTTACAATTATTGACGACTTAAAGATTTCTCTTCAATTTTAATTATTTACTCTTTAACTTGTTACTTTTACTTTTTGGTAATCTTTTGTTGCAATAGAGTGTTCAGTTAATCTAAAGTGATATTTGAGATATGTCTTAAGTACATGTCAATAGTTGTTTTCTGTAAAGATATTCTTGCTTTACTTGTGCCTGTATGTTTTTGATTCTATTTTGGGATTTGTTTAGAGGTTTTAGATGCTTTAGGTGTTTTAGTGGCTTTTAGACTATTTTTTCTGCCGGCGGTTCGTTTACTTTATTTTCTGACAATATTTTTAATAGACATTGTTGTTTTATATATGTTAAAAAATATTTGTGTAAATGTCATTACATTTTTCATAATTCTAAACCACTTCTTTTCATAAGGTATCTTAACATTAGAGTTGCATCATATTGAATGTTCAATTCGATTGAATTCTTAATTTCATATATCATTTGGTCTGCATCATTGATATGTTCATTGATAAACACTTTATAGAAAGAATTATTTGAATCGAAATATTCTAAATCAATTGCATTATGAAAGAACATTTTATGATTGTTAAAGTAATCAAAATTAAGTATTTGGTGAACATATTAGTGTTTAACATTTAATGTATAATTGCGACCATCTACTGTATTTAAGTACTTATCATTTCTGTGATAGTATTAGTTGATTGTGTCGATCTCATCTTGTGTTACTGTTAAGGTTATTAGATTAGATTCTCGATTGTCAAATTCATTTGAATTAATATGATGGACTATTGATTATTGATTTTCTATATTTCTATATTGTAAGTGGATATGTTTATTGTTAATATTTTTGAGATGTATATCATCTTATATATTCATAATAAGTAAAGGTTCTGCGGTTATATCATCTTCAGTTAAATAACATATTGGAATTTCGTATATGAAAATAAGTGAGTTGACTACTTTATATTGTTCTGGGTAGTTGATAATGATTTGGAATGATTTATAAATTATTAAAGGAATGATTGTATTTGTTGCGGTGATGAAATTAGGGTCTAATACAGATGTATAATCTTATAAACGAATACAGTCATTGAGAATATTTATTAATGTTGGAATTATTTGTTCATGTTCATAAGTGGTTAGTGGAACTTCTTTTGGATGGAATTTGTTGATATAATCGAAACACTGAATAATTTCGTCTGCCGATTGATTTGATTGAATATTATTATAGAATTGTTCTTTGGTTAAGTATTTGGTTTATTCTTATTTGATCATATGAGATTCTATAAATGATATCTTCTATAGTATTAATTTTTTGAATTGAGATTCTGATTTGAAACATGAGGCAAATAGTTTTAACTATGAGATTGAAACATTTGAGTCTTACTCTTTAATGTAATCAATTAGTTTCTTTGAATATGTTTTTGTGGTTTTCATATTTGTGTAGAATTTATTGAATTCATCTCTGTTCATACGATATAATGTTAGGGTTTGATTATCAACTTGTAGTTAGAATTCTGATGATGGTAAGTTTTATATTTTGACTTTGAATTCTGAAAGTAATTGACGGAATGAGTTCATAACAGGTGCGGTTGATGGTTCTATTAATTAAAGAAGTTGGTCGACTTATTCCATTGATAATTCAGGTATATCGTCTTTGGTGTTTGAGAGTGATTTGAATATTGGGTTAGATATTTGGAATGCATTTTTCTTTTAATCTTATAAGTGTGACTCTATTGTCTGAATAAGTTGATTGAAAATTGTTTCGTCTAATGGTTTGGTAGTGAATTACATAACGTGTGTTTATATATTGCAAAAAAATAATAATTTTATGTTTTATGATTATGGAATATGTTTATGAAATGTGTTTGATCATAATGCGTCGTCTTTAAAAACTTATGTTTTTCAAGTCAACATGCATCATTTTGTGTGTCTATAGATTGTGAATATAGAAGTTTTGATTATTTTTTCCTTATTCTTTATTTCCGTTGTGATGAATAGGATATATGACGTTCGATCAATTGCGACCCTCAAAATAAAATATACGCACAACACGCATAATATATGAATATTCAGACAATGTTATTCAGAAAAAGATATTCAGACAAAAATATTCCAAAAACGTATTCCGAAAATATATTCAGACAAATCAAATCCTTTAGGGAAAACAATTAGTGTAAAATAAATCAAATCGTGCGGGTTGGGCGTTATAGTGTGATTAGTGTAATGGGCCGTGGGGGTGTGGTCCTTTGCGGCGGTGCCCCGATGCGGTTTTCTATTTTGGCTGTCGTGATTGATCGAACGTCATATATCCTATTCATCAGTTATCTTAGCTCATAGCATATGATTTTCAATTTTATGATACACGATCTAAACTGTCATGGCCACGGAGCTGGTTTAGATAACAATTATTACTATTAACATGAATTGCCTTACTTATAACCACCAAACGACTTGTTCCCACCTTAGTTTTGTTTGCTGAAGTTGGTCTAGCCTATTGGTATTTTAGCGTACATGAATGAGTCATCATTGCGTTTAATTTTCATATCGTCACATCTGTATTCATTTAGGGAATTTAACAATATTCGTTAGTCATTGTTGAATTAGTTGTTGTGATAATCATATGCAAATGTTTAGATTTCGCTTTTAATGACATGTAAATATAGTATTTGTTTGATAATTCTTAATTTATATTAAATATCGTTTTCACTGGCGTAATTAACATAACTAAATCTAGTAAAAACTCATCATAAGACTAATTTCGTCAACAAGAGCAGATGTACACGAATCTATTAAACCCACATTTTTGTTATTTTGAAAACTTACTTTTGTTAAGTTGATGAAAACACAAATTTGCAAAAGATAAAATACTGAAAATAACTTTATGGTAACGCCATTAAAATAGATATAGGGACTATATGTATATGTAATAATTATATGTAATAGTGAGGTTGGATAGACTTAATGAGTTATGAATTATATATGATTGAGTATGTCATGAGGCATACCGGAATATCTAGCAAAGTTAGTTTCCTTTTCAATATTTCGCTTCTTGTAGAGCGAGTTGTTACACATTTGTGCATATCTCGAGATTTTGTATCCGATCTCAGCGTAGATGGTTTGCATGTTTATATTCAGTTCCTTTACAAACAGGTGGCTTTCCTTGTGCAGCGTGCAATTTTTGCCCACAACAATTGGCATAATTTTAGTCTTGTATCCTTAGTAGTGTTTGATCTTTGTTTTGTAGTACTTTTATTTGTACTACGTGACTCCTGCGTCTAAGTAGATTCTTTCGCCTTAATAGTTTTTCGCAATATCGGGTTTCATAGCGTCATAGAGGCGAATGTGGTTTTATTTTGTGACTTTTACTGCCTTATATTATCTTAGGACTTGTTCGACGTAATCAACGATTTTATCAGGAACACCTATGTGGCATTTTGAAACCTTTTTGCAGTTTGTTTCGTGGTATGGTGAGTTATTCCTGCCAAAAGCTAAACATTTGAAGAAATTTATAGGATTTCTCGAATTAATTATTGGACTAAAATTACAAATATTTCAATTTGAGTAGGTATTTTAGCCTACTTAATATATTGTTGTAATACATTATATAATATTTCCGTGACGTAACTATATTATAAAATAGAACTATAATATTACAAATAATTATCAAAAACTTGTACTAAGGTTATATTATAATGATATTAAATAATGTTGATACTAAGAAATACACATACCGTTCACTCAACAGCCAGATTATGTTAAAATACTTGTCAAATTTATACATTGTTGCATTAAAACGTCATTTATATAATTAAAACTAGATTACGAATTCACTATCGTTACGTTTACTTACCCGTTTTACAAAACTGAACCAATTAGAATATTCTTAGAAGTTTAATAACGGATATTAACAAATTATATTACAGAATTTAATATAATCAAGTCAGAATATTCAATATATCCTATAAATCCTCCAATACAATCTAATCCAGAAATATTGCTGTTTAATATCGCTGAATTTACTAATGAAGTATTAGATTATAATGAACGACCAATAAATCCACCAATATACGATTACGAACTAATATTGCTATATGTTATAGATGTATTTTTAACAGTACAATTTTGTGTCTATTAATATCCAAATATGGTACCTACATACCAACTTGCGAACTCTTAGTCAACAATTGTATTTATAGTTGTTTTTAAGTTAGTCACTTCAGAATATGAATATTAAGGTTATTTTACAACAGCAATAATACCAAAACATCTAACATATGTTGCTTGAAATGTTAAAATAATTGTTGCTAAATTAAATGAAATATTGCCATTGATGCTTCCAATTATACCTACTGAATTATACTTTTACGTTGTACTTATTAAATTTTATTATTAACATAAATTTTAGATTTAAATATTTACTTAATTTGACGAAGAATATCCTATCAAAAACCCAGATTTGCAAATATATGTGGATTAAAATTGTTAATAACAATTAGAAATTAATTAATTTATGCTCATAGTCGAAGTAGCGTTAATACCAGTTATAATTCCACCAAATACATATTAATTATTTATATTGCTCGTAATAGAATTTGATATCATATAATTCATCTCATTTCCTAAAATAATAGCGACATTATAAATAATTATAGTACTTGATGATACAGCACTCAATAAATAGGATGAGAAATTACCAACGTGATATATAGTTGGATTAAAATACACTTAATTTATAGTCAATTGTGCCGAATTTACTTCCAAACCAATCATAGCGATGGTTTAAGTACTTTCATAATTACCTAATACATTATATTTTGAAATATTCAATTCCCCATATATGTTATTTATTAAGGTAATATTCGCATTTGATGATTAAAAGTTCAAATTAACTATTAACTGGTTAATATTTACGCTTAAGGATTTCTATAAAAGAATATTAAATGTAGCATTAGTCAATATATAACTATCTGTTTTAGACACTATAGTCATTTTAAAAATCTATATTTCAGTACTATATGTCAAAATTGATCCATTTTTTACTGGCATCTGACCTTATATTTATATTTATATATTAGTAAATATGAACTGGCTTTAAAACAATGGTTAGATACAGTAGATTATGATTATACAGTAGATTATGAAAACACATCTTATTATATGTCTATAAACACATTTTTAATGTCATTTAAAGCACTAAATACATATCCGCTACTAAAATTTGCTGAATTTATAATCTCATTTCTTACCACTATAATTTAAAAACTATTATTAAATATATTTTAACTACATTGCAGCTAATTATCAGTGCTATTTAATGTGTATAATTTTTAAAAGTTTGCTGATGTGCAATTTTGGTTACAACTACAATTTTCAATTGTGTCAAGCATTTTTAAATTTATTATTGATAATAGCTCGTTTTTTAAATTAATAATGGAATTATTAATTATTTAACTTATGTTATTTTATAATTGTTAATCTAGTTAGGTAAAATTATTAATTATATATTATTCTAAATTGCTTGAATTATATTATATTATATTTATCAATTATGTAATATTTTCCAATATTCTTAAGTCCAATGCACTCATATTATGTTTTAAGTCAAGATCTATCTGGGAATAGTTAGACAAAATGTTATGATCAATTTTATCCAAGTCAATTACTATATTTGAAGATGCATTACATGTTTTAATCAATTATATCTAATTAGATATGGCTGTAATATTTTGTTATATGGATTAAATTGTATTATTGGTTTTTAAAATTAAGTCATTTATACCATCTAAAGTATCTATTACTTTTATGCATGAATTATATTAATTTAATACATATCCTGTTGCACACTTGCATTAGTTGTTTTTGAATTCGAATGGATATATACATTAATATACACCTTAAAGTAACTAACTAAATTTTAATTATTCTTAGCATATTCCATATACTATATTTAACTTATCACACAAATCACATTAATTTTTTTCAAATTCACTAAATGTGATAGTTACACTATTAATTCCAGTTTTCGGAACATTTGGCACACATACTTTAAAATTATCAATATACATTTTAGTCAATATTAATACTTTAGATGCTATATAACCGCTTTAAAGACTGTCAATGACATTACTCCCCGTTAATTTACAATCTATGATTGAAATATTAATTGAGGAATTTATGACGTTAGTAATCCCTGAAGACTATTAAGAAAATATTCTGTACTATATAAAAGATTATGTTATGTAAATAAGTTATGGTGATTCCATTAAAATCCCGGAAATTTGCTAGCCTTTCGCGATAAATATTAATGTGCAATTAAATATTTGTACACTACATACTGCGCAAATCAGTGCGCCTTAAAACACTTAAAATTGTAAAGTTACATTAATTTATGAATCTTTAACCAATTATATATTACTATTACCAAATAACATAAATTAATGAGTGTGATAATTATAAATTTGTATATCAATAGAGGATTGTTGTGTCTAATCAGTGTATATAAATAATTGTGTGTTATATTTCTCCAGCAAGAATATATCGTTTTTAATTATTTCGTTATTTATACTATATTACTTTTTACAGTAATTGTATTGATTACTATTAATAAGGATGTTGTTTCTACACAATGAACTGTATCTGTTATTTGACAATTTTTAAGCCATTATAATAGATGCTAACATTATAATTAAATAATATTCATATGATAATAAAATATATTTCTAAATATTATGGTAATATACTTGTATCACTATAATAATTGATAAATATAACAATGTGTTAGCATTATGTAGAAATAGTTCCAGAAAAGCATTAATATAAAACCCTAGAACTGAAGAGTACTTTATGAAAAGCGAAATTTTATAACTCTCCGAAAGAGATTTTACAACACTTATTGTGAACTTGTTAGTCATACATTAAGTAGTTAAATTATATTATCATGTGTAGTAGTGTTATATTTTCCATGTGTAGTAATCTATATAATACTTGAATTTAAACTAACGCTAATACAAGTTTTTCTACTTGTACGATAGCACAATATTAACACATTGCATGCCGCTTTTAGAAGCATTTTACAAACTAAGTTACCCATTTGTGAGTGGAAAATTAAATATCTATATTACTATAAACGCCTGGGTGGAAAAAGATTCCACACTCTTTCATTTATCAGTCATAAATTGATGATAATATTAATTTTTATTCATTAAAACATGTAATTATTAATTGTATAAATTCATAATACACTCCTCTAATGAAAATAGGTAAAAATATCATTAAAATATTGATTTTTGACCCTCTAAAATATTACAAAGCACCAACCTTATGTAATATAACTATTTATAATAGCAGTATCAACGCTAAATGATAATTTCCTCAAAAATGAAACAGTCTCTATGAGGCGAATGTGTTAATTCGAGAAATCCTATAAATTTCTTCAAATGTTTAGCTTTTTAGTAAAAGATAAAATACACAAATACATTTTAGAGATACTATTAATTGGATGTATTCACAATTTGCTTGTTTTAAAATTATATGTAAAAGTGAGGTTGGATAAACATAATAAGATATTGTATATTTAATGGTGAACGCGGTGTGTAACATAACAGAATAACAAAACTTTTGAGTATGCAAATTATATGTGACGATATAGTCCTCACTCAGCATCCAAAATCCCCATTTCCACACGCGTAACTGAGAGTTATCTTAGCTCATAGCATATGATTTTCAATTTTATGATACACGATCTAAACTGTCATGGCCACGGAGCTGGTTTAGATAACAATTATTACTATTCACATGAATTGCCTTACTTATAACCACCAAACGACTTGTTCCCACCTTAGTTTTGTTTGCTGAAGTTGGTCTAGCCTATTGGTATTTTAGCGTACATGAATGAGTCATCATTGCGTTTAATTTTCATATCGTCACATCTGTATTCATTTAGGGAATTTAACAATATTCGTTAGTCATTGTTGAATTAGTTGTTGTGATAATCATATGCAAATGTTTAGATTTCGCTTTTAATGACATGTAAATATAGTATTTGTTTGATAATTCTTAATTTATATTAAATATCGTTTTCACTGGCGTAATTAACATAACTAAATCTAGTAAAAACTCATCATAAGACTAATTTCGTCAACAAGAGCAGATGTACACGAATCTATTAAACCCACATTTTTGTTATTTTGAAAACTTACTTTTGTTAAGTTGATGAAAACACAAATTTGCAAAAGATAAAATACTGAAAATAACTTTATGGTAACGCCATTAAAATAGATATAGGGACTATATGTATATGTAATAATTATATGTAATAGTGAGGTTGGATAGACTTAATGAGTTATGAATTATATATGATTGAGTATGTCATGAGGCATACCGGAATATCTAGCAAAGTTAGTTTCCTTTTCAATATTTCGCTTCTTGTAGAGCGAGTTGTTACACATTTGTGCATATCTCGAGATTTTGTATCCGATCTCAGCGTAGATGGTTTGCATGTTTATATTCAGTTCCTTTACAAACAGGTGGCTTTCCTTGTGCAGCGTGCAATTTTTGCCCACAACAATTGGCATAATTTTAGTCTTGTATCCTTAGTAGTGTTTGATCTTTGTTTTGTAGTACTTTTATTTGTACTACGTGACTCCTGCGTCTAAGTAGATTCTTTCGCCTTAATAGTTTTTCGCAATATCGGGTTTCATAGCGTCATAGAGGCGAATGTGGTTTTATTTTGTGACTTTTACAGCCGCATGAAAAGCTGTACTGTAAAACTGTAAAAGTTCATTTTTACAGCTTTTTTAAAAAAGCTCAAAACTGTACAAAAACAATGTTAAATACGTAAGCTTAGACACAAAATGTGATCTTTGCAACTGCAAGAATGACATCTACCACGAGCTTAATTGTAAAAAGCTTCAAAGAAATCACATCTTAACACATGATTACTTTGTTAGATAGCTGGCCGATAAAATGATCGACGCCAACAAAGTTAGAGAAGTCAAAGAAGTTAGCAAGAACAATAACAACAGAACTGACCAAAAACACAAAGCCGACATATCTTTCATAAAAGATGGCAAACAACAGTTCTTTGACATAGGCATATCCTGGGACACCGAGAGATACTTCGCTGTGAAACAATAGCATTATCAAACGGAAACTGTCAATGGCTAGCCTATTACTTGCACTCCAATTATTATCGGAAAAGATACGACAGTCCATCCAGAATCATTAGCCGCACTTCGACAAGTAGGTATCGAAGATTCATGGTTATACCAGTAAGTTGGAATCCTAATGTCCAACTACAGAGAACAAACAGACTATGTTTTCAGGAAAAAGACTAGAAAAGCACAAGATCAACCAACAGAACTAAACATATAGGAAATTGATCAAACAGAGGAATTTAGTAGTATTCCAGTCAATGAGACAACAAACTCAAACGCTGGAACTCAGAATTCTAGCATAAGACCTAAGAAGAAACCTAGGTAGAAATCTCAAGTGCAACACAGCCAAGAGATCCAAGCCTAGATGAACACATAAACTCAACCACCTTAGGTCACCCATAATACTGATAACACCTAGACGAACCAAGGAGCTATCAATATTTAAAAACAAGTTGTTGTAAACAATTTCAATTGCAGCAACACTAGTCTTTCTGGTTAATCAAAGAGCCAAAGTACCAACAAGAGCGAAGTCGCAAGAAAATCTTAGAATCAACAAAACCCCAAACAAACTGCACCGAAGCAAGTTTCTTAAACCAAAACCCCAGTTCAGAAACCAAAGGAAGCCCCACAAGCGCCTTTACCCCAAGAAACCAAGAAAACTCAGTCGCAAATTCCACTTGTAAAACCAAAACACACAAGCGAAACGTCGAGTTAATCGAGTACAGTATCCAGCGGAACCTAAGCCAGCGTGTGCAACATAACTATTGCCTATATTTGAAATAATTTTGTAGCTGTATATTCAGTTATATCATCAGTTACGTCATTAAATTAATAATAAGATATATTTGTATATCTTAAAAATCTATGACAATAGCTATTATTGCAAACATATCAAACCACATATCAAACCACAAAAATAGACTATATAGTGGGTTATTAAAATTTTACACTATAAATTGAGATAAATACAATAAGATATGCTTTAATGATATTTGAGTGATAACAAGCCATTTGTTTATTATTTAAATAACTGAATGTGGATTTTTGGTATGTTCTGCTTTTTTCTCTGATCATCACATTTCCTTTCCTTTGCAAACGATGATCACTAAGAAAACAACAGCATTCCTCTCTAACCAAATATCTCGCGTGGCATTATCACACGTCTAATTTTATAGAATCTTTGTTAGCTCTTTCGGGCTAATTGAGTTTGTTTTAGAGATCTTCTTGTTTGCTTTTGGTTGAGTGAGGGGAGTTGCATGTTATTGTGTTTGCGTTATTTCTTATTTGGTATTATTTGGTCAAACTTGAGATGTATGGCAGGTGTAGAGTGAAAGCAGGTTTTGTAGTCTAATTTATTTGGATGGATGAGTTGAGTGAATCGCTTGTTTCATTTAAATGCTGGTCAGAGAAAAATATAATATATAGAATGATACATCATATTGCGTTTAAATCTTAACTATTAATAATCAAGTAATAAAAACTGTAATGTTTCAATCTTCATCATGATGTACACTAATATTAAAATCTGATTCATAAATTTTGCAAATAGAAATACAGTTAACAACTTAATTACAACTTCTTGATCATTGTTAACCAACAGGTGAAGTATTTTTAAACAATTTGTTTATAATTAGATATATTTAAATTACATTTTAATTATGTATTTATATTCCAAATTGTTGTTAATATTCAACTCTATTTTAAGAATTCTCGTTTTAAATATAGACTTTCAGAATTCATTCAAAGAAAGTAAACGAACATATACAAGGTGTCTCAAATGGTTGATTACCAATCTTACCGTTTATTTTCGCCTTACATTAGATATTATTATTAGCTTTTTGATTGTAATAGTGGCTTCTGATTTGAGCGTACGATCTCGATGGAAGCTCTTCGTTAATCGAGTTAAAGTCCTTCCCGTACCGTTTCAAGGCCTTCTTGAAAATATCTTCTTCGGTGTCTGTCCACTTTTCCCAAGTTCTCGGCGTATGTGGAGTGAAATTATATTTAAATGTATAAAGATGTTTACAATTCGAGCTCACTTATCAGATTCTCTAACGTAGACTCTGGCTTGGCCTTGGTTGAGGTAGACGTCGACGCTGCCGTCACCGTTTGCGTTGATGCACTCGCCGCTGATGACGTCGCAGATTCTGGCGTTGCCTTCGAATGGGGAGTTTGGAACTCTGTAGTGGACCTGGCCGGAGTTCTGGCCGGCGTTGGTGAGGGCGACCATGGCTTTGTTGCCTCTGGCGTAGGAGTAGAAGTTGTTGGCGACGTAGAGTTCTCTTTGGTCGAGGGAGTCGAATGGGATTCTGTCTCTGAGGCTGTTGAGCTTCTTGATGAACTGGAAGTGGTTTCCGTTCTCGTTGAAGCCGACCCACCACATCGGGTGTCTGTTGTCTGGGTCGTTGCCGCCGTTCATGTCCTGTTCGGAGCCGTAGTAGAGAACTGGGATGCCGATCCAGGTGTGCATGAGAGCGAGGGCGTTTTCGTACTTCTTCTTGTCGTTGTACTGGGAGAGGAAACGCTGGTTGTCGTGGTTCTCGAAGAAGACGCCGAGGTCCTTGACGTTGTCGCCGAAGGTGCTGGCGGCTTCGTGGAAGTTGTTGGAGATGCCTTGCATGGACTGGCCGCCGCCGATGGAGCTGCCGATGGTGAAGTAGAGTGGGTAGTTGAAGGTGGTCTGGACTTCTTGGTCGTTGGTGAAGGATCTGAGGTATGGGTATGAGCCGTCGAAGACCTCGCCGATGTTGAACCATGGGGTGACTCTTCTGAGGTCTTTCCAGAAGTTGTGGTCGATGTGCTTGACGGTATCTATTCTGAAGCCATCGAAGTTGAATTCCTTCTGGTACCACTGAGCCCACTTGAGGAGCTCGGATCTGACGAACTGGTGGTCTTGGTTGAGGTCTGGGAGGCCGGAGAGTCTGCAGTTCTGGACCTACCACTGGTTGTTCCAGTCGGAGACCTGGCAGTCGTTGTGGTAGTACTCGCCCTTCGGGAAGGTGGTGATGCAGGAGAAGTCCTGGGAGCCGCCGTAGCAGTTTCCGACGTGGTTGTAGACGACGTCAGCGAGGACCCAGATGTCGCGCTTGTGGGCCTCGTTGATCATGTCCTTGAGGTCTTGGGCGGAGCCGAAGTGTGGGTTGGTGCCGTAGAAGTTGGAGAACCAGTAGCCGTGGTAGGCCTGGTTGGAGTTCTGGGCCTGTTCGACGGTGGGAGAGATCCAGATCGCGTTGTAGCCGAGGTTCTTGATGTAGTCCAGCTTGCTGATGAGGCCCTGGTAGTTGCCGCCGCAGTACGAGTGGAGGTCGTTGCAGTTGTTCTGGTTGGTGCCAGCGAATCTGTCAGTGAGCAACTGGTAGATTCTGCGCTTGCGGAACTCTCTTGGGTCCGGGAATGCGAAGGTGGTCAGCAGTCCTATCATTGTTGGAGGTGGAAAAGTGGGACATTCGTGCTGTGCTCAACAGCCTATTGGTGACGTGAATTTATGCAATTCATTCCAGAAGATAATAATTCGATTCATATTTAAAAAAGTTGAATATTTATTAGGCGTAATCTTGGTATACAGCACATATTTATACAACTTTAAAAATTACTCAATCAATCTACACTCTTGTTTAGAACAAAAGTTGTCAAATGCGTGCTTTGCAGTTCAATAGGATATAACGCCAGAAATTTATCAATCTTCGTTGATTTGTATATGTATATATACAATTACACTCCAATTTTATAGGACAAAGATTTTAAAGAATCAATTAAATAATTAATAATAGAAATAATAATATTTATTATTTATATATTAATTATAAACAATATTATTCATTGCTAAGCGTGTAAATAATTAGATGTGCCTTTTTAACCATTGAAAATGTAATTTAAAACGGTGATAACAAATGTAATATATTAAGACAAACACACATGATATATCTTCATATAAAATATAGTATGTGGATTTCGGAGTCCGAAATTCGGACTGCTTTTTAAACAATGATGATATTTTGGAACTGAGATAATATATTTTAATATTTTATTAATTATATTAAAATATTATTATGCTAAAAATTGTTTATTCAACTTTTTATTCTGTTTTAAGTAAATGATTAAATGACAACAATATTTAAATGTTAATTAAACTACTTTTTAATAAACGTCTGCGAACAATCTCACATTCCCCCACAGAGCCTCTTTTTAACGGGCGCGTTCTGCACGTCCGGTTTGTTTTGTCCCTCGGCCACTTCGGCTTTGATTACGTCGTAGGCTTACTTTTGCACTTTTCCAATCGCAGTCCCCTGTTAATTGAGCGCGCTTGCTGTTTTGAGGTCCTCCTCTTTAACAACGGCCTTAACCACTTTCCTCTCCTCAAGCATTAATTTTTCAACATCTTAATTTGTAAGTAGACCAGCTAGAGCAACGAACATCATCTACACACGATCACCAGTAAGAGCTGAAATGTTAAACTGCTTCTTCACACCGAGCTCGAGAGCAACACGCTCCTAATGCACACCTTGAACAGCTCTCTTCGTTGCCAAATCGGATTTATTACCAACCATTATGCACGTGCATGAATCAGGTAGCTAAGACAGCTTCTTCCACTACACCAGCGATTCAAGCGACTCCAAAGACGTTAAATCATAAACAAGAAGAACGGCATCCGACCCAGCAGCATATGTCTTCAGCATTTTAGATTATAAAGATTGACCACCAATATCGAACAAATTGAACACAACCTCAGATTTATCAGGCATGTTCATAGACTACGAGAAGAAGTCCAAACCCAATGTCTGCTTATACTCACGCGCAAAGAAATCCTTACAAAAACGATTACATACTGAAGACTTACCCACAGAACCATCACCAAGCACAGTTACTTTAAATGTCTTCTTCACCGCAGCTCCTTCAGAAGATGATTCATCCATTTATTAATAATTGAAGTGACAATATTTATAATATTGAATAGATTGATAATCTAAAAATCACCACTTTACATGTAAAGTTACTAAATTTCACAATATTTAACTTCTGTTCAAGAAGATAGTATGCAAAATGTTATTTCGTAATTAAAATTCAGCAACAATGAACTACTACAGTCTGTAGGATAGGTTCTTCAGAAATTTGACGCGTAAGATGAGTCTTTAAGAAACTAAATATCTAAAAGAGATGCATAAATATTAAAAATGAAGGTAAATAATGAGGATACTGATTTAGATAAGTCTGTGGTGCAAGAATAAATAAGTGGTACTTATAGGAAAACGGTATTTGTGGCTGCGTGTACATTCATTGTTACGTTTGTTTTATGGGTGATTTGATGTTATTATTTCTTAAGTATAATATTGAAATCATCACTGAGATTGTAATAACTGAGTTTTTTCTGAAACCATGTGATCTATCCATTATTGCATTTCATTTTCCAGTACGATGAAGATTGAATTGCCCCAACTCAGCCCTACTAGGCCATAATTTTAGTAAATTTATTAAAATCCGAGTAATACAAGCTCCGTTTCGAATTCTTTTGGGAATTCGTCTGAGTAATTGTCTAGTATGAACAGATCCTTTGTTTTCAGCTCTCTGAGGATACCAACTGAGTTCTGTGCTGCGTACAGTCGCAAGCTGAGCTCTTTTTGGTCGAATATGATGATTTGGTTATCAAATCCAGTTTCTACTCTTGAATTTTTGTCTATTTTCTAAATTGCGCCCGATTTGATAAGTTCTGAGAATCCTACGGTGTGTTTGTTCTTGTTATTGCTTACGATATCGCTAACTTTGCTTCTTGAGAACGGTTTTGTGAGCCTTTACCTTATCATTGAGTTGTGGTATGTGATTTGTGTTTGTGTGCGTTTTATTTGCGTTTGTTGTTTGAGTATTTGGTCGTTAAGCACTTTCGCTTCCAGTTCGTCCATTTTCTGAATTGTTTGGCTCATTTTTATGTGTAGGCTGTTTCTTTAGCTCTTGAGCTCGTTGTTTTCCTTCTGGTTGAATATTTTGTTCAGCACGGTCTCCGCTTCATTTTTATAAGTGTTCTCCGAATCTAGATTCGATAGCGCGGATGTGTCAGATGTGTCTTAATCTTGCTTATTTTGCGTTTAAATGACTGAGTCGTTGCTTACGTTGCTCAGCTCGAGCTTGAACGAGTTCAGTTGGTTCGTGTTGTTGAACTGATTTATTACGTTGGTGATATAATTTAATTACTACCGTTTCAAAACCAGTTTGCGCTTGGCGATTACGAACTCGTACTCCTATTAAAACTGAGAGTGTTGAACGTCGTACACATCTGCTTGTTCCTTAAGGGCGTCGAGGAAGTCCTCCCCTTTTAATTTGAGCTTCTGCTCGTTTTGTCCTTTGAGCAAATTAAAATTCTTTAATAATGCGAATTGAGTGAGCTTCTCCAGGTCCGGGTTCAAATCCAGGATGTAGTGCGTGTTTGAGCTGAATTTACACTTAAGATCCTTCATAAACTTGGAATAGGTAGGCGAGTGATTCTTAGAGGTTAATAGAGTCAATGTTTGCGTGTTGAGCGCGATTTTTGAGTACACAGGGTGCTTGGTGGTTGCTGGAAGCAAGGCGAGATAAAAGGACAGGAAAAAGCACTGGTCCTTGCACGAAATGCGCACCTCCAGCTTAACCTGCGTAATCTGCATCAAATTCAGCTTCAGCTAATCCAACTTCTGCTTCAACGAATCCAAAGTTACACTCAAAAAGATTCGCTCGTTCTGATGAACACCTATTAAATCCTGCACTTTTCCACTCAAAGAAAACTCCTCGCCACCGAACTACATTTATACCTCATCGTAGTTTTATAACACCGAATTGACCCCTTTAGCTGTAAGATAAATAAAGTCGAAAAAGCGCAATAACTAGTACTAATAGTCTTCTGGGCATATACAGTATATAAATTATTATTGCGGTTGTTTTAAAGCAAAAATCGCTCCGTCTTATACTAATTGAGGAAAATTGTTATATATCGAGGAAAACTAATATGCACACGAAGCATCTAATGGGACTTATTATACAAACAAAGTGTCGCCATACTAAAAATACCTCTTGTGATCACTTACAAATGATGAAAATCTAGGCATCTAATGTTAGGAGTGAAATATAGTTTTTATTTATTGTATATATTATATAAATTCTAAATTTTCCAAAAATATGTAAGAAAACAACAGCATTCCTCTCTAACCAAATATCTCGCGTAACGTTATCACACGTCAAACCTCCTCATAGAATCTTCGTTAGCTTTTTCGGAAAAATGTAGAAATAGAAATAGTTAGTTAAAAATGTATAATATCTAAATCATTGTTATTCTTACATTTAAAGTTTAAGTTTTGCAAATCTTTTCTTTTCAGCTTCAAGTTTAACTTGATAATTGTATGATTCTTTCAATTACTCTAATGTTTTGTTCCGCTGTGTAATCATATCCAAGTCAACTCCGATATACTCATCCACTTTGTTTAAAATTGATTTCCAAGATCTCATTAGAAATATATTATTTTGAATGCTGAATAGAACATTATTCCTGTTGTAGCTGTAGTTGATGCGGTCCAGGTCGTTCTTGAAGTCTTTCTCGTCGTCTGACTCGTCGAATAGTTTTGTTTTCTTCATGAGCTTGAACAAGTGGACGTCGTTGAAAGTGGTTGTGTTTCTGGAGACAGCGCGGATCTAGTCGTTGTTTACATTCACGATAACACTTGTGTACTCTCGTGGTTTCTGTTTGAACGGAAATGTTATTTGCTCTAGGTGCACTGGTTTCTATTTCTATTTCTATATTTAAATCATTTGGGAGTGAAATAGTTTGAATATTGAAATACAGTATATGGTTGTTAGATACACATAACAACACAATAAAACAAAACATTAAGCTATAGAATTCAAATCATATAGAATTACAGTATTTTAAACAAATTTTATAGATTGAGATTTTAATATAATATTACAGTAATGTAACTGTAGCATTCTTACAGACAAGTATTGATCATAGAATTCATTTTGAAATGTAACGTTGTAATATTTAAATTAAACTAATTAAATGTGAAATATATCAAATCAAAAAGTATCAAAACAAATAAGCCGATATTGTGTTGTGTAATTACACCTTCGCTTTTTCTGTTCACATAAAGAGTTATAATAATGACTTCTAACTTGTCTGTAACTTCTGCTTTTCATTACATCGCTAATTGCTTGGAAATCTTTCCCGAACTCTTTAAGAGCTTTTTAAAATATTTTTTCTTCGTCTTCGGTCCACTTGTTCCAATCCCGCTTAATCATATCCATTCTCAGAAGAAGTGTTAGATTTTGTTGTAAATTTAAGTATTAGCTTGCTTTGTAACATATATATTACACATAAATTATTAAGTATAAATTATTAAGTTATATCAAATCAAAATGTTATTAAAAAATTTAATATTATGAAATCTTTATTAGTTCATTAAATAGAAAAGTTAAAGTTAACAATTATGATATATTTTAAGACTTATAATAAATTTATGTTAATAACAATATCCAATGACATAATATTTGCATGGTCATTGTGTAATTAATGATGTAATTAATAATTTAATTAATGAAATCCAAATCAAAAAGTATAACAATTATATTCATTATATTTTCAACTTAACTTGAATTTTTGAATATTTCCCATGTCATATTTTTCTTTCTGACATTGTGATACAAATATAGTCTGAAAATATATTCACATGTATTATATCTTCCTATTTTAACTTCATTAATAATTATTAATAATTTAAAAGTAGTAAATGTATCACATCAAACAGTATCATAACAAATGAGCTGATACTATATATTATCCTAACATTGTTACTTTTTGTGTTATTATTTGGAATTGTAGTAATGGCTTCTAACTTATCTGTAACTTCTACTTTACATTAAATCGCAGATCGCTTGAAAGTCTTTTCCGAACTCTATAAGTGCTTTTTCAAAGATTCGTTCCTCTTGTTCAGTCCATTTATTCCAGTCCCGTTTTATCATTTTCATAACGCGGAAGAGATGGATATATATAATATTTCAGTTGTTTATAATAATATTATTAATTTGTAAGTGTTAAAATTTCAAATTAATATTTAAGACTATAATACTAATTAATATTGAAGTCAAAATTAATTGTAGAAGACTTACTATCATATTCGTGAATTATCAACAATAGAACATGAATATTGAAACGATTTAATGGATTTAGATATGAAGGATGTATAGTATTCATTCAATAATATATGAGTAAGGTTAGGTGCATTGTGCATTTAATCAAAATTGATAACACAATCATGATATCCTAATCTACTATTGAGATTAGTACAGATTACGAGCAACATTTTGATGAATTCTCGAGTTTAACATTATTTCAAAGCATGATACGTAATAAAACGTAATAAAACGTTTTTATTATGCAAACCTAGTTTCCTAATCTGGTTTACAATTATTATTCAACTATTTTAATAGTAACTTACAGTACAATATAGTAATTTTATTGCCCCCAATATTCATCCAAAAGATTGTTATATAAATAACTTCTGAGTGTTAAGTTCAAATGCTGAATGGCTAACCTACCTGAATTACTAAAATATCTTAAGTTATTCAGATTGAAGTTGATGGACGATGATTAGTCGGTAGCGTTTTTGTGCAACTTTTAACAGAGTTATAGTTAATTACTTTATTATTTAGCGTTAAAATACTACTAGTTTAAAAAATTATGATTTGATAACCTTGAAGTAAGTATCTTCAGTTAATATATTTTTCTAATACCCCTTATGAATGGATTTATATAAATATATTTACTATGATATATTTACTATATATTTACTTTGATCATTCAATATTATTCCCTCGCACCTTAAACCTTTAAAACGCCAATTGCAAACCCACTCCAACAATATAAGCCCCGTTCGCCCCCAAAACGGTCCAAATAAACGCAACTTTCAACTCTATGAACTAAAAATACGAAAAAGAAACGAAAACGGCGAACAAATTCAAGAATATTAAAATGTTAAAATGATCAACAATTTCCTTGAAAACGAACGAATTCCTCGGGAGCTCCGAAATTTACTTTGATAAATATATTGAAGTGAAGGTTTGAACGAAGGCGAACTGAAATGACAGGACTGATAAATAAACTGTTAGTGCGATTATTGTGTACTATTTTAATTAATATGGACATTCGGTAAGGAGGATTAGGTAACTCAGAGCGTAAAAGAGAGGAAATTGAGAGTACTTGTCAAAAGAGGACTGCTTTAGCGTGTTGAAGTAGTGCACGTCCATTACTGTAAAAGTTTACAAAACAGAGTGAAAATAGTGTAATAGTCATGTAACGCACAAATATTCATTTGATTGGGACTATAAAATGAACCAAAATACTTAGAGTTTTTAAGGATTTACTTCTAAAATAATAATGAATCTGAACATTTGTGAACAAGGTTATGTATTTAATACAATATTATCATAAAGATTGATTTAATATAATGTATGTCCGCTGAAAATAACAATTAAACAATAATTTCCTTTTTGTTATTATTCGGATTAATGCATTTTTCAATATTTTTCACATATCAGTATTGTAAGAACATCAGTTAGGTACCTTACTTAACAAAGTAAGGTATAATAACAAAGTTATAGTATGAACGCCTTTATAATAATAGTATTCATTCATTATCATAGCAAATTAGCCGATACTATATGTTTTCTGAAGAGCTTTTCTTTTTAAGCGATTGCTGAAAATTGTAGTAGTGACTTCTCACCTATCTATAAGTTCTGCCTTATAACAAATCGCTGATAACTTGGAAATCCTTTCCGAACTCTTTGAGTGCTTTTTAAAAGATTTTTTCTTCATCTTCTGTCCACTTGTTCCATTTTTGTTTAATCATGTAACAACCTAACTTGAAGTGTATATAAATGAAATAAGTAAAATTTAGTGATATTTATTATTAAAGTTATTACATTACACTAATAAATACGATAAAGTAATAACATGAAGTGAAGATTTAATCCATTGTTATAAATAAGACATAATCAAGTAAAGTAATAAGAATGCAAACAGATTTGACAGATATGATGACATTTATTTATAACTTGTTAAAATACTAATGTTCGTCTATTAATTAAATATAAGTTGGTATGTGAATTATAGCCCTTTTTATATACTAAAATGTTGGCTTTAAAAACTGCCTTATTAATCTAAATATACTATTATATCCTAAATATTGTAACAAATCACCACTTGCCGAAATGGACTCTATCTTGGTGGAACTTTTCAACTTTTTTCGGCTCCTGGGCTTTCTTGCCTATGACGATCATGGCCATTGGGATCACAGCTTCTGGAATTTGTAGTTCTTTTCTAAAGGCAGCTACCACTGGGGCGTTGGGAGCAAGACCGGTCCAGGTAGATCCGTACCCTATGATTTCAGCGGCCGTTATGATGTTCATGGTGGCGGCAGAGGCGTCTTACATGGCATACGCCACTGGATCGTGCTCTGGATACGCCTTAGCTGGCTCGTAGCAGACGATTATCGCGACCGCCGCGTTTGTGGTGAACGCAGCATACGGGTGGAGTTTCGCCAGCTTCTGAAGCTATTCTCTTTCTTTGGCTACGATGAAAGAAACTGGGTACTTGTTTACTGCTGACGGGGCGCTCATGCCGGCCAAAAGGAGCTGATGTATTTCCTCGTCAGTTGCGGTGTGCAAGGTGAACTGGCGAATTGAACGGCGATCGGTGAGATGTTCCATGGATTATGAAGTGGAAGCAGTTGTTTGCTTGTGCTTCAAAATATATTACGTGCGCTAAAACAAAGATTGTGTATCTAAAAAATAGCTGGGTGAAGAATTGAGTATGAAATATTCACACTAAAAAATATTCACGCCGCGTATCGCTTTTCCATCTGAATTCGCTGCATTCCTAGAAAGAAAAGGTGTTTTCAAGGTGCAAATTTCAATGTATTTGAAGAAAGTATTGAAATTCTATAATTTGATTTGAGAAATTCTATAACTATAAATATCTGGTAGAACATCGAATATATTAATACAAATGAACCATAGTTTCGTATTATACTCGAATTTCATATCAAACGATTTTATTGTTTTTTCAAAACATTAAAATAATTCTCTCACCATTTTCCATAGTGTACCTTCTTCTGATCGAATTTCGCAGCCTTCTAACCTTACTGGGCTTTCTTTCCAACAACAATACTCCCTCTGGAATGTTGAATTCCTTCTCGAAGGCGGTTCTGATCGTTTCGTTTGGAGCGATTCCGGTCCAAGTTGAACCGTAACCGATCATTTCAGCGGCCGTGATGATGTTCATAGTGGCTGCTGACGCGTCCTGAACAGCCCAAATCATTGGGTTGTGGTCTGGGTAAGCCTTTCCTGGTTCATAGCAGACGATGATGGCTACAGCGGCTTCTGGGGTGAAGGCGGCATATGGGTGAATTTGTGGAACGCGCTTGAGCTGCTCTCTCTCATTCAGCACAATGAAGGAAACTGGGTATTTTCCCATAGCGGATGGAGCACTCATACCAGCCTGGAGGAGGGTGTGGATTTCCTCATTTGTAGCAGTGTGCAAGGTGAATTGACGGGTAGAACGACGGTCGAAGATGCTTTCCATTGAAATTTGAAGCGGAAACGCGAGTAAAAGTAGTAGATAAAAATACGTAATAAAGAATAAACAATAATTCATGTTATAAATGAATCAATTAATTTGTTAGTATATAGCTAGGTGTGCATATACGATATGTATTTTGTGTAATTATACCAGCTTGTATGGTGAACTTGTAAGCTATACTTCATTTATTGTAACAATGTGTGTGGTATTAATAAATTTACTTAAGTATACATATCAATGTTAAATGTTGTCAGTTTATTATTAAACGAATATTAAAGAAGTTAAAGAAAAATATGAATTATATCAGGAGTTGATTTAAATTCTTAACACAAATAAATATACAAAAATATCTATTATATGATGTCTATATTGTGGTCTATGGCACATAGTCTATAACACTTAGGTATTTTTTTAATTTAGAAATTTCTAAATTAGTTTTATAAAAATCAATTCTTTTTTAACTTATTTTAACTCTCATATTTTAAACTTAGTTACAATTTCAAACTAACTCACAACAGTATATTAATTAATCCAAATTCCTGTCTAACAGAATAAATTTAAATAGCCATTTATAAACAAACATTATTGTTTAAAACATCTTTTTAGGTATTTGGTTAGATATAATTCGGGAGAGGGAGTTGTTCCAATGGCCATGGTTGTTGTTGGAAAGAAAGCCCAGTAAGGTTAGAAGGCTGCGAAATTCGATCAGAAGAAGGTACACTATGGAAAATGGTGAGAGAATTATTTTAATGTTTTGAAAAAACAATAAAATCGTTTGATATGAAATTCGAGTATAATACGAAACTATGGTTCATTTGTATTAATATATTCGATGTTCTACCAGATATTTATAGTTATAGAATTTCTCAAATCAAATTATAGAATTTCAATACTTTCTTCAAATACATTGAAATTTGCACCTTGAAAACACCTTTTCTTTCTAGGAATGCAGCGAATTCAGATGGAAAAGCGATACGCGGCGTGAATATTTTTTAGTGTGAATATTTCATACTCAATTCTTCACCCAGCTATTTTTTAGATACACAATCTTTGTTTTAGCGCACGTAATATATTTTGAAGCACAAGCAAACAACTGCTTCCACTTCATAATCCATGGAACATCTCACCGATCGCCGTTCAATTCGCCAGTTCACCTTGCACACCGCAACTGACGAGGAAATACATCAGCTCCTTTTGGCCGGCATGAGCGCCCCGTCAGCAGTAAACAAGTACCCAGTTTCTTTCATCGTAGCCAAAGAAAGAGAATAGCTTCAGAAGCTGGCGAAACTCCACCCGTATGCTGCGTTCACCACTAACGCGGCGGTCGCGATAATCGTCTGCTACGAGCCAGCTAAGGCGTATCCAGAGCACGATCCAGTGGCGTATGCCATGTAAGACGCCTCTGCCGCCACCATGAACATCATAACGGCCGCTGAAATCATAGGGTACGGATCTACCTGGACCGGTCTTGCTCCCAACGCCCCAGTGGTAGCTGCCTTTAGAAAAGAACTACAGATTCCAGAAGCTGTGATCCCAATGGCCATGATCGTCATAGGCAAGAAAGCCCAGGAGCCGAAAAAAGTTGAAAAGTTCCACCAAGATAGAGTCCATTTCGGCAAGTGGTGATTTGTTACAATATTTAGGATATAATAGTATATTTAGATTAATAAGGCAGTTTTTAAAGCCAACATTTTAGTATATAAAAAGGGCTATAATTCACATACCAACTTATATTTAATTAATAGACGAACATTAGTATTTTAACAAGTTATAAATAAATGTCATCATATCTGTCAAATCTGTTTGCATTCTTATTACTTTACTTGATTATGTCTTATTTATAACAATGGATTAAATCTTCACTTCATGTTATTACTTTATCGTATTTATTAGTGTAATGTAATAACTTTAATAATAAATATCACTAAATTTTACTTATTTCATTTATATACACTTCAAGTTAGGTTGTTACATGATTAAACAAAAATGGAACAAGTGGACAGAAGATGAAGAAAAAATCTTTTAAAAAGCACTCAAAGAGTTCGGAAAGGATTTCCAAGTTATCAGCGATTTGTTATAAGGCAGAACTTATAGATAAGTGAGAAGTCACTACTACAATTTTCAGCAATCGCTTAAAAAGAAAAGCTCTTCAGAAAACATATAGTATCGGCTAATTTGCTATGATAATGAATGATTACTATTATTATAGAGTTGTTCATAAAATTAATACCTTAATTTGTTAAGTTTAGTGAATATTTACCAAACATCACTGCAATGATGTTCTTACAATATTGCTAGGTGAAAAATACATTAATCCGAATAACAAAAAGAAAATTATTGTTTAATTGTTATTTTCAGCTTAAAAGAGGAAAACATAAAGTACCGGCTAATATGCTATAATAATGAATGATTACTATTATTATAGAGTCATGTACATTTGCACTTGGAATGCTAAATTTACATAACATCATAAACTATGTTACAGTAGTTTCAATTTTTAAGAACTGCCAGTTCAAGGTTTAGACTTCAAATGTATCTTTTGTACCCGGTTTAGTGACCGGCCGATCAGGGTTTAAGGATTTCCACTCATAATTTAGAGGTTTTGGAGGTTTAGTGACAGTCGTTTTTAATTTAAGAACGGAGGTTTAAGAATAGTTGATTATAGTTTAAGAATACCTGATCACATATAGTAACAGCCATTTAGGGATTAAGGTTACGCCGTTCAAAGTTAGGATGTTTTCCGATCACAATTTAAGCTCCAGCGAATTCAAAAATATGATGGTATTTCCCACATGTGTGAAAAAGCTAAGACTGTCATTATTTATTTTTTAAATGAATGTTCATTTTATGTTGTTGTAAGCAACTTATAAAATTTCAAAATTATAATTTGCCTCAATCTATAAACAAATTTTTTGATGTAAAGACATTAAGGTTAGAATAATAGTATTAAACGATATATGTATAACCTGCCACTTCTTAAAGGATATTATTGTAACATAATGAATATATATTCTGTTGGATAAATAATTAAATGCGTTGTTTGCAGCCTATAACAAACAGAAATAACAAATATAACGAGATAAAGATGCTATCAGAGTGATAAAACTATTAAATTTTATAGCTTTTTCACACATGTGGGAAATGCCATCATATTTTTGAATTCGCTGGAGCTTAAATTGTGATCGGAAAACATCCTAACTTTGAACGGCGTAACCTTAATCCCTAAATGGCTGTTACTATATGTGATCAGGTATTCTTAAACTATAATCAACTATTCTTAAACCTCCGTTCTTAAATTAAAAACGACTGTCACTAAACCTCCAAAACCTCTAAATTATGAGTGGAAATCCTTAAACCCTGATCGGCCGGTCACTAAACCGGGTACAAAAGATACATTTGAAGTCTAAACCTTGAACGGGCAGTTCTTAAAAATTGAAACTACTGTATTTCCATATTAGTATATATTAGTGATGCGAAAATTGTATTAAACAGGAAAATATTGATATAATATTTTGTTATATATATATATATATATAACTCTGTTATAACTCTGTTATATATATAACTCGTTATCTGTTTAAAAGTACGAATTTCTTGAGGTATTTTGATGGCAGAATTGATTCATTATATAAATGTTCCTTCTGTAACAGAAGTTCTGAATAAACAAAATATTGTGAATTTAGATGATGCATGTTACCTCAAATAAAGTTGAGCTATAAATGCATTTATTTCACATGTACCTTTTTCTCAACTCTTTTATATACTGAAAATTATTGATTTTTTAAAAAGAATTAAGAAATAAACCTGTATTAGAGTAAGAATAATATTTATATATTTTAATATAATTTGAGTACTCTTTTATATACTTATTTATTATTTATGTGTATTACTTATTAAAAATAATAAGTGGTAGCTCTATTTATTATATTATGTGTACAATAGACAATAATAGGAATCGAATTTCATGTTATAGTATACACAGTTTTACATTAATAATATTATTGTTATAATTATTAATAATTATTGGTGTATTATGTAATGGAAAATACAATGAATCTATTTTGGCACATTATCATATCTCTCCTGTTTCACATTTGAGTAATTAACAAATATATGCCGTTTGAAGCATAATATTTTAATACCACTTCTAATGAATCAAAGTTTGATGGAGTATCTCACTAAATGCTTCTAATCTCAAACTCCTCAGCATTCGCTCGTGAATTCTCATCATTACTAAATTCCGTAGTTATAATAGCCATCATATGTGAAATAAAACAATGTTTTATTACCAAATTTATACATTGAACAGTAATACATTGAATATTAAAAAGAACCGAAATAAATTAAAGAGAAGAAATAAGAACCCGTTTTCAAGTAAGTGGCCGTTCGCGTAAAACAATAACCTTACAGTGAATTCCAAACCAAGTTCGAAATCGCCGTTAAAAACGTTTTGAGCAACCGAATTCAGCACGAGTTAGAGGTGGACAGCGCGTAATTGTGCATTTTACTGAACGAGTACCTGCTGAATAACAATCAAACGCAGTTCTGGAAGGAGGTGCAGGAGCTAGTTCAAGATAAGAGCGCATAACAGTTGAGGGATTACTATCAAAAGTCGTTTTAGAGGGTTATGTACGAAGGAGCGCTGAGCGTGCACGACAAAATAATATTGTGCAAGTTAATTGACGAAATGAACGTGAAGCCGGCGCAAATCGCTGATAAATTCATGGAAATGGTAGGAAAGGACAAATACTTCAAAAGAAACATTGTCATGTACATAGTAAATAGAAAATAAAAGTGAGTTTAGAAGTTGTCTCAATATTTTTGTTAATTAATTTAAAGGTAAATTTAAAATTCTATTATATGATATTATAAGTCTAACAATATTGTCATTTTTTCTATTTAATCTCTTTTTTTATCAATATTGTTAGAAAGAAATTGAGATATATGAATTTCAATATTATTGGAGTGTGAAATAGTTAATTTATGACACTATTCCCAGGTTTAAACCTTGAACAAATAAGAAACAACGCAAACACAATAACACGCAACTCCTCTACTCAACCAAATGCTGTTATCAACAAAAAGATCTCCAAAACAAACTCCATTAGCCCGAAAAAGCTAACGGAGATTCTGTGAGGAGATTTGACGTGTGATAACGCCACGCGAGATATTTGGTTAGAGAGGAATGCTGTTGTTTTCTTATTGATCATCGTTTGCAAAGGAAAGGAAATGTGATCATCAGAGAAAAAGGGTGACCAGTATAGACGTAATTTACGGAGTGATGTCTTCTCTTATTGGAGTGTGAAATAGTATATATACATATACAAATCAACGAAGATTGATAGATTTCTGGCGTTATATCCTATTGAACTGCAAAGCACGCATTTGGCGACTTTTGTTCTAAACAAGAGTGTTGATTGATTGAGTAATTTTTAAAGTTGTATAAATATGTGCTGCATACCCAGATTACACCTAATTCCAAGTTTTATTTTTTGTATTCAAATCGAATTAATATTATCTGGAATGAATTGCATAAATTCGCGTCACCAATATGCTGTTGAGCACAGCACGAATGTCCCACTTTTCCACCTCCAACAATGTTAGGACTGCTGACCACCTTCGCATTCCCGGACCCAAGAGAGTTCCGCAAGCGCAGAATCTACCAGTTGCTCACTGACAGATTCGCTGGCACCAACTAGAACAACTGCAACGACCTCCACTCGTACTGCGGCGGCAACTACCAGGGCCTCATCGGCAAGCTGGACTACATCAAGAACCTCGGCTACAACGCGATCTGGATCTCTCCCACCGTCGAGCAGGCCCAGAACTCCAACCAGGCCTACCACGGCTACTGGTTCTCCAACTTCTACGGCACCAACCCACACTTCGGCTCCGCCCAAGACCTCAAGGACATGATCAACGAGGCCCACAAGCGCGACATCTGGGTCCTCGCTGACGTCGTCTACAACCATGTCGGAAACTGCTACGGCGGCTCCCAGGACTTCTCCTGCATCACCACCTTCCCGAAGGGCGAGTACTACCACAACGACTGCCAGGTCTCCGACTGGAACAACCAGTGGTAGGTCCAGAACTGCAGACTCTCCGGCCTCCCAGACCTCAACCAAGACCACCAGTTCGTCAGATCCGAGCTCCTCAAGTGGGCTCAGTGGTACCAGAAGGAATTCAACTTCGACGGCTTCAGAATAGATACCGTCAAGCACATCGACCACAACTTCTGGAAAGACCTCAGAAGAGTCACTCCATGGTTCAACATCGGCGAGGTCTTCGACGGCTCATACCCATACCTCAGATCCTTCACCAACGACCAGGAAGTCCAGACCACCTTCAACTACCCACTCTACTTCACCATCGGCAGCTCCATCGGCGGCGGCCAATCCATGCAAGGCATCTCCAACAACTTCCACGAAGCCGCCAGCACCTTCGGCGACAACGTCAAGGATCTCGGCGTCTTCTTCGAGAACCACGACAACCAGCGTTTCCTCTCCCAGTACAACGACAAGAAGAAGTACGAAAACGCCCTCGCTCTCATGCACACCTGGATCGGTATCCCAGTTCTCTACTACGGCTCCGAACAGGACATGAACGGCGGCAACGACCCAGACAACAGACACCCGATGTGGTGGGTCGGCTTCAACGAGAACGGAAACCACTTCCAGTTCATCAAGAAGCTCAACAGCCTCAGAGACAGAATCCCATTCGACTCCCTCGACCAAAGAGAACTCTACGTCGCCAACAACTTTTACTCCTACGCCAGAGGCAACAAAGTCATGGTCGCCCTCACCAACGCCGGCCAGAACTCCGGCCAGGTCCACTACAGAGTCGGAAACTCCCCATTCGAAGGCAACGCCAGAATCTGCGACGTCATCAGCGGCGAGTGCATCAACGCAAACGGTGACGGCAGCGTCGACGTCTACCTCAACCAAGGCCAAGCCAGAGTCTACGTTAGAGAATCTGATAAGTGAGCTCGTATTGTAAACATCTTTACCCATTTGAATATAATTTCACTCCACAGACGCCGAGAACTTGGGAAAAGTGGACAGACGCCGAAGAAGATATTTTCAAGAAGGCCTTGAAACGGTACGGGAAGGACTTTAAATGACTTTAACTCGATTAACGAAGAGAATCTGACTGAGGTTTTATAGCAAGTCTAAGATATCTTCAAACTCCCCGTAACTCTGAGATAAGAACTATAGACCAACGTTATAAATGATAATAATATTAAAATTATTGATCGAGAGTGAGATATAACACATGTTATTTATTGTAATGACGTTAATATAGCGTCTTATGCCAATCTGATATCATAAATGAAGTCTTTTCAATTTTGAATATATTGGGCGGAGTCTATGATTATTATAGTATGATATACATTTAGTAATTAATTATTGGTAATGAAATCAGTATTCTAAATTATTTCAAAACTTTAGAAGTAAATTCTAGATAATTATAGAAGCCATTCCATTTAGAGCAAATAACATTTCCGTTCAAACAGAAACCACGAGAGTACACAAGTGTTATCGTGAATGTAAACAACGACTAGATCCGAGCTGTCTCCAGAAACAAAACCACTTTCAACGACGTCCACTTGTTCAAGCTCATGAAGAAAACTAAACTATTCGACGAGTCAGACGACGAGAAGGACTTCAAGAACGACCTGGACCGCATCAACTACAGCTACAACAGAAATAATGTTCTATTCAGCATTCAACACAACATATTCAAAATGAGATCATGGTTAACTTCTTTAGCCAATGTAGATGAGCATATCGAAGTAAATCTAGATATCATTCAATAAAGAAATAATACAATAGAATTTCTAAAAGGTCAACATAACTATTTGTCAAAACTAGAAGCAGAAAAGAAAAAATTTAAAAAGTTTTAGTAATAAATGCAAAAATATCTGGAGTGATTTTATTGATCAATGGTATTAAATTATATTATACCAAGAAGATAAATCATTCTTTGCCCTTTTCCTTCTCAGCTTTGATTTACTTCAAATCTTAGATTGTCTTTCCTTGGAATATCACACCCTTTTGTTTGTAGTAGTTTATCATGTTGGCCCAGGTTTCATCGCTTTCAAGAGTTGTTGCGTTAGCAATCATAATGAAAAGCTTTCTGGCTCTTGTCATGGACACGTTCAGTCTTCTCTTGTCCTTCAAGAAACCAATGTTTCCGTCAGTGTTGCTACGAACGGCTGAGAAAATTATGATTTCTTTTTCTCTTCCTTGGAATCCATCAACGGAGTTTATTTCAATGTCCTGAGAAATCTTAGAGATCTCCTTCAGAAGCAAGGTCTATTGAGCTGAATATGGAGTAATGACACCAATATCCTTAGCAGTCACTTGATATTCCATTAATAAGTTTCTTATGAGTTAACTTATCATATCTACTTCTTGTTAGTTGGTATAACTTTTAGTGGACTCAAAACGTTCTTCTCGACCATTGGTTTCGATGAAGATACTTGGGAAGTTTGGTTTTATCAATTTTGAAATTCCATTTGGAATGGCGATACGTTGTTTTAGCGTACGTGTGGAGTCTAAGACACCTGGTCTAATAACACCTTTGTAAAATTCAGAGTTTGGGTATTCGAGCAAACCAGAGTGCATTCTATATTGGATGTTGAGTTGTTATTATCCAACTCCCAACTGTAATAATCTTGAATACAATGATTTTGAAAATCCACAGCTTTGCAGACCCTTGAATGAAACAGTGGGACCAAGTTAATTGTGATCACCGATAATGATGACATGCTTGGTTGTATGTTAGATAGCAATCATAGAGTCTGGTTCAATAGACTGGCTAGATTCATCCAATACAACTGCGTCAAATGCGAGTTTACACAATCTACTATCACCAGAGGTAGAAGCTGTGCAAATAATAACGTCGACTTAATTCAATTCGTACTATTCAATATCTCGCAAATATGCTATTGGTTAATATGACTTGAATTCTTGAACTTCTAACCACTCTTTAAACAACTCTTCAGAAAGTAAATATAATTTAAGCGCGATATTTTATTATTTTGTAATCATTTAGAGCCTAACATACAATTAATTATCAATATTTTGTTCAATAATTTTGTCCAGAGAAATTTAAGATATTTCTTCTAGTTTTTTATAATCTAAAGATTGATCCTCCAAAAATCTAGCATACACACGCATAGCATTTAAGTTAAGTTTTTTGCAGAATACAGCGATGTTGTCCGCTGCAATATTGGAGCTGGTGCAACAAAGAACTTTTGCTGGCTTTTTAGACTTATGTAATTGGAGCAAACCGTGAATGATGCATGAAGCTACCAAAGTCTTACCACCACCCGGGCAACCTTGGACCATGGATATGCAGTTAGTTAAAGCTTTTCTAATAGCTTGATCTTATGCTTCATTTGGTGCAAACCCCATATATAATTACACACGCGGTGTTAGATTGTTCATAATTTCTTAAATATTGGTTTGCGGCAATATATTCTTGGAGTGCTATCTTATTTCTTCGTCAATTGTAGCATTATTCATACCGAGCAAGATTTAGTAAAGTTTGATTTAGTTTAGATTGTTGTAAATCGTTTCTACAGCTTTGATTTGGCGTTCAACAACTATGGATTATTCAGATTTTTCAACAATGAATCTGATATTATCCTATAGTTTCCAAGCATTGTGACCGTTGAATATTTTAGAATTTCTTAGAGCTTATTCTTACGGTGTATTCGCAAATTTTAAGGTATCTTATTAATCAATATCAGTAAGAACTTTAAATACAACGAGTTATTCTTTAGGCAGTGATGATTTACATTTTAGAATAAGATATTCGTTGTTATCTACAATTATAGAATTAAATTTGGATATTTAACCGTTTATGTTGATAAGTTCAATAAGTAATGAGTCGCCCATTTTTATAATTTGTCCATTAATAGTTTCATATCTGCTCCAACCAGTAATTACGAATTCAAACCAGCCAGTTTTCGGTTTTTATCTAACGTATATCAAGCTTGGTTGATATTCTTTTGCCTTCTATTGAGCGGACAAGAGAGCGTATTATAAATCCAGTTCGAGAGCTTACTTGAACATTAAACTGTAGTTAACTTTATGGTTAAATACTTTATCGATGGTGCCTTATATAGCAGTATCAGTTGAGCTGACAATATTGTGAACTTGGTCCCATTGAATTAATCCTTCAGAATATTCTTTTTAAAGGTATCTGAGAATGAGTGGTTCGCCGTTGTTGCAAACGATGTCTTTTACTTTCTAGTCGAATCTGGATGGAAACTTTGGTACGAAGTTTGCCTTGGCTTCAATTTACTTGAGCTTGTCTACTATATTCTCCTATTAAATAAGGATCATTGTAGCGTTTTCAACTTTAAGATCTAACTAATTCTTCATAATATCAAAGGATTGAGCGTCTTGTCCTTCCTTTGGCTTGAGCTGGTCAGTTTCCTATTGGAGCTTGACAATTTCAGCAGTCGGAACTGGAATAAGTTAGACACTGAACTGCTTGTTAGAGATAAACTTGGTTGGGATTACCACTGAAGTCCAAGAATCGAGCTCGTCAGATTGAATGCACTCACGATGGCAAACAAAGACTGTCTCATCGTTCTCCTGCAAAAAGGCCATACGTATAGCGTTGTTTTGACCACACACACAACATGACGGATCTTGATTTCCAACAGTGTTGTATGGATACGAAAAAGAAACATGTTTCTCGTCAACAAGATGCTGAAGGGCATGGGACTTTGTTTCGTCACCCAACTTCTGGTTACAAAACCATTTGTTGCAATCCTTGCATTAAGCGAGGAATTGACGACAGGCGAAGCCGCATATAGCGCAAGCTGGTTCGGACGACATTAAATGAAGTGGTATTATTAAAAAATAAATGACACTGTACAATATAGTTCAAATTGTGAATGCAAGTTGAAAACCCTTAACTTTTCATTTTTTGTGATTTTATGTATTAAAAGTAACTAACTTTTCTTCATTTTTCGGAAAGTGAAAGCAATCATTTTGCCCATTCGAAATTATTTTTTCATAATTTAACTAACTTAACGAGAACCACGACAACCAGCGTTTCCTCTCCCAGTACAACGACAAGAAGAAGTACGAAAACGCCCTTGCTCTCATGCACACCTGGATCGGCATCCCAGTTCTCTACTACGGCTCCGAACAGGACATGAACGGCGGCAACGACCCAGACAACAGACACCCGATGTGGTGGGTCGGCTTCAACGAGAACGGAAACCACTTCCAGTTCATCAAGAAGCTCAACAGCCTCAGAGACAGAATCCCATTCGACTCCCTCGACCAAAGAGAACTCTACGTTGCCAACAACTTCTACTCCTACGCCAGAGGCAACAAAGTCATGGTCGCCCTCACCAACGCCGGCCAGAACTCCGGCCAGGTCCACTACAGAGTCGGTAACTCCCCATTCGAAGGCAACGCCAGAATCTGCGACGTCATCAGCGGCGAGTGCATCAACGCAAACGGTGACGGCAGCGTCGACGTCTACCTCAACCAAGGCCAAGCCAGAGTCTACGTTAGAGAATCTGATAAGTGAGCTCGTATTGTAAACATCTTTACCCATTTGAATATAATTTCACTCCACAGACGCCGAGAACTTGGGAAAAGTGGACCGATACGGATTATTAAATTAATATTTTCTACTTCTGAGGAATTAAATATTTAAATTTTCTCTAATGGTGTTTGGTTAAAATTTGATTTCTGGAGTAACAAAACCCGAAAAACCATCTAAATGTTAATAATTCTATAAAGTGAAGAGTCTCACGACTAATAATTTGGAAAATGAATATATTATTTATTTTTATTTGTCATCCCCTGTATTTCAGATATTTTGGACTTAATAGAACAAAGTTGATAGAACAGCCGACCTATGAAGTGTTTTATAGAATCTAATTGCAAAACTAAGCCAGACTAAAGAAATATTCACTTTTCTATTTGTTCACTTTTCTATTTGTGTGAGATTCATGCACTTATGTGACTTCAGATTGATATGTTTTAAGATTGATTAAAATAATAATAACTGAACAATATAATTATATGTGCATATACTATACTAAATATAGTAATCTTAAAAAAATATCAAAAGAAAGCTTTTAATCTATCAAGAAATATGTTGAAGTCATTTTTTCAACACCTCAAGTTTGGTGGATATGATGAAACGCGACTGGAACAAGTGGACCGAAGAAGAAGACAGAGTCTTCCAAAACGCTTTGAAAAAGTTTGGAAGAGACTTTGAAGCTATCAGCGAATTATTGTAAACAAGAAGTTATAGACAAGTTAGAAGTCACTACTACAACTCCCGAGAAAAGGCGGTTAAACCAAGAAACACGGAGAGTGTTTAGATTAGGCTCATTTGTTATGATTATCTTTGATTACTGTTTGATATTCGCATTTATATTGTTGTATTTTAACAGTTTCTAATTACTGATTCTTGTGAATCAACAACTTTTGTCTTAAATACGATAAGAAAGTTGAAGTAGTTAATTATTATAATTACTTTTGTTTCAGGGAAGCAGTAAATAATTACAAATAATACTACAAAAGCTAAATTAATTGAATTAATTATTTTTACTATTAAATAACTCTATTCTTATATAACTAACATATTTCTGAACATATATATATATACTTACTGCTAATGTTACAGTGAAAATAATTATTTTATTTTTATATATTTATAATATATGAGTATGAATAGTATCACATGTGATCAGATTGACAATATGATTTAATATGTATACTAAATAAAACATTTTCTTTTATATTCTATATTTGATCATTTCTAAATAAAGGTTGAACACTCCTCAAGTTTTTAAGATATGTAAAAACGAGATTGGAACAAATGGTCTGAAGAAGAAGATCAAGTATTTAAACAAGCTTTAAAAGAGTTCGGAAAAGACTTCCAAGCCATTAGTGATTAACTTAAAGATAGAAGTTATAGGTAGGTGAGAAGCCACTATTACAACTCCTTATGTCTACATAAAAAGTAAAAATGTTAAGAATTGACTCGATGCCGACTTATTTGTTATGACAATATCTGATTTTATTAAATGTCTTTTGTAACTGTTTATTTGTATACAAATATCTTGAAATTTGTTACAGGGAAGTTCTGAAGCCAATGATATCTCTAAAATAGGTGATCAAATAAAAGCATGACCAGTATAAGCGACGGAATTTATGGTATGATTCCAGAATATGCGATGAGAAATGCACACACAGGTCAGGTGATACAACTATTATTGAACAATAGGGTGATATAAGTATATAATAAATTTCAAACTTCACGCTTACCTATAACTTAATAGGTTACTTTGAGTTTTCATCACTGTACTGTGGTGTCCGAGCCAACTTTGATTTTAACAAATGTTTATGTAATAATTGCGCTTGAAAATTAAATCACTGTATTTATGCTAATTATAACATATTCAATTAATTCTGCGGTTCATTTCTTTTTCACTTCATCCTTCAAATGACGAAGCACACACGAAGCCGACGGATCACAATACAAGAGCGTCGCATAATGATGAGAATGTGAGAAACAGAATCACAAACTGTTGCAACCAAGAAATACATTGCTTGTTGCCTTCAATGTAGTCTCCAAACTGTTTATTCCATTTTTAAGCACTTTGAAGTTACAGGCAAGCTAGAAGCTTCTCATGCCGATAATAGTGTCAGAAAATTTGACTAAGCTGAGATTTTCGCGTTGTTAAATATCGCCAGAGCCATAGATTCGAAACTCGACGAATCATAGCTGAAAAATACTAAGCCCTTCGTGGAATTTCCATGTCTCTAACAACGGTATCTCGTCTCCTGGCCAAATTCAGTTTAAGCTTCTATGTTGCTAAGATAAAGCCAAAACTTACCGAAAAGCATAAATTGGAAAGTTTGAACTTTGCTCGAATGAACCTGAAACAACCAATTGAATATTGGAGAACTTTTTAGTATACCGATGAGTATCGCTCAAAATGCTATGCAAATCGAGCGAGTAGAGTGCTCAGAACACCTAAAGACGAGTGGAATCCGAAGTATTTTCTCGAAGTGTAAAATATGGACTGTTTTCGTGCATGATCTATAGTACGATTAGCTATAGATATAAGGGTCCATTATGGTTTATGCCGTGCGGTACGACCATGAATTCAATTGTCAATTCTTAAGTTCTCAGACAAGTTACACTTCCATCACTTAATAGCATAACTTGAAGTTGCAACAAGATAACGCCCCGACACATTTTAGTAAGTATATGAAAAACTTTTATACTGCTAACAACATTGAGCTCTATCGCTTTCCAGTAATGAGTCCAGACTTAAATCCACTTTTTCACTGCTGGAATCCACTGAAGTCAAACATTTCCCCTGAAGAATGTACCACATATGACTTATTAAATGAAGAAGTAAAGAGGGCGTTGGAGTAAATCTCGTTAGATATCATCAATCATTTGATTGACTCTATGCCCAAAAGGTTAGAAGAAGTAATAAAATAGAAAGGAGACGCTACTAAACATTGAGTTAATATATAGTTAAAATTAATACAAAAAATAGTTTTGAAATAGTTAGTATTTTTTGAAATCAAAGTTGGCTTGGCGACCACAGTACATAAAAAATACAAATGTTAAGAATTGACTCGATACCGACTTATTTGTTATGATAACATGTGATATTATTAAATCTATTTTGTAACCGTTTATTTGTTCACAAATATCTTGAAATTTGTTACAGGCAAGTTCTGAAGCCGAAGCTCTCTAAAAAGGTGAGTCAGTATGAGCGACGGTATTTACGGTATGATTCCAGAATATAATCGATCTTTATTAATTTTAATATCTTAAATTAAAATTTTAATCACTTTTCAATTATACTATAAATATAATATAAATAGTTTTCACATCAATGAGAAAATCGTGTGGCGTATCCGAGTTCGAGTTTCCGGACCTGATTCCGCAGTACGAGCGCGAGGCCCTGAAGGACCTGTTCGACTTCGAGGCGGACGAGAAGCAGGCCCAGCAGGAGCACTGCCTCAAGATAAACACCTTCGAGCCCTACGCCACGAAGACGATCTTGGAGGCGCTGCGGGCCGTCCAGAGGCCGATCGAGAACCAGGGCTACCTGTTCGAAACGAAGTCCGACCAGCTGCAGCGCACCAGCGCCCTGATGAAGACGCTGTCCCAGAAGAAGGTGGAAGACCCCGAGTCCATCTCCGACATCCAGAAGCAGCTGTCCATGGACAAGGTGGACAACGTGCACAAAACCCCCGTGCAGCTGAACGACGAGAGGCCAGAGGTGGACCTGAAGCACATCACGATCGAGGAGAACGAGCAGTCGCTCGAGTTCCAGCCCACCCAGACCCACGAGGATAACGAGGAGACTTCGGAGCCGTCGGTGTACGCTGGACAGGCCGCGTCCGGAATCGAGTCCTCGATCACCCAGAAAGAGCAGGAGCCGAAGGTGATGTCCACCCAGCTGCAGATGAACCCGGACCACGACGACGAGGAGAAGACCTCGCAGATCCACGTGGACCCGCACTTCGACGACGCCTTCATCTCCGACTCGATCGCGGTCAGGAACTCGTCTTAAATTGAGAAGCTAATTGTTCCGAAGAGCGACTATAACACTTCACAGCCGGCGTTCATTGAGGACTCGATTCCGTAGTATAAGTAGTACTCGCAGAAGTTCCCGCGCAGCTTACCGAAGAACCCGATCTCGCGTTAATTAGAATCCCAGGATTTTGATTTGTTCGAGAACGAGCACTTAAGCAAACCATATGTGGATGTTGTTAAGTAATAAAACAACGAATATGAAGCTTTCAAGTAAACCAGTTAAAACTTTGAGCTCGACGTTCAAAATTAAAACGCTCAAAAGAATAATAATTTGAACAGCTAAAAATAAAAGTGTGAAGTGGTAAATAATCTGTCACAACTAACTCAGCACATAAACGCGTTCTCCCAGAACCAAAAAACGGTTGAGGAACTCCAATTGTCCAATATTGACCTTAAAAGCGAATTCGAATCGGAATCAGATATTCTGTTTTACAATTTTAACAACCAACAACTGCAAATTAAGCTGGACAGGAAAAATATTCAGTTTTAGGATTATGAGCTGAAAATTACTCTTCAATGCTTAAATAAGGAATAAATTGAAATAAAATGCAAAGACTTCCAAGAATACCTCGAGAAAAGATCAGAACTCACCAAACACTTCATGAAAGGAAAATGCGAAACCATCGTTGACAAGAAATTCAAACAAATCATCATCAAAAAATGCGGAGTCACTGTAAAAAGAATCGACACAATGAAAGCGCTTGTTAAAGTCACAGATAACGTAACACACTTCAAAATACTCGTTCAAGGACAAATAGAGCACGAATTCACCGTTGACAAAACATCCGAAGGAATCAGCATCAGAAGAGACCTCAGAGAAACTGGAGCTAAATTCGAGTGAAAACGATCAACTTAATAATATTATAATATATGTATTTATTTGTTGTACCCCGCCGCCATTCAATGCAAATCCAGTTCAGTATCGCTATTTAGACAATTTTTGAAAATATAGTCATATTTTTGATTAAATATATTACTTAAAAGCAACTTGCACACAAAAACCTATAAAATAGCGGCATATTAGTCTAGAAAATAGTGTCGATCACTCAAATTTAGCCCCGCATTCTCTAAGCGTGCTCTTCATAGATTTACCAACTTGTGCACTAACCACGAAGCTGTACGTGAATTCATTGTTCCTGTAAATAGTGAACACTTGATAGTCTTCGGAGATTCTAATTACAGAGCCTGGTATGTTAATTCTCTTAATAACCACGTCGCAACTTTTAATAATTATTTGCTTGAATGACTTACTGATCATTATCTCCTCGGCTTTTTGGCGTTATCTGCACTACAGGTCCCTCAGTTTCTACCTCTTCTGAACAAAATCAAGTTGATCGAAGCATGGAACCTCAATTATATTTTAGCTATTAGTCGTAAAAACGATTGTGCAGTTTTTGTCGTCGAATCTGATGCTCTGAGTATCATTTATATTTACTATTCCAGTTTACTACCCGTCCTCGTAAACGACCAGTTCTCTGTCGATGCTCTTGAAGCTGAATTTTTTCGTCTTCTTGATTTTTATCTTTGGATTCAGGAGCATTGACATACCAAGCTGATTTAGCTACTGTAAGGAATCGTACATCTTATTCTGCCTTTGAATGTCTGCTTGTCTGGATTGGGATTCTTGCTCCTCAGAAAGCTCGAAATTGTGGCTCGATTATTTTACAACATCCATATAAGGTTTGCTTAAGTGCTCGTTCTCGAACAAATCGAAATCCTGGGATTCTAATTAACGCGAAATCGGGTTCTTCGGTAAGCTGCGCGGGAACTTCTGCGAGTATTACTTATACTGCGGAATCGAGTCCTCAATGAACGCCGGTTGTGAAGTGTTAAAGTCGCTCTTCGGAACAATTAGCTTCTCAATCTAAGAGGAGTTCCTGACCGCGATCGAGTCGGAGATGAAGGCGTCGTCGAAGTGCGGGTCCACGTGGATCTGCGAGGTCTTCTCCTCGTCGTCGTGGTCCGGGTTCATCTGCAGCTGGGTGGACATCACCTTCGGCTCCTGCTCTTTCTGCGTGATCGAGGACTCGATTCCGGACGCGGCCTGTCCAGCGTACACCGACGGCTCCGAAGTCTCCTCGTTATCCTCGTGGGTCTGGGTGGGCTGGAACTCGAGCGACTGCTCGTTCTCCTCGATCGTGATGTGCTTCAGGTCCACTTCTGGCCTCTCGTCGTTCAGCTGCACGGGCGTCTTGTGCACGTTGTCCACCTTGTCCATTGACAGCTGCTTCTGGATGTCGGAGATGGACTCGGGGTCCTCCACCTTCTTCTGGGACAGCGTCTTCATCAGGGCGCTGGTGCGCTGCAGCTGGTCGGACTTCGTTTCGAACAGGTAGCCCTGGTTCTCGATCGGCCTCTGGACGGCCCGCAGCGCCTCCAAGATCGTCTTCGTGGCGTAGGGCTCGAAGGTGTTTATCTTGAGGCAGTGCTCCTGCTGGGCCTGCTTCTCGTCCGCCTCGAAGTCGAACAGGTCCTTCAGGGCCTCGCGCTCGTACTGCGGAATCAGGTCCGGAAACTCGAACTCGGATACGCCGCACGATTTTCTCATTTTGAAATAAATGAAGCGGATTAATATTATTAGCGTTATTTAAATTTTACAATATTAAAATGTTAAACAAACAACATTCTAAATAATAATAATAATAAGGTGTTTTATATGTATATATCGGCTCACTCTTTTCAAAAGAGTGTGTTTTTTGGTACATCTCAAAAACATCCACTCAATAATCGATTACTTCAATCACAAGAACATTAAAAAATGAAATTTTCATTTTAATGCGTTCTTTACTTCTGTAACTATGTACATAAAGGACTCTATATTTTTAGTGTTAATTTTTTGAGATGTCGTCAAATTATATCAATTCAGAAATGATAGTATTGTTTTATACTTTATTGTGTTATTACTGTGCTATATAGTTTTAGCTCATAACATTGTTTGCGTTGTGTTGTCCTATTATTATGGGAAACTGAAGGTTATATAAAAGTTACAATATATACTCATATATTTTAAGAATATTAGAATTAATTATAAAAATATTTACTTGGCTATAGTAAAATAACTTATGCATACAGTCATTTTTCTCTTTAGCAGTATCAGCTACCTATCTACCTAAGGTTTATTAGCTTCAAACTTGCGATTATATAACAGAAGCGGGTTAACCACGTACTACTAGACCAAGTATATCGCGTGGTACGACCCCGGCTCGTTCTCCGCCTGGATCTGCGCGTACTCCGCCTGCAGCCAGGCCTTCAGCTGCTGCACGGAACAGACGAAGATCCCGCGGCCCTGGGCGTAGCCGCACGGCTTCACGATGAGCTGGTCCGACTCGCCGAAGTTGGACAGCACCAGGCTCTGGTCCTGCGGCAGCACGAAGGTCTTCGGGATGAAGTCGAAGTTCAAGGCCGGTTTAGATTTCTGGAGGTAGCGCTGGGCCTTCTGGATGTTCCGGGCCAGCAGGTCCTTCCGAGTGAGCTCGTAGCTGTTTCCGATGTGGTTCACGCGAAAGCCCTTGTCGACCGCGAATCGGTTGAAGTTGTCGATCAGGTACTTCGGGAAGGCCTCGGTTGAGAGCCAGACCAGGTCCGCCTTCTCGACGGTGGCCTGCTGGTAGCCCTGCTCCTGAATGGCCCTAGAGGCACTGTCGTTCATGTCGGTGAAGAAGGTCTTCTATTCTGCCGTTTCCATTAGATTTTGGAGCGTGTGCATATTGTTGTATGAGCGTTAGTATAGCAGATCCACTCCAATGAACACTTTTCTGACTCGCGTCCAGACCTTCTACATCCCGGCGTCATCTTCGGTGGACTCTCCGCAGTACCGTCCGTCGGCGGAGTACACCGTGCACCTTTCGAGCGCCGACTTTTCCTCGCTCGTAGCCCTGAAGCTCGCGCTGCAGGAGAAAACGAAGGCCGGCTACATCCAGAACCAGTTCTTCCAGGTGGCCTTCAAGAACGAGTTCCAGGGAGTCCACGGGTACCAGGGCGCCTTTCTGACCACCTCGGAGGAACTCAGGCTGTCGTTCCAGTCGCAGCCGTCGGTGATAGAGCTGGTGGTCGTCAAGTACACGAAGGCCCAGGCGAAGCTTCTGCACCAGCTCGTGTCCAAGGAAGAGCTGCCCGGGCTCGTGGGCTACCTGCAGTCCGTCCGCAAGAACGCGCCGGATAGAGAAGAGTCCGAGGAAGAGACAGTAAACTTCGCGGAGAGGTACAAGGACTTCTATCCAGAGAGGATGCTCCAGAAGATCGGAAACGGGCTTCCGGCGGGCTGGCCGGTGGTGGACCTGCAAGAAGAGTTCGAGGGCTTCACAGGCGTCCAGGTGCCGGTCGGAATATACAGGGAGTGCCTCAAGTTCGCCGCGAAGCTCAACTCCGAGTGATGTTAGATTATATACGAATGATGAATATAACTCACTTGTTGGAACTAATAGTAGTAAAGTTAATAGTAGTAAAACGGCCTAGTAAAGAAACGCGTTGTGACTGGATATCGTATCGAAAGTGATTTTCATCATTTTCTTTCTTAGTGAGCTGGTGGAGTCCGATTTCTCGAGAGAAACCTGGAATGCGGATTTAATCAGCGACGAAGACGAGGACTTGTTTTTGTCTTGGTGCAGGCGGCGAGACGATTAAAAAAATATTATTAAGAAAGAATTCACTCAAGTAAGAAACGCGTTGATATTTTTAGTTTATCAAACTCTATCATTCTCTTACTTATTGATATGCCGATGATAACTGATTCTACGAGAAAAACACTCGACGCATGTATTTGTGGATGACCGATAAATACTGTTCCCCAAACAGTCGCAGGTCTTGCTGCAATTGTTAGCCTTGGATCCAGTTGGACACAAGAAACAAGTAGGAATGCCATTTAAGCGTGATACCTCGTAAGAATTCGTCGCAGAGCACGAACAAACATTATTCACCGCCTGAGAGTTTTCGGGGCAGAAAACGCACTCTCTTCCATTATAGACCTGAAGAACGTCCGAACAAACACAAAAATTGTTTTTAAATTCCGTTCCAACCGGGCATTGAACACACATATTTTGAACAGGGTCGAAAATGTTGTTTTCACAAATAATGCAAGTTGGGAGGTCATTAATTATTTATATTTAGTGGGCGAGAGCTGAGCAAATGCATTTGTTATTTACTTAAATGGAGTTCTCTGGGCATTGAACGCAGGTGTTGGAGGATCTGTCGTAGAATGAATTCTCGGAACAAACGCAGGTCTTATCGATTTAGTTTACAGTGGACTCGGACGGGCACAGGACGCAAGATAAGTCGCTGTCTTGGTAGGAAGACTCGGAACACACACAGACGTTGTTGACCGAAATGGAGTTGGGGAGGCATTTGGTGCAGGAATTGGATTGCTGAGTGTAAACGGAGTTCGCCAGGCAGTCGCAGGTTTGAGTTAGCTGGTTTGGCGCTGAATCTTATGGACACGAGAAACAAGAGAAAGAATCATCTTGAGTATTCATCTGGTAGGAAGATGAGGAACAAACGCAGATGTTATTTTCTGAAATTGAGTTATCTGGACAGGCAACGCAAGAATTAGAAGACGAGTCGTAAATTAAATTTCCAGAGCAATCGCAGGTATTATTGACCTTGTTTGGTATTGAATCTTGTGGGCACAAGACACAGGTCGGAAGGCCGTTTTACACAGATACTTGGTAAGAGTCTCCAGAGCACTCGCATTTGTTTCCGATGGCCAGCGAGTTATCCAAACACTTAACGCAGGCGGACTCGAAGAAAACGGAATTTCCCTCGCACTGGCAAGCTTGGCCGGCAGGCGTCGACCCAGCTGGGCACAAGACGCAGGTTAATGTGCCATCCTAGTTTTACTGCAAATAGGACTGCGCATCGCAAGTGCACGAATTGGACGATGAGTCGTAGGCCGAGTTAGCGTAGCAGTCACAGGTCTAGTTGATAGCGTTTGCCTTGGAACCAGTTGGGCACAAGAAGCATTTCAGAGTCCCGTCTTGGGTCGGCTCTTGGTAAGATTATTCCGAGCACTCGCACATGTTATTGACAGCCACGGAGTTTTCTGGGCATAACTAGCAAGTTGGAAGGCCGTCCTGAACAGAAACCTGGTAAGAGCCTCCCACGCAAGAACAGATGTTGTTTGATACCTGAGAGTTAGATGAACATTCAACGCATGTATTGGAAGACTACAGGTAGAAGAAGTTCCCCGCGCACTCGCAGGTCTGGTTGATCTGGTTTACTTTAGAACCTGATGGACACAAGACGCAAGTAGGAAGGCCGTTTATGTCTACCGATTGGTAGGACTGTGACGAGCAGTTATTTGATTCAACACAGCTATGGCCGTCGAAGATGAAGTTTCCGTAGCAGATGCATCCATCGTTTTTAGTATTCAGCTGGGAATACCTCGGGCAGACGCACTGGTTGTCGGAATTAGAAACTCCAAACGGACAGAGAGTGCAGGTGTTGTTCTAGGCCGACCAGAAGTAAGATGAATTTATGCACTGGCAGCCGTCCAGGTTATTGACGCCTGGGTTCTTGTTGACGGAGTTGCTCGGGCAGGTCTGGCAGCTCTGGTTGTTGATGTTCACTTCTCCGACTACCTTGCAGATGCACACGGACCTGTCCTTGTAGGTCATGGCCGTTATGAAGGCGGTTCCGCAAGGCACGCACTTGTTCTGGAGCTCGTCGAAGCGCGTGTTTTCCTTCATATTGTCGTCGCACGAGCAGGACTGGCTGTCGAAGGTGCTGCTCTTGGCGCCGCCGCCGCAACCCTCACATTTTTCATCACCTATTATCATTCTGATGTACGCCTTGTCTTTCATGCAGTTGCAAGCGTTCGAGTACGGCGTCGTTAGCGAGTCCTTAGGGCAAAGATAACAGGATTGGTATTTTGCATCAAAGTAATAAGTGGGGGAACAAACGCAAAAAGACTTGGTTCCATCCGGAGATAGCCCAGACGAGCATTCCAAACAGGTTCTCAAAACCGAGTTGAAATATTTTTATGATGGACACCCGCAGTTGATTCCGTCGCTCAGTAATACCAGCGAAGAGTCGTTGCAGACGCAGGTCACGTTGCCGCTGGCCTTGTCCGGCAGGGCGTGGACCCCGCACGACGGGAGGAGCTCCTTGCCCGCGTACTGGTTGATCTCGCATACGTTGTTGGCGATCGAGGAGTTGAACGGGCATTGAACGCAGCTGTTGTTGGACCGCGTGTAGAAATAGCTGCCGTCGCACACGCAGGTGGTTTTCTCGGCGTTCGGGGTGGACTTTCTGGGGCACTAAACCTGGATGAGGTAGGGGTTCGCGCTCGAGTTGAACCTGCAGACGTTGTCGACCACGTTGGAGTCCTTCGGGCACTCGACGCAGCCGTGGCCGTCGAAGAAGCTGTTTCCGTAGCAGAGGCAGCTGTTGTTCAGGTTGTCGACCTGGGAGTTCGGCGGGCAGACGCACCTGTTTTCTGAATTGGCCACTCCGAAGGGACAGAGGGTACAGGTATTGTTCAGAGCGGACCAGAAGTAAGAAGAATTGATGCATTAACAGCCGTCCACGTTTTGAACCCCCGGGTTCTTGTTGACGGCGGTGGCGGGACAGGACTGACAGCTCTCGTTGTTGATGTTGACCTGGCCAAGAATAGGGCAGATGCAGACCGACCTGTCCTTGATCACCATGGCCGTCAGGAAGGCGGTTCCGCACGGCACGCACTTGGTTTGGAGCTCGTCGAAGCGGGCGCTTATCTTCGTGTCGCCGTCGCACAGACAGGAGAGGCCGTCGGCGCTGCTGCCAGTGGAACTGTCACCACAATATTTGCACTGCTCTTCTCGGATGTACTGCTTGAACATCATACAATTGCAAACGTTCGAGGAAGACGAGGTGAAGGAGTTCTTCGGGCAGAGCTGGCAGGTTTTGGAGTGGACCTCGAAGAATTCTATGTTGGAACACACGCAAAAGGTCTGGAGCGGGTCTGGAGAGGTTCCGCTCGGGCACGACAGGCAGGTTCTATCAAAGGCGTTGAAGTAGGTCTTCGGAGGACACGAGCAGCTCTTCTTGTCCTGGTTGAGGACCAGGCTCGAGTCGTTGCAGGTACAAGTCGCGTAACCGGTGTTTGAGTCCGGCTTCGCGTTGGCTCCACACACGACGGTCAGGCTGCAGTAGGAGTCGTCGTCTCTGGTGATTTTATCTGGGCATTTGTAGCAGGAGTTAGGGATTCCTCTCTCGTTGAGGGCCTCGCCGACGTCCGCGCACTTCGGGATGCACTGGAGGCCGTCGGAGCTGAGTTTCTTGGTGCACTAGCACGTGTTTCCTATCAAATCGAAACCGGTTGGACATTCGGTTTGAGATAATACATAAACGTTGAATATGCTGAACATTTTTCTGAGAAGTGGAGATAAACAAAATAACGTTAATACTATAGTTATATAATTAGAATGTTTATAGAAATTATAATTTACTGTTTACTAGGATTTAAAATCATAAAAGGATACAAAATAGAAAATGATATATATTTCTAGTTTAATTCCCTATATAATTAAAAGTTTAAATAAGTGTGTATATCACTGAGTGAATTATATGTAACTTTTTACTTATATGATTTACTATGTAAACAACCGTATGAAATCAAAAAAGTGTTAAATCACACATTGAACAACAGTTGTTTATATACGGTGATTGCATTTTTTACAGTTAACGCTGAACAAATCCATCTTACAGATTATTAGCTATTCGACATCTAATTATCTTGAATAATTAATGACGGCTTCGGGACGGCCTTAACAAATATGCAAATAGTTATACATGTCTTAAATAACTGAATTAGTAATTTGTTTGAATGAAAGAAAAACAAAATCATTTAATTATTCACATAATGTTTCTTTAGGATGAGGTTATCGTTCTCAAGCATTCTTTTAACTAAAAAATTAACTAAACGAAATAATTCATATATTCGTTCGATTAAAATGCCAAATATACATCACATCAAACGGTATCATAACAAATGATCTGATATTATTCTTTATCCTAGCATTGTTTATTATTTGTTTATTTGTTTATTATTTGGAATTGTAGAAATGACTTCTAACTTGTATGTAACTTCTACTTTCCATTAAATCACTGATGGCTTGGATCAAATTGATTTATAAATGAATGAAAAATGTTTGGAACTTTTAAAATTGATCAACAAATTGTATATATAGTTGTAATTGTTTACATAGTTCTTTTCTCGCCTATATTTTGCTACAACATACATTAAAATGGTATAAATATAATTGCAATTTATATTATAAATTTGATTTACCTTTGATATGTTAAATAAATAACATAATAAATTTTATAACATATCAAATTTTAATTGTGACATTTGAAATGATTTTGTAGTTTTGTATTAGATTCATACATCATATACTAATAGTAATACTAATAGTACTAATAATAGTAATACTAATAGTAATAACACTTTGATTTTTTAGATCTAGAATGAAAAATATTAATTTATTGTTATACATAGTTTCTTCGTGAATATAGGAGATTTTAGGTGCATGCCATGCATGGAATGTTTTACGAATAGTGATAATAGTTTATTATAAGATTTTTTATTTATCGTTGGCTAAATAGATAGTGTCATCAATTTGACCTGAGGATATGCTTAAAATAGTCATGACAAAAAATAATTTTAAATACGAAGATTATTATTGAAGATTCAACTTATCTTCATAGTGAAGTGGAAACATATTATAATACAGTAAATTATATATGTTATCATAATATACGATTAAAGTTAAAATTACAAAACCAAATGAATAATTACATTAAAAGTCCATGAAAGGAACAACAACGACTAACATAATATCATCAACGTGTTACAAATAGGCTATAACAACAAATATATGCATTATATTTTAATTAAAGCTTCTTATAAATTAAATATTAAATAGTACTGATTATCTTTCATCTATTGTTTTATAGCAAGTCTCAGATATCTTCAAACTCCCCGTAACTGTGAGATAAGAACTATAGACCGATGTTATAAATGATATAAAAATTTAGGAAATAATCATGCATAGGAAGTCTTATAAACTTTGTGTTTATTTTTATGGACTTACAAAATTTTGTATAATATTTAAATTATTGATCGAGACTGAAATATAACACATATTATATATTGTAATGACGTTAATATAGCGTCTTATGCCAATCTAATATCATAAATGAAGTCTTTTCAATTTTGAATATAATGGGCGGAAATTAATTTAATGAATATTTATAATAATTAAACATGTGGAAATATAATATTATAACTTAAATTCATATAAACAGTCATAATTATTTATCATTTCCACTTTAACTATTAAATAATTAAAAATATTTATATTAAGCACAAAAAGTACCTTCAATGTTAATCATTTAATTGTGTGAATACTGTTTACTTATCTAACTAATATTATACATAGCATTGAATTTCATGCATGGGAAATTTTTAAATATTTAGTACATAAAAAATATATATGATTTTATAGTCATCAATATATTTACAAGTCTATGATTATTATAGTATGATATACATTTAGTAATTAATCATTATTTATGAAATTAGTATTATATATTATTTCAAAACTTTAGAAGTAAATTAATAGTAAATTCTTGAAAATTATTGTAATTGGCTATATTGCTCTAGTTGCTAATATATATAGTTCTATATATAACTAATGCTAACATATACTTATATACTTATAATAATCTCACACGCCGTTAGAAAACTGGTGTTAACGAAAATTTGTAGAAATAATAGAATTTTAACTTATGTTTATATTCATTTCTGTTTAAAGTATTCCAGGTATATAATGCAATGGTAATAGTATCTGGTAATGCTTATTATTTCTATATGAAGGAATTCCGGGGCTGCAGCTATTTATTATTTTACGTTTAAAATTTGATACATATTTGAATATAAGATGAAATACATGAAATATAATATTTTTAATATCATATTATATATATTTATAATAATTCTGAAATTAATATATTTTTTATGAATACACTCCAAACACATAGTGTTACATAGTATATATACTACCTATAGTGACATTGTCTATTTTGGGACGTCATATAAAACAGGGAAAGGCAACAAGGGAAAAAATCCCGGGTCAGAGCATGTGATTCTATTAAATTATTAATCTTTTTTGGCTTGCAGATATATTTCATAATTTTACGTATTTTTCTATATTTATTGTTATTCACGATAAATACGGTGATATTTCTATTTTTATAATTCAGATTTAAACATACTGTTTAAATGTAATAACTCAGTTAATACGAGGGTTGAAAAATCAAAAATTTTACTGTACATTTTTAATAATATTATTAACACAATATTAAAATATCTTCTATTTTAAAGGAATATTCTGTAAACTTTACTAAATTATCAATATATAATTGTAAATAAACGAGGAAATTAGGCTTTGACATTTATAGATTACAATTTTAAGTAGTGTATTAATATTCATTTTAGATATTACGATAAGATCGATTCGTTTTCATTATAAATAATTATGAATAATAACCACATGAAATATTGTCTATAATAGATTTAATAAATATAAATAGAATCTTATTATTTACTGTAAGATATAAAATATATAACTGCTTGTAATACTGTTACTAACTTATATATACTATTAGTATATCTGAATGTCTTATAATTTAATTAATGTAATCTGTTTTAAAAATGTCAACAGGAACATCCGATTTAACATCAACAATTTTCTAGTTATGTACATGTTGCAACTAATTAATTTATTTCGACTGATCTAATCACCAACTAACAAAGTTTTGTTAATTTATATATGGTTATTGATGAGATTATACAGTAACTAAAGATCTCATGTATATGATTTTGCACGCGATCATTGATAAGTCAGTTATACAAATTATAACATGTGTTTGTTTTTCTTGTTAGTGTAAAAACAAAATATCTCAATCTATCGTCCGCCTATATTTAGAAAATTTACTGCATAATATCTATATATTAATATTTCTGTGTGTTTATATTTAGTTTAATCTAGTCAGTTCGGTCCACTAGTATTTATATATATATATATATAAACATAGCGAGATCGATGTAGAGAAACCCAGTGCCAACCGCTTTGCCTCCCTAGCGGACAGTGATGTTTAATTCAAACACACTGACAGCTACGGGAAAATCTTTGATTACCTTCACGAAAAAGGGATGATAAAGGTAGCCACACAATCTCCAATCAAAGAAGTGCCCGCAAAGCCAAGACAGAAAACTTTGAAAAAGCCCACAAAACAAAGACTAAAAAGAAGTCCACGCAAACAGCAGAAAAAGGCAACGATAAACTGGAGGACACGTCCACAAAGAAAAAACCTAACAAACCCACCCAGACCAAAGTAATCCCCAACGCGAAAGGCAATGACAAGAAAATTTAGTCTCTCAAAGAGAAGATCGCCAAATTGTAAAGAGAATTGTAAAGTTAATTTGATACAGCGGCGGCAGTGATGCGTAAATTCAAAGAAACCAAAAAGAAGCATGACGACAAGAAGATCACTTAAAAGACAAACAATGCCGAAGCCCAGTCTGAAAACGAGAAGAAAAAGACTGAAGTAAGTTAGAAAGCTGAACCTACGAAGAATATCGAAGAAAAAGCGCCTGACAAAACGAAGCTTAAGGATGCTCAGAAGCAGAAAGAGAAAAAGCCCCCAGTCTAAAAGTCACAAGATCAAAAGACCACTAAAATGCCCCAATCGAACGCAAAGTCTCCTCAAAAGGAAACTTAGAAAAAGAAAGAGGATAAATAACCTGTCTTAGAAAAGCCTGTCGAATAGCCAAAAGATGGTCTAAATGAATAAAAAACGATAACTGACGCAAAATAGGAAACCAAGCCAATCTTAACGAAAGCCTAGAAGAAGAAGCTCCAAATGGAATATCAGAAATAGTTTATCTAACAATAGAGAGCTAAGGAAGATATCAGCGAAGCTAAACCCTAGGAAAAAGTTAATCTACCACCGGCAATATACCCCGAAATTAGGAATTTGCAAAATCAAATAAACTAAGAAGGACCCCAGGTACCTAATCAAGTTAATGAAACAGTGCATCAAAGGCAACCACCACCAAGCAATGCCAATACAACGGAACAACCTCCCGTGCAAGCCGAAGGAAATAACGAGCAAAGAGAAACTGAGACGCGAGAACCAGTTTCTGGAAATTAAGTTAGCGAATCAGGTAAAACTGGTCCGCTGACGACTCCGTGAGGACCCTATTGGGTCTTTACTGAATGGGCATAAATGACGGGTTGAGCCCGTTTTGAAAGTGGAAACACTGGCGTGCGAGAGCCTATGTTTTGCTTTCGAAAGTCTCAATGAAGTCTGTTTGTGCCGTCTCGAGGAAGTGATATATATATATATACACCTATAATTGATAAGTGATTGAAATTTCTTTCTAAGATATTAAAATTAATAAATCGATTACTTTATATTCTGGAATCATACCATAAATTCCGTCGCTTATACTGGTCATGCTTTTCTTTGATCACCTATTTTAGAGATATCATTGGCTTCAGAACTTCCCTGTAACAAATTTCAAGATATTTGTGCACAAATAAACAGTTACAAAAGACATTTAATAAAATCACATATTATCATAACAAATAAGTCGGTATCGAGTCAATTCTTAACATTTTTACTTTTTGTGCAGACTTAAGGAGTTGTAATAGTGGCTTCTCACCTACCTATAACTTCTATCTTTAAGTTAATCACTAATGGCTTGGAAGTCTTTTCCAAACTCTTTTAAAGCTTGTTTAAATACTTGATCCTCTTCTTTAGACCATTTGTTCCAATCTCGTTTTTACATATCTTAAAAACTTGAGGAGTGTTCAACCTTTATTTAGAAATCATCTAATATAAAATATTAAAGAAAATCTTTTATTTATACATATTAAATCATATTGTCAATCTGATATCACATGTGATACTATTCATACTCATATATTATATTATAAACCTATAAAAAATGAAATAATTATTTTCACTGTTACATTAACTAGCAGTAAGTATATATATGTTCAGAAATATGTTATAGATACAAATGATGTATAAGAATAGAGTTATTTAATAGTAAAAATTATTAATTTAATTAATTTAGCTTTTGTAGTATTATTTGTAATTATGTAATTATGATTATTAACTACTTTAACTTTCTTAGATCATATTTAAGAAAAAAGTTGTTGATTCACAAGAATCAGTAATTAGAAACAGTTTTAAATACAACAATACAAATGCGAATATCAAACAGTAATCAAAGATAATCATAACAAATGAGCCTAATCTAAACATTCTCCGTGCTACTTGGTTTAACCACCTTTTCTCTGGAGTTGTAGTAGTGACTTCTCACTTGTCTATAACTTCTTGTTTACAACAATTCGCTGATGGCTTCAAAGTCTCTTCCGAACTTTTTCAAAGCGTTTTGGAAGACTCTGTCTTCTTCTTCGGTCCACTTGTTCCAGTCGCGTTTCATCATATCCACCAAACTTGAGGTGTTAAAATAAATTAATATGTATTTATTATGTGAAAATTAGAAAATGGTAATAACGAAATTTGTTCAGTTAATAAATCAATCTATATTATTAAATACTACATGTTTTCATTATAAATAATTATGAATAATAACCACATGAAATATTGTCTATAATAGATTTAATAAATATAAATAGAATCTTATTATTTACTGTAAGATATAAAATATATAACTGCTTGTAATACTGTTACTAACTTATATATACTATTAGTATATCTGAATGTCTTATAATTTAATTAATGTAATCTGTTTTAAAAATGTCAACAGGAACATCCGATTTAACATCAACAATTTTCTAGTTATGTACATGTTGCAACTAATTAATTTATTTCGACTGATCTAATCACCAACTAACAAAGTTTTGTTAATTTATATATGGTTATTGATGAGATTATACAGTAACTAAAGATCTCATGTATATGATTTTGCACGTGGGATGCGGAGAAAATGTATCACTATCTCAGAAACACATCATTTTATCGCGTGAGTTTTAGTTTATGGTTATCCTACGAATATATGTCTTTTATTTAAACATATTCAAGAAATTTAGCTTCATATTTGATTAGAACTACTATATTTTAGTAATTAATAGCATCAGGGCATGGGTGAGTGGAAATATTGTATGTTAATATTTGGGTGTATGATAAACATTTATAATATTATTAGTTTGGTGTACATTGATTTGGTGTATACTCTGAAGTTTACAATTATTAAATAATACGATTAACCATTAATATTGATTGATTGAGTGATATCGAAATTCAAGATTTGGCTGATGTTATTTTTTAATGTATGAATTGAAATGAAGCTGATTTACAAGCATATGATTAAATACATGATTTAATGGTTAAATTAAAGACATAGTAATAAGATATAATAATGAAAGAGCTGGTAAATTGAGCAGAATCATATACAGTGCTTCACAGACAGAGATAATTTCAGATAGCACTGCTCAATATATTAAGTAACCTAAAGAAATCAACGAAAAATATATATCACAACAAAACTAATCTCATAAACTTACTAAATGAAAGTTTTTGAATTATGAATGATAGAGTATACTATTAATCATTACTATTATGTCCTTTTATTAATTATTAATTATAATCTATCAGTTAATATTTCGTTGAGGAGTGAAATGTCCTAGAATATTCTGTATTTGTGTTTAAACTGTAAATACAATTTAATATATGAAATATAATGTTTGCAAATTATACTAACTATAATCAAGCGCAATAAAATTAACTTCATATACAAGCTCTGTAACATATAAAATACAGTTGAACTCATTAAAACACTCACTTCGTAATGACATATATTTTAACAAGTACTAATCATACATGCTGTTTTAAAAGTCTTGACTTTAATCACTATTCTTACTACATAAAATTTAGTCTGTATATGTAATTGTAGATAGTAAACTGCTATAGAACTGGCAACTACAAATACTTTTATATTTTAAGAATATGAGGTTTAGGAAAATATATTTGTAACCTGAATTATCGTAAGTTATAAAATTAATCACATTTATACCTAAGTATAACACTGCAAAATACTGTAACCACACCATGCTTGCAGTCGAGGAAATATGTTGAAATAAGGAAAAATCGCAAAAATTTTTATTTTTGGCAAACGTAGTTTTTTAGGAGTTGAAATATAAATTTATCACGTACACATATAGGCATAAAGTATTAAAATAAAATCGGCAAATAATACAATTAATATGGAAAAATTACTTTTGCTTACCACGTGATTTTGCACGCGATCATTGATAACTTAGTTATACAAATTATGACACGTGTTTGTTTTTCTTATTGTTAGTGTAAAAACAAAATATCTCAATCTATCGTCCGCCTATATTTAGAAATTTGTTATCCAAAATATCTATATATTCACATTCTGGTGTGTTTATATTTTGATTCCGCATCAAAAACGTTACTTTTCATTTTTTCAAGTTAGCTCTAGTGTTACGCGAATTTGGCGGTGACAGTCTCTCTGACCAATATTCAGCTCTCTTTCTCGAACCCTCTTACGCCAGCCGACGCTCAGTGCACCACCTAGGACCTTTAATTCCACATTTACGTAACCGCAACTCAATTCTACTCGTTCACGGCCAATATATCGGACACAGTCACCCTCTCAGACTAAAATAAAAATTAACAGTCGAATTAGAACTTCTCCACAATCTCTCAATAATACTTCGACGCCAAAAAACCGGTTCAAGTTTCATTCTCAGTGAACGACTCTAATGGCGACCCCGTTGAAACCGTTTTGTTTTTTAAAACACCCGACAGCGTTATAGTGAACGGTTCTCTGGTACCTCCCGCTCCTAAAACGAATTACAATTCCATCATAATCGGAGCGAGTGTTGGAGTGGTCGTTCTTACTCTTATTATAGTTCTGATTTACTTCGGAGTGAAAAAGGGGAAGAAAGCGGGAATAACAGAAGCACTGGAACACGCACCAGAAATCGCGGAATCGTACAACCAAGCAATTGGAGCACTCAAAAGAAAACTAGCAGCCGAATCAACAGGAGACCTAATCGCAAAACTTCAAAGACAAGGCATGAGCAAACAAAACAGCCAAGGAACACTCAAAAAGAACGAAAGCAAACTCAGAGTACAAACTGCCATGATAAACGACGTACAAATATTCGGACCCGACAAAATAGTCAAAGACGTCGACGAAATCGAAGACATACAACCAGTCGTCATCGGAAACCCAATATGGACCAAATCCAAAGTATTTTGAGTGTGAGTGTAAGTTTCTGTCTAAATTGAACTAATTAACTTATTTATAATACAATAAACATATTTCCACACCTCCCTAAAATGATGAAAACCAAAAGGTTTTAGGTTCCCAAACTAAACCTATCTCCGCTATCTCGCTAAGGAAGTTAGTCCATAAATGTCTCTACACGGGACAAATTCGAATTAGATGCTGAAAAAACATTAAGAAACATTATTATGGATAACAGAGATTTAGAAGATTTGAGTCACAAATTAAAACAAAACAAACTATTTTAAATACCGACACTTGAATTCTCTCTCATTCGGATGGAATATGATCAAATTGAATACAGACTTGCTCAAGCTCTAAAATACTCATAAACTCATTTCTAAAATTTTGTATAAAACGTTGAAGCCATCGCGTAAATTGAAGAGAATTTAGAATAATCTATCTATTATGAAGATACTACATTGAAATAATTAGAGTTTGAACTTAAAATGGTCAATAAATTGATTAACTTTAGACAAGAAGATAGGAAAAAAGTCTAAACACTATTTTAAAAGCTTTATGACCTTTAAAGTTTTGTACTAAACTTAATAAAGTGAATTTTATATTCAATATTTTTCATTCTCAAAATCGTCAAAATGCGTGTCAAGATTTTACAAAAAGACGCCAAACATACGCTAGACAATTAAGTAAATTTATATTTAAACTAATATTATATTTTATATTTACTCATTCCAACTTTATTTATAAGTCTTTCAAAACCATATTTGGTATTCTTCCATATTGTCCCTTTTCTGTTCATCTTTGAATCTGTTTTTACCTAAATCCAGAATTTAATTGTACATTTAAGTTAGGTGTATTTGTATTTTGGGTAATTGAATGCAAATATAATGTATTTCCAAACTTAAACAAATTGGAACAGATATCAATGCGATAACAGCCAGAGTATTAAAAAACTGGATAAAGAAATTTTTATAGTTCTTAAACTCTTATCTAACGGTGTTCGTTCGAGCAATAAATTAATCGTGCCAACCAGCGTCTTATATGCTAAATATTTTCTGTAGCTGTTCATCTTTAAAACCAAATTGGGAGAATACGAGATTATTGTCGTATTGTTAGTTTTAAATATTTTTATCAATTATTTATGCGATTTTAATGTCGTGAGCTGGTTGTATTAATTTGTATTTATCATCCATTATAATAATGTATAGCCCCAGTACTGACAGTAGCGCTGAAATTACGATTACAACCCATTACTCAATATCTATGCCTTTAATCTTTGATTATATTTTCTAAATTACTGAGTTCTGCTTATTAACAATACTGTAAATTTATAGAAGATAGTTGAGATTAACTGATATCAAAATTGTGAGGAAAATAAACGAACTAACTATTATAGAAACATAATTTAACTTTTAGAGTTTAGCTTTGTTATTGAAAAAGTCATTGTGTATTTTAGTTATTACCGATTAATATTATTTTTCCCAGTTCTCCATTTCTAGATTTATATCTATTAGTTGGGCATTTAAACATATTTAATTTACATCTAAATTCATTTACTTTTTTATAATATTTTCAAATGTATTTTACTATTAATAGTATGCGTTGTAGAACTACTGCATTTAACTACAAAATAGTGAATCGTTAAGCTAATTAGATTTAAATTGCTTAATAATATTTTTTAAATTTTTAATGTCCGGTCTTATATACATATTAATATAATGAGCTTGTTACAAAAGCTAACTTTTGTTTACTCCTTGTGTATCATTCCAATTATAATCTATAATTGATAAGACAATTATTAGAATCAAATAAAGAATAAATATAAATACATTAATTATTTTACCATTATAATTTTTAATTTTAGTTAAATACACGAAAATAACAAAAGTAACTATACACAGAATATACGCAATCGCGATTATATTGATAGAATTTTTATAAACTAATTATTCACCGCCTGTTTAACTAAACTTTTAAATTAAATCAACATTATATTACTTTTCCGAGAATTTATCGGTTATTTGAGAATAGTCGAATAAATTTTGTTTAATTTAATCATTTACACATTAATTTGAACTTTATACACTATTATTTTGCATTAAACATATTAGTGTGTCTGAAAAATTTAACATATTTTTATTATTTAGATAGTTTAATGTATTTACTTATAAAACATCTAAATTTATTTGATTTTATTATTGATAGATGTTATCCAAAATATTTGAATTAATTTACTGAGTTGTAAGCATTTATTAGTATATTAAGGGCTTATTACTTGGTTTATCCATGTCGTATAAATTAATACTCGTTTACTCACAAATAATTATTATTAATCCAGATAAAATTACACAAATTGATTTTAATAAACACTAATAGCCCAGTCTATCTTCTTTGTTTCTTTTTGGTAATTACTTTGCGATTAATATTTCCTATTTTGAACTTTTTTGTGATTTTTCAAGTTAGTATTAATATTAGAATTTATTGTTCTTATGAGTGGAATTACTTGTGACTTTTAGTTTTTGTAAATTTATTAAAATTCTTTTAATTTGATGAATTATAGATTTAATTTCTAGTTTAAACAATAATTTATTTGCAATTAGCAATGCTAGTTGGGCATTAAATATAAATACAATTAAAGAACCATAAAATTGATATGTATTGAAGCGGCTATTAAATTATTAGTCCTAATCAAACAATAGGGAGTCGAAAATAGGTATAGCGGATAATTAAATATTTGTAAGCGCTGCTTAAACCAATGTATCTAAAGTATCTTATTAAACATTAGTGGAATTTAAGTAGCAATAATTACATATGCTTTAGATAAAACTTGGGATTTAAACTATTTATGTCGTTATAGAATGTTATCTTTCGAATTATATTGTTTCTTTGGAAGCTTCTATTCCGTTACAGATAGTGGAAATCTCAGTGCAATTAGATTGAGAGTTCTTAATCAATAAGAACTAGAGGTCAAATATATCATTGCTTTAATTTATTTCGAATTGTTTTTATTTTCCGAATTAAAGAATGGATATTCCTAACCAAACTACAAAAATATTAATTAAAATTAAAGCAATTGAATAAATATATTTTTAACATTTATTTTAGGAACTAATTGAGTTTTATTGTTTTTTAAGATATAGCAAATCCTTTTAATTACCAATAACAGCCGTTTATACTTTTTCCTGTTGATTTTCAGCAATTTATATTTGTGGATCGAATAAAACAGGTTTGTTAACATATAAAGTATTACTAAAAGAAGAATACTTTTGAAGAATCTTTTAGTCAAAGATTGTTACCTGACTTAAATATTCGGTGTAAGAGTCTAAAGTAATTTCATCACTGTTTTATGGAGGTTTAATTTTTTACAAAGTTTAAAACAAAAAACTGAGACCAAATCTATTTTCTTCTATTATCTAATGCATAATATGAGCAGTAGCCCAAGACGCTGCTAAAGACAATGGAAATTCTTTTGTAAGATTTATAAGTTAGTCAGTAAGCTGTAATTTCAGTGTAGTAAGTTTGTTAACTAAATCTAGTAAATGTTGGTCCGCATTATCTATGTTTTGCGAATAATCTATAGTTTGGTTGTATATGTTTACATACTCGCCTGACTTAGCAATGATACACGTAATAACGTTATTTAGTTATTTAGTTTGAAATTGTGTAAGCATCTACACATTATACTCACTATAATGGATTTTTACAGAATCTCTAATGAGTTATGGGTCGCCTAATACTTAATCTTTGTTGTTGAAGTAGTAACCTGTTACTTCATATAAAATTAATTCAAGAAGTCCCTTAACCCTAAAAGTTATTGCAACTTATTGAACAGCATTATCTTGCTATTTGTATGACATTGATTATTTTTAAACAATAATATTTTTGCAAAATAACTACAACACTTATTTAACATACGATTAATTGTATTTTATGTTAAATATATCCATCATCATAATAGAACATGTTATTTGTTATTCTATTGAAGATTTCCATATCCACTAAGATTGTTCGTTCATTGATTCTTGAAATAGTTTTAAATACAAAACAAGTTTCCCATATAAATACTATTCATCATTACTGTTTTGCATTGACATTATAAAATCTTTAAGCATAAATTATGCCGTAAATCTGCACTATTTTGGTTTAAACTAATATAATTCTGCAGTTAGAACGCGCTCAATATCATCGTGCATAATTTTTTACTTATTAACTGATATTTTTATAATTTTAAATATTACCAAGGCAACAAATATTATTAAAGTGAGCATAACTGTGCCTATTTGACCAGATTGATTTATATATCTCATAACTCCATTAAATATCAGTAGCACAGCTGGTAGTGGCGAAAAACAAAACAAAACAGATTTAGGTAGCTAGTACAAACAAATATAAATATGAGCCCATGATGTTATTAGATGAGCAACACCTATGTATACACAAATTTTTTGCTTATTAAATACATACGAATGACAAAACGTAATGTATATGGCTTTGTAAAAAGTTATTAAAACCATTCTCTATGTAGTATTTAAAGTATAACGGTACAGCTATTATTTGCATCCTAATAAAATATCCATATAATTTAGTATAATTTCAAGAATTATAACAATATAACTTATTATACTATTGAATTAATTTAAATACACTGCTGACATAAACGTTATAGGTTGTAATATAACTAGTAGATTTTTCTACATATACAGTATTTTATAATTTGAAGATGCGTATTTCTTAAAATTTTTTAGTAAAAATACAGAAAATAAAGCTAATTCTATTATAGTTGCAGCTTATAGAATTCCCACAGAAGAGCAAAAAATGTAGTTTAATGTTTTTGCAATATTGCTTGCCTGTTTATTCTAATTTTTTATAAATATAGCTTACACACACAATATTATATAGATGGCAGATGACGCTACCTGGTGATAAGGCAATCCTTTGAATATTCTATAAAAATCGAACTTTGGAGCAGTAAATTTATTTTGTGCCAGATAGGACCGTACAATTAACTTTTTAATAGTTATTGACATTAGTGGTGTGAAAATGAGTAAACAGTGCAGTATTTCGTAATTACATACTATATTATATTACATAATAAACACTACTTTTGTTGTTTTATTGCTTATTTATATATTTCACTTAACTTTCGTTTATACTGGTTCAGTATCGTGTTCTAAACCTTTGAGGGCATCAAAGGTATGCTCTATAAATGATAATCATAACTCCTCTATACATACAACAAATAATAAAATATTGTACATGTTATTCAGATGTAGCACAGATAACTTTAAAATATTCATTTAAATCTTTTTACCTTTCTAAACCTTATTCAAAAACTACCAAGCTCATTCCCAAGCTCGCCCCATGTTATCACCGAATTCCTTCCACTTCTCTTCGTTTACTTTCCCTTCTTGAACGAATTTCTCGAACCCTTCTCCAATTCCTTTTTACTTCTTGAACTCGAACACTTTCAAGAAGCTCTGGTTCACGTTTAAACAGTCGTGGACTACTTTCTTCTTCAGATTTAAATCCTCTTCGTTGTCAAATTGCAAACTGGGCGAGGAATTTACCTCCATGAGAACTGGCTGGAGTTTATCCGTGATCAAAACGTCGAAGCCGAACAGCTCGAACATTTGCGGCTTAAAATTGAGCTCAAAAAGTGATGCGGATACTGTGTGCACTATCAATTATATTATATCGTGGGACAGGGTGTTAATTTGTGTTTTTGAGTACATGGCGGATAGGGCCGATTTGATGTTTACCGTGTTCAGCTTCAAGTGGTTTATGCACGCGTTCGTCAAGTGGGCTTGCTCGTCCTCGTTGGACAAGTCGAAGTCTAGCCTGCAGAACCTGCCGAAGGAGAAGTGGGACACGAACAGCGCGGTAGGAGTTAGGAGCACGTATATCCGGAGGTCGAACTTGCGGTTATATAACAGAAGCGGGTTAACCACGTACTACTAGACCAAGTATATCGCGTGGTACGACCCCGGCTCGTTCTCCGCCTGGATCTGCGTGTACTCCGCCTGCAGCCAGGCCTTCAGCTGCTGCACGGAACAGACGAAGATCCCGCGGCCCTGGGCGTAGCCGCACGGCTTCACGATGAGCTGGTCCGACTCGCCGAAGTGGGAAAGCACCAGGCTCTGGTCCTACGGCAGCACGAAGGTCTTCGGGATGAAGTCGAAGTTCAAGGCCGATTTAGATTTCTGGAGGTAGCGCTGGGCCTTCTGGATGTTCCGGGCCAGCAAGTCCTTCCGAGTGAGCTCGTAGCTGTTTCCGACGTGGTTCACGCGAAAGCTCTTGTCCACCGCGAATCGGTTGAAGTTGTCGATCAGGTACTTCGGGAAGGCCTCGGTTGAGAGCCAGACCAGGTCCGCCTTCTCGACGGTGGCCTGCTGGTAGCCCTGCTCCTAGATGGCCCTGGAGGCGCTGTCGTTCATGTCGGTGAAGAAGGTCTTCGGTTCTGCCGTTTCCATTAAATTTTGGAGCGTGTGCATATTGTTGTATGAGCGTTAGTGTAGCAGATCCACTCCAATGAACACTTTTCTGACTCGCGTCCAGACCTTCTACATCCCGGCGTCGTCTTCGGTGGACTCTCCGCAGTATCGTCCGTCGGCGGAGTACACCGTGCACCTGTCGAGCGCCGACTTCTCCTCGCTCGTAGCCCTGAAGCTCGCGCTGCAGGAGAAAACGAAGGCCGGCTACATCCAGAGCCAGTTCTTCCAGGTGGCCTTCAAGAACGAGTTCCAGGGAGTCCACGGGTACCAGGGCGCCTTTCTGACCACCTCGGAGGAACTCAGGCTGTCGTTCCAGTCGCAGCCGTCGGTGATAGAGCTGGTGGTGGTCAAGTACACGAAGGCCCAGGCGAAGCTGCTGCACCAGCTCGTGTCCAAGGAAGAGCTGCCCGGGCTCGTGGGCTACCTGCAGTCCGTCCGCAAGAACGCGCCGGATAGAGAAGAGTCCGAGGAAGAGGCCGTCGGCTTCGCGGAGAGGTACAAGGACGTGTACCCAGAGAAGATGCTCCAGAAGATCGGAAACGGGCTTCCGGCGGGCTGGCCGGTCGTGGACCTGCAAGAAGAGTTCGAGGGCTTCACGGGCGTCCAGGTGCCGCTCGGGATATACAGGGAGTGCCTCAAGTTCGCCGCGAAGCTCAACTCCGAATGATGTTAGATTATATACGAATGATATCACAACTCACTGTTGAACTAATAATAGTAAAACGAAGTCTTCTTAAAGAAACATTTTGTAACTGCGCCACGTCGAAAGTGATTTTGACGATGGATGTTTAACTTTCTGGTTGTATTGACGATCAAAGCTGAAACTCAGCATAACTTAGTCTCATTTGGATGAACGATCCAGTTTAGTGGGGTATTGTGTTTTCAGAACACTTTCACCCCCTTTTTGGGACATTTCAAGGTGCGCGTTAGTTTCCAGTTAGAATCAAGTGCATTTACAAATGGCTCTAAATGAATTGGAGTGTGTTTGCGATATCAGAATTAAAATAACTTGTCCAAAATGCATTTTTGAAGATTAGAAAAAATAAAATTCAAGCTCACTGCGAACTTCCGCTTGCTTTCAAGCTGTTTCCATCGACGAGGCTAGAAGTGTAGCTCGCCATGCTGCTGTTGGAGCTATCTGTCCCTTCAAGCATTTTAGTGATAGATCTTTTAACTGGTCTTATCACTTTTTATTGTTCTTGAAGTGGCTTAGTAATCATTTTCTTTCTCAGTGAGCTGGTGGAGTCTGATTTTCCAAGGGAAACCTGGGAGGAGGATTTAATCAGCGATGAAGACGATGACTTGCTTTAGTCTTGGTGCAGGCGGCGAGCGTAGTACATCGTTTCTCTTCCTGCAGTGTTTGTTTTCTTGGTCGTTCTTTTTTGCATTCTCCTCTTGATTAGCAGCGCTACTATGGTGGCTGTAATTATAAGAGCGAATAGTGCGATGAAGATGACCGCGTAGATCCACGAGCTTGATTTTTGATTAATTTGCTGGCACGTATTTTCGTAAATGATGAACCCGGCTGGGCACTTACTCACGCACTCGTCTCTGAACTCGAATTGTCCTTGGTTGCACAGCACGCACTCTCCATTTTCAATGTGCAACTTAGAGTCATCGCAAACGCACTTATTCTGCTCAAATCTTGATTCTTGAGGGCATTTAACACACTCAACCCCGTTAAACACGCCCTCGGCACAAGAGCAAACCCCATTAACAGCAGCTGTTCCAGTTGGGCATTCAACGCAATTATTCCTCTCTTCACTTGGAACAAAGTTTTCTGGGCACTGAACGCACTCGTTTCCGAACCAAATTGATGAAAAATCGCAGGCGCATTGTTGAGTTTCTTCGTTGAAAACGGAGTTCTCACAGGTGATGCAAACGGGGAGGTCGTTTAATGTTGAGATTTAATGAGAATAAGCTGAGCAAACGCAGACATTTTCTTTTGAAATTGAGTTGGGGAGGCATTGGATGCAGGAATTTGATTTTTAGTCGTAAATGGAGTTCGCTGGGCAGTTGCAGGTTTGAGTTAGCTGGTTTGGCGTCGAATCTTACGTGCACGATATTCAATGTAATATATAGACCATATTAAATTATTGCTTGTAAAATAATTTTTATATTTTATAAATATAGATTGAAGATGATTGAAGCTTATGACAATTTTTAATATCTGTAACCATTAATTAATTAATTAATTAATTTTGGTAATAAGTATTTCGTAATAAACTTTAATCTGATAATCTAAATAATGAATATAAAATATACATTATCGTACTCTTCATTAACATTGAAATTTTTTCAAAGATATTTGTTGCCATTATCCTTCTTTGTAAATCTGATTTTTCGAGGTGGGCATTCATTACAGCTATTTGAAGACGAAGCGTAGATAGCGTTTCCAGAACAATCGCAGGTTTGGTTGATCTGATTAGGTGTGGAGCCAGACGGGCACAAGAAACAGCTAAGACCTTTTTGAGATTATATTTGATATGACTATATTGAACAAACGCAGATATTTCCAGATACCTGAGAGTTAACTGGACATTCGATACAGGACTTAGAGGATTCCTGGTAGAAGAAGTTCCCGTCGCAATCGCATGATAAGCTGGCTTGGTTGGCTTTTGATCCAGATGGGCACAAATAGCAGGATAAGGAGCCGTCTTGGGTCGGTTTTTGGAAGGATTATTATGAACAAGAACAAATGTTGTTAGACGCCAGAGAGTTTTCCGAGCATTAATTACAGATATTCTTAATTTGATCGTAAACTGAGTTTCTGTTGCAATCGCAGGTCTGGTGGATATTATTGGCTTTTGATCCAGCGGGGCATAAGAAACAGCTTGGAACTCCGTTTTGGAAAGAAACTTGATAAGATTCTCCAGAACAAGAGCAGACGTTGTTGGATACCTAGGAGTTAGCTGGGCACGAAACACAGCTGTTATTGGATTTCAGATAAAAGAAGTTTCCACTGCAAACGCAGGTCTTGCTGATATTATTAGCTGCTGATCCTATGGGACACGAGAAACAGGTCGGAACGCCGTTTTGGTCAACTGTCTGGTAGGACTGAGACGAGCAGTTGTTGGACTCGACGCAGCTGTGGCCGTCGAAGATGAAGTTTCCGTAGCAGATGCATCCATCGTTCTTAGTATTCAGCTGGGAATACCTCGGGCAGACGCACTGGTTGTCGGAATTCGAGACTCCAAACGGGCAGAGAGTGCAGGTATTGTTCAGAGCGGACCAGAAGTAAGATGAGTTTATGCACTGGCAGCCGTCCAGGTTATTAACGCCGGGATTCTTGTTGACGGAGTTGCTCGGGCAGGTCTGGCAGCTCTGGTTGTTGATGTTCACTTCTCCGATTACCTTGCAGATGCACACGGACCTGTCCTTGTAGGTCATGGCCGTCAGGAAGGCGGTTCCGCAGGGCACGCACTTGTTCTGGAGCTCGTCGAAGCGCGTGTTTTCCTTCTTGTTGTCGTCGCACGAGCACGACTGGCTGTCGAAGGTGCTGCTCTTGGCGCCGCCGCCGCAGCCCTCGCACTTCTCGTCACCTTTCACCATCCTCACGTACGCCTTGTCTTTCTTGCAGTTGCAAACGTTCGAGTACGGCGTCGTTAGCGAGTCTTTCGGGCAAAGGTAACAGGATTGATATTCCAGGTCGAAGTAGTACTTGGAGGAACAAACGCAGAAAGACTGGGTTCCATCTGGAGATAACCCAGACGGGCATTCCAAACAGGTTCTCAAAACCGAGTTGAAATAATTTTGTGATGGACACCCGCAGTTGATTCCGTCGCTAAGTAATACCAGCGAGGAGTCGTTGCAGACGCAGGTCACGTTGCCGCTGGCCTTGTCCGGCAGGGCGTGGACCCCGCAGGACGGGAGGAGCTCCTTGCCCGCGTACTGGTTGATCTCGCAGATGTTGTTGGTAATCGAGGAGTTGGACGGGCACTCGTTGCAGGTGTTACTGGACCGCGTGTAGAAAAAGTTCCCGTCGCACACGCAGGTCGTGTTCTCGGCGTTCGGGGTGGACTTTCTGGGGCACTCAACCTGGAGGTGGTAGGGGTTCGCGCTGGAGTTGAACCTGCAGACGTTGTCGACCACGTTGGAGTCCTTCGGGCACTCGACGCAGCCGTGGCCGTCGAAGAAGCTGTTTCCGTAGCAGAGGCAGCTGTTGTTCAGGTTGTCAACCTGGGAGTTCGGCGGGCAGACGCACTTGTTTTCGGAATTGGCCACTCCAAACGGGCAGAGAGTGCAGGTATTGTTCAGAGCGGACCAGAAATAGGAAGAATTGATACATTAGCAGCCGTCCACGTTTTGAACGCCCGGGTTCTTGTCGACGGCGGTGGCGGGACAGGACTGGCAGCTCTGGTTGTTGATGTTCACTTCTCCGATTACCTTGCAGATGCAGACGGACCTGTCTTTGATCACCATGGCCGTCAGGAAGGGATTCCCGCACGGCACGCACTTGGTTTGGAGCTCGTCGAAGTAGGCGCTTATCTTCGTGTTGCCGTCGCACAGGCAGGAGAGGCCGTCGGCGCTGCTGCCGGTCGAGCCGCCGCCGCAGTCTTTGCACTGCTCTTCTCGGATGTACTGCTTGATCTTCATGCAATTGCAAACGTTCGAGGAGGACGAGGTGAAGGAGTTCTTCGGACAGAGCTGGCAGGTTTTGGAGTGGACCTCGAAGAATTCTATGTTGGAACAGACGCAAAAGGTCTGGAGCGGGTCTGGAGAGGTTCCGCTCGGGCACGACAGGCAGGTCCTATCAAAGGCGTTGAAGTAGGTCTTCGGAGGGCACGAGCAGCTCTTCTTGTCCTGGTTGAGGACCAGGCTCGAGTCGTTGCAGGTACAAGTGGAATAGCCGGTGTTTAAGTCCGGCTTCGCGTTGGCTCCACACAAGACGGTCAGGCTGCAGTAGGAGTCGTCTTCTCTGGTGATCTTATCTGGGCATTTGTAGCAGGAGTTAGGGATTCCCCTCTCGTTGAGGGCCTCGCCGACGTCCGCGCACTTGGGGACGCACTGGAGGCCGTCGGAGCTGAGTTTCTTGGCGCACTCGCACTTGTTTCCTTTCAAATCGAAACCGGCGGGGCATTCGTTTTTGCCTAGTACGTAAACATTGAGTAAGCTTAACATTTTTCTGGGAGGTGGAGATAGGCAATATATATTTGTAGTAATATAATTATAATCAATTAATATTTAGTAGTTTATAGAAATTGTAATTTGTTACATGATTCAAAATCATAAAGCGGATACAAAAATATTTAGGCTTGTTAATCGTTTGTTCATTTATATTTAATACAACATGAAAAATGGAGATTTAAATAAGTGTGATAGATTTATAATACATATATTCCAATATTTTCCCAACTTACATATTTAGTATTTCTGTCTCATGTTCTATTCTCTAAGTAATATTTTTCTTTTTTATTCAATTAGTATGAATAAGTATAAATATTCTTAGTTTGGATTTGTGGATCATGTCAGTCCATTCTCTAGTAGGTATTTATTACCTATGATTTTGAGGTTTGAAATGTTAAATTTAAGCGAAAACTCTTATCCAAAAGAGTGAAGCGGATACTGTGTGCACTATCAATTATATTATATCGTGGGACAGGGTGTTAATTTGTGTTTTTGAGTACATGGCGGATAGGGCCGATTTGATGTTTACCGTGTTCAGCTTCAAGTGGTTTATGCACGCGTTCGTCAAGTGGGCTTGCTCGTCCTCGTTGGACAAGTCGAAGTCTAGCCTGCAGAACCTGCCGAAGGAGAAGTGGGACACGAACAGCGCGGTAGGAGTTAGGAGCACGTATATCCGGAGGTCGAACTTGCGGTTATATAACAGAAGCGGGTTAACCACGTACTACTAGACCAAGTATATCGCGTGGTACGACCCCGGCTCGTTCTCCGCCTGGATCTGCGTGTACTCCGCCTGCAGCCAGGCCTTCAGCTGCTGCACGGAACAGACGAAGATCCCGCGGCCCTGGGCGTAGCCGCACGGCTTCACGATGAGCTGGTCCGACTCGCCGAAGTGGGAAAGCACCAGGCTCTGGTCCTACGGCAGCACGAAGGTCTTCGGGATGAAGTCGAAGTTCAAGGCCGATTTAGATTTCTGGAGGTAGCGCTGGGCCTTCTGGATGTTCCGGGCCAGCAAGTCCTTCCGAGTGAGCTCGTAGCTGTTTCCGACGTGGTTCACGCGAAAGCTCTTGTCCACCGCGAATCGGTTGAAGTTGTCGATCAGGTACTTCGGGAAGGCCTCGGTTGAGAGCCAGACCAGGTCCGCCTTCTCGACGGTGGCCTGCTGGTAGCCCTGCTCCTAGATGGCCCTGGAGGCGCTGTCGTTCATGTCGGTGAAGAAGGTCTTCGGTTCTGCCGTTTCCATTAAATTTTGGAGCGTGTGCATATTGTTGTATGAGCGTTAGTGTAGCAGATCCACTCCAATGAACACTTTTCTGACTCGCGTCCAGACCTTCTACATCCCGGCGTCGTCTTCGGTGGACTCTCCGCAGTATCGTCCGTCGGCGGAGTACACCGTGCACCTGTCGAGCGCCGACTTCTCCTCGCTCGTAGCCCTGAAGCTCGCGCTGCAGGAGAAAACGAAGGCCGGCTACATCCAGAGCCAGTTCTTCCAGGTGGCCTTCAAGAACGAGTTCCAGGGAGTCCACGGGTACCAGGGCGCCTTTCTGACCACCTCGGAGGAACTCAGGCTGTCGTTCCAGTCGCAGCCGTCGGTGATAGAGCTGGTGGTGGTCAAGTACACGAAGGCCCAGGCGAAGCTGCTGCACCAGCTCGTGTCCAAGGAAGAGCTGCCCGGGCTCGTGGGCTACCTGCAGTCCGTCCGCAAGAACGCGCCGGATAGAGAAGAGTCCGAGGAAGAGGCCGTCGGCTTCGCGGAGAGGTACAAGGACGTGTACCCAGAGAAGATGCTCCAGAAGATCGGAAACGGGCTTCCGGCGGGCTGGCCGGTGGTGGACCTGCAAGAAGAGTTCGAGGGCTTCACGGGCGTCCAGGTGCCGCTCGGGATATACAGGGAGTGCCTCAAGTTCGCCGCGAAGCTCAACTCCGAATGATGTTAGATTATATACGAATGATATCACAACTCACTGTTGAACTAATAATAGTAAAACGAAGTCTTCTTAAAGAAACATTTTGTAACTGCGCCACGTCGAAAGTGATTTTGACGATGGATGCTTAACTTTCTGGTTGTATTGACGATCAAAGCTGAAACTCAGCATAACTTAGTCTCATTTGGATGAACGATCCAGTTTAGTGGGGTATTGTGTTTTCAGAACACTTTCACCCCCTTTTTGGGACATTTCAAGGTGCGCGTTAGTTTCCAGTTAGAATCAAGTGCATTTACAAATGGCTCTAAATGAATTGGAGTGTGTTTGCGATATCAGAATTAAAATAACTTGTCCAAAATGCATTTTTGAAGATTAGAAAAAATAAAATTCAAGCTCACTGCGAACTTCCGCTTGCTTTCAAGCTGTTTCCATCGACGAGGCTAGAAGTGTAGCTCGCCATGCTGCTGTTGGAGCTATCTGTCCCTTCAAGCATTTTAGTGATAGATCTTTTAACTGGTCTTATCACTTTTTATTGTTCTTGAAGTGGCTTAGTAATCATTTTCTTTCTCAGTGAGCTGGTGGAGTCTGATTTTCCAAGGGAAACCTGGGAGGAGGATTTAATCAGCGATGAAGACGATGACTTGCTTTAGTCTTGGTGCAGGCGGCGAGCGTAGTACATCGTTTCTCTTCCTGCAGTGTTTGTTTTCTTGGTCGTTCTTTTTTGCATTCTCCTCTTGATTAGCAGCGCTACTATGGTGGCTGTAATTATAAGAGCGAATAGTGCGATGAAGATGACCGCGTAGATCCACGAGCTTGATTTTTGATTAATTTGCTGGCACGTATTTTCGTAAATGATGAACCCGGCTGGGCACTTACTCACGCACTCGTCTCTGAACTCGAATTGTCCTTGGTTGCACAGCACGCACTCTCCATTTTCAATGTGCAACTTAGAGTCATCGCAAACGCACTTATTCTGCTCAAATCTTGATTCTTGAGGGCATTTAACACACTCAACCCCGTTAAACACGCCCTCGGCACAAGAGCAAACCCCATTAACAGCAGCTGTTCCAGTTGGGCATTCAACGCAATTATTCCTCTCTTCACTTGGAACAAAGTTTTCTGGGCACTGAACGCACTCGTTTCCGAACCAAATTGATGAAAAATCGCAGGCGCATTGTTGAGTTTCTTCGTTGAAAACGGAGTTCTCACAGGTGATGCAAACGGGGAGGTCGTTTAATGTTGAGATTTAATGAGAATAAGCTGAGCAAACGCAGACATTTTCTTTTGAAATTGAGTTGGGGAGGCATTGGATGCAGGAATTTGATTTTTAGTCGTAAATGGAGTTCGCTGGGCAGTTGCAGGTTTGAGTTAGCTGGTTTGGCGTCGAATCTTACGGGCACGAGAAACAAGAGAAAGAATCATCTTGAGTACTCAGCTTGTAGGAAGACGAGGAGCAAACGCAGGTGTTGTTAAAAACTGAAGAGTTGGCTGGACATTCTACGCAAGTGTTAGATAATGAGTCATAAATAAAAATACCGTCGCAAATGCAGGTTAAATCGGCTTAGTTGGCTTTTGAAGCAGATGGGCACAAGAGACAGATTGGAAGATCATCTTTAATTGCAACTTAGTATGAACTTTCTGAGCACTTGCATGTGTTATTAACTGCTATAGAGTTTTCTGGGCACATCAAGCATGTTGGAAGACCGTTCAAGCGCGATACTTCGTAAGAACTTATTGAGCACTTACAAATATTATTCGTTACCTGAGAGTTTTCTGAGCACTCAATACAGACATTGTTAGACGGCTCGTAGAAATTATTTCCAGAGCAATCGCATGTTTGATTAATTTAGTTTGGTGTTGAATCTTACTGTGGTCGCCAAGCCAACTTTGATTTCAAAAAATACTAACTATTTCAAAACTATTTTTTGTATTAATTTTAACTATATATTAACTCAATGTTTAGTAGCGTCTCCTTTCTATTTTATTACTTCTTCTAACCTTTTGGGCATAGAGTCAATCAAATGATTGATGATATCTAACGAGATTTACTCCAACGCCCTCTTTACTTCTTCATTTAATAAGTCATATGTGGTACATTCTTCAGGGGAAATGTTTGACTTCAGTGGATTCCAGCAGTGAAAAAGTGGATTTAAGTCTGGACTCATTACTGGAAAGCGATTGAGCTCAATGTTGTTAGCAGTATAAAAGTTTTTCATATACTTACTAAAATGTGTCGGGGCGTTATCTTGTTGCAACTTCAAGTTATGCTATTAAGTGATGGAAGTGTAACTTGTCTGAGAACTTAAGAATTGACAATTGAATTCATGGTCGTACCGCACGGCATAAACCATAATGGACCCTTATATCTATAGCTAATCGTACTATAGATCATGCACGAAAACAGTCCATATTTTACACTTCGAGAAAATACTTCGGATTCCACTCGTCTTTAGGTGTTCTGAGCACTCTACTCGCTCGATTTGCATAGCATTTTGAGCGATACTCATCGGTATACTAAAAAGTTCTCCAATATTCAATTGGTTGTTTCAGGTTCATTCGAGCAAAGAAACAGCTTGGAACTCCGTTTTGGAAAGAAACTTGATAAGATTCTCCAGAACAAGAGCAGACGTTGTTGGATACCTAGGAGTTAGCTGGGCACGAAACACAGCTGTTATTGGATTTCAGATAAAAGAAGTTTCCACTGCAAATGCAGGTCTTGCTGATATTATTAGCTGCTGATCCTATGGGGCACGAGAAACAGGTCGGAACGCCGTTTAGGTCTACCGTCTGGTAGGATTGAGACGAGCAGTTGTTGGACTCAACGCAGCTGTGGCCGTCGAAGATGAAGTTTCCGTAGCAGATGCATCCATCGTTCTTAGTATTCAGCTGGGAATACCTCGGGCAGACGCACTGGTTGTCGGAATTCGAGACTCCAAACGGGCAGAGAGTGCAGGTATTGTTCAGAGCGGACCAGAAGTAAGATGAATTTATGCACTGGCAGCCGTCCACGTTATTAACTCCTGGGTTCTTGTTGACGGAGTTGCTCGGGCAGGTCTGGCAGCTCTGGTTGTTGATGTTCACTTCTCCGATTACCTTGCAGATGCACACGGACCTGTCCTTGTAGGTCATGGCCGTCAGGAAGGCGGTTCCGCAGGGCACGCACTTGTTCTGGAGCTCGTCGAAGCGCGTGTTTTCCTTCTTGTTGTCGTCGCACGAGCACGACTGGCTGTCGAAGGTGCTGCTCTTGGCGCCGCCGCCGCAGCCCTCGCACTTCTCGTCACCTTTCACCATCCTCACGTACGCCTTGTCTTTCTTGCAGTTGCAAACGTTCGAGTACGGCGTCGTTAGCGAGTCTTTCGGGCAAAGGTAACAGGATTGATATTCCAGGTCGAAGTAGTACTTGGAGGAACAAACGCAGAAAGACTGGGTTCCATCTGGAGATAACCCAGACGGGCATTCCAAACAGGTTCTCAAAACCGAGTTGAAATAATTTTGTGATGGACACCCGCAGTTGATTCCGTCGCTAAGTAATACCAGCGAGGAGTCGTTGCAAACGCAGGTCACGTTGCCGCTGGCCTTGTCCGGCAGGGCGTGGACCCCGCAGGACGGGAGGAGCTCCTTGCCCGCGTACTGGTTGATCTCGCAGATGTTGTTGGTAATCGAGGAGTTGGACGGGCACTCGGTGCAGGTGTTACTGGACCGCGTGTAGAAAAAGTTCCCGTCGCACACGCAGGTCGTGTTCTCGGCGTTCGGGGTGGACTTTCTGGGGCACTCAACCTGGAGGTGGTAGGGGTTCGCGCTGGAGTTGAACCTGCAGACGTTGTCGACCACGTTGGAGTCCTTCGGGCACTCGACGCAGCCGTGGCCGTCGAAGAAGCTGTTTCCGTAGCAGAGGCAGCTGTTGTTCAGGTTGTCGACCTGGGAGTTCGGCGGGCAGACGCACTTGTTTTCGGAATTGGCCACTCCGAAGGGACAGAGGGTGCAGGTATTGTTCAGAGCGGACCAGAAATAGGAAGAATTGATACATTAGCAGCCGTCCACGTTTTGAACGCCCGGGTTCTTGTTGACGGCGGTGGCGGGACAGGACTGGCAGCTCTCGTTGTTGATGTTGACCTGGCCAAGAATAGGGCAGATGCAGACGGATCTGTCTTTGATCACCATGGCCGTCAGGAAGGGATTCCCGCACGGCACGCACTTGGTTTGGAGCTCGTCGAAGTAGGCGCTTATCTTCGTGTTGCCGTCGCACAGGCAGGAGAGGCCGTCGGCGCTGCTGCCGGTCGAGCCGCCGCCGCAGTCTTTGCACTGCTCTTCTCGGATGTACTGCTTGATCTTCATGCAATTGCAAACGTTCGAGGAAGACGAGGTGAAGGAGTTCTTCGGACAGAGCTGGCAGGTTTTGGAGTGGACCTCGAAGAATTCTATGTTGGAACACACGCAAAAGGTCTGGAGCGGGTCTGGAGAGGTTCCGCTCGGGCACGACAGGCAGGTCCTATCAAAGGCGTTGAAGTAGGTCTTCGGAGGGCACGAGCAGCTCTTCTTGTCCTGGTTGAGGACCAGGCTCGAGTCGTTGCAGGTACAAGTGGAATAGCCGGTGTTTAAGTCCGGCTTCGCGTTGGCTCCACACGAGACGGTCAGGCTGCAGTAGGAGTCGTCTTCTCTGGTGATCTTATCTGGGCATTTGTAGCAGGAGTTAGGGATTCCCCTCTCGTTGAGGGCCTCGCCGACGTCCGCGCACTTGGGGATGCACTGGAGGCCGTCGGAGCTGAGTTTCTTGGCGCACTCGCACTTGTTTCCTTTCAAATCGAAACCGGCGGGGCATTCGTTTTAACTTAATATGTAGACATTAAGAAATACAAACATTTTTCTGTGAGGTGGAAATAAACAAAGTTAAATTCTAGTTTCAAGTCAATATCGTTTTTACTCTAAGACTGTGTAAACTGCGTAAACAGTCGTTTAAACTTTGTTTAAACTTATTTAAACATTTTTTATTTATTAGTTATACATGTATATTACATGTATATTAAATGGTATTATGAAATATTATTTTTCTAATTACAAATTTAAACGAATTAAACAATAGAATGTATCGAAATTATTATGTATTTTGCGAATAAACTGAATAATTTATTATTTTAACATTATTATAACTGTCTAAATAGTTGTCTAAATATGTTTAACTGTCTAAACAAATTTATTTTTGTCTAAGTTTTGTACATACTAAGTTACACAAGTACACGTTTAACATTATTTTAACAAATAATAATGAGTAATATAAAATTAAAATAAATTTGTGTAATAAGATGTATGTAATAAGTGTGGATTGTCATGATTTAAGTGAGTCATCTAAAAACTAATAATAATACATATATAATAATAGACTTATGTATATAATACTTATATAATAATACTTGATTATGTTATTTTATAATTAAAATAAAACGATTAAGCTCAACGGTCAACGCTAGAGCTCAAGAGACACTGCTAAAATACCAGCTTTGTTTAGTGTGGTCGATGATTGATTCATTTGATCGCGCTTCTCGTTCCTCGCCGCATCTTTCCTGAGATGCGGCTCGGCCAAATAGGTTGCGGAAGGTAAAATCTTCCGGCTCAAAGAGCTGAACTGGCATCATCAAGGATCGGTATGGATAAGGGCATGCCATCAACGAGCCTTCAGGATTAGATAGCGGCAACCGCTCCATTGCTTCCTTAGAAACGCAGATGGTACGACGCAGGTGGATTCCCGTATAGATCGGCTAGCACGAAGCAGCCGCGTTACGCCCCTGGATGCTTGTACCCGAGTCGTTGGTTGCCTTGGCTGCGAAGGTGCGCTTAACGTACATAGGCGTATCTAAAACCAATGATCATTCGAGTGAACTTACAGTTCCTGTACAGAAGACCGAACTAGTATAAACGAAAGTTAAGTAAGTGGGATATATATTAAAAATAAATATAAACGTCAAAAGCCATTATTTATTAAACCAATTATTGTAATTACTTTATGAATTAATTCATTTATCGATTTATTGAATAGTAATTGGAGTGAACAAAACAATATATTTTTATATTCAGAAAATATATACAGCCACTCCTCATATATAATATAAATTAATGAATTACTATCTTATACATTGTCCACTAAAGTTAATATTGAGGTTAATAATATTTAAGTTAATTACAAAATAACTCACATTTGAAATATTTCAAACGTATTATGTAGGAAAGCTACCGCTACTGTTAGAACTGTTTATTCCATCGTTCATTTTGACAGCTGGTTTTTAAACAGGTCTTTTCACATTTTGTTGATTTTCTAGAGGTTTGGTCACCTTTCGTTTTTTCTGCGATCCATTAGATTCCGATCCGGAAATTCCTTGTGATGACAATTTGCTGAGTGATGAGGACGATGATTGGTTCTTGTTTTGGTGTAATCTGCGTGCGTAGTACATTGTATCTCTTCCTCTAACATTAGTTTTCGTGGCCGTTCTTTTTTGAATTCTTCTCTTGATGATGAGAACGGCGACAATAGTGGAAATTATCAGGGCGAATATCGCGGCGGAAACGACCGCGTAGATCCAAACTGTTGATTTGTTCACTTGTTAGCATTTATTTAAATAAGCAATGTATCCAGCTGGGCACTTTACCACACAGGTTGTTTTGAACATATAGAATCCGTTTTAGCAAAACGTGCATAAATTATTAATTAAATCAAAGCGCTGGTTTTAGTCGCAAACGCACTAATTATTCTGTATACGCGCGTTATCTGGGCAGAAAACGCACTCTCTTCCATTATAGACCTGAAGAACGTCCGAACAAACACACTAATTGTTTTTAAATACTGTTCCGGTCGAGCACGGAACGCATATATTCTGTTTAGGATCGAAAACAGAATTTTCACAAAGAATGCAAACGGGGCGGTTGTTTTATGTTGAGGTTTAGTGGGCGAGGTCTGAGCAAACGCAGACGTTATTTACTTAAATGGAGTTCTTGGGGCAAGTGACGCAGGTGTTTGAGGATCTGTCGTAGAATGAATTCTCGCTGCAAACACATGTCTTATCTTTTTAGTTAACAGTGGACTCGGATGGGCACAGGACGCAAGATAAGTCGCTGTCTTGATAAGAAGAGTCGGAACAAACGCAGGCGTTGTTGACCGAAATGGAGTTGGGGAGGCATTTGGTGCAGGAATTGGATTACTTGGTGTAGATCGAGTTCGCTGGGCAGTCGCAGGTTTAAGATTACTGGTTTGGAGTTGAATCTTACGGGCACGAGAAACAGACAAGAGAATTATCGTCGGAATTCAGCTGGTAGGAAGACGAGGAACAAACACAGATGTTATTTTTTGAAATTGAGTTATCTGGGCAAGCGACGCAAGAACTAGAAGATGAGTCGTAAACGGAGTTTCCAGAGCAATCGCAGGTATTTGTAATCTAGTTGGCTTTAGAATCTTATGGGCACAAGAAACAAATCGGTAGGCCGTTTTAGATAGAAACTTGATAAGAGTCTCCAGAGCACTCGCATTTGTTGCTGATGGCCAGCGAGTTATCTAAACACTCGACGCAGGCGGACTCGAAGAAAATGGAATTTCCGTCGCACTCGCAAGTTTGGCCGATGGGCTTCGACCCAGCTGGGCACAATACGCAGGATAAAGAGCCGTCCTAGCTTAACTGCAAATAGGACTGCTCAACGCAAGTGCACGAATTGGATGATGAGTCGTAGACCGAGTTAGCGTAGCAGTCGCAGGTCTAGGTGACAGCGTTGGCCTTGGAGCCCGCTGGGCACAGGAAGCATTTCAGAGTCCCGTCTTAGGTCGGTTGCTGGTAGGATGATTCTGAGCACTCGCACGCGTTAGCAACAACAACGGAGTTTTCTGGGCATAACTGGCACGTTGGAAGGCCGTTTTGAACAGAAACCTGGTAAGCACCTTCAATGCAAGAACAGATGTTATTGGACACTTGAGAGTTGGCCGGGCATTCGATGCAAGATTCGGAGCCGTCTTGATTAACCTGCAGATAGGACACTTCCGAGCAAACGCAAGAGTTGTTTTGGGAAATAAAGCTATCTGGGCATTCAACGCAGATGTTAGCGTTTGAATCGTAAACGGAATTTCCATCGCAATCGCAGGTCTTGCTGATATTATTAGCTTTCGATCCAGGAGGGCATAAGAAACAGCTTGGAATTCCGTTTAAGACGGAAACAAGATAAGATTCTCCAGAACAAGAACAAACGTTGTTTGATACCTGGGAGTTAACTGGGCATTAAACACAGCTGTTATTGGATGTTTGATAGAAGAAGTTCCCGCTACAAATACATGACTAATCAATTTAATCAACGTTAGATCCGGATGGGCACAAGACACAAGATAAGTCGCTGGCTTGATAAGATAATTCTGAACAAACGCAGGTGTTTTAAACTGAAATGGAGTTATCTGGGCAGGAGGTGCAAGAATTGGATTACAAATCGTAAATTTTATTTACATCACAATCACAGGTCTGGTTAATTTAGTTGGCTTTCGATCCAGCTGGGCACAAAAAACAGGTCGGAAGGCCGTTTGAGATAGAAACTTGATAAGACTATCCAGAACAATAACAAACGTTATTGGAGACTTGAGAGTTGGTCGGGCACATTATGCAGCTGTTGGATTATACGTCATTAAATGAATTCCCAGAACAATCGCAGGTTTGGTTGACCTGGTTAGGTGCGGAGCCAAACGGGCACAAGAAACAGCCAATACTGTTTTGAGATTATAGTTGATATGACTATATTGAACAAACGCAGATGTTTCCAGATACTTAAGAATTTGCTGGACATTCTACGCAGGACTTAGAGGATTCTTGGTAGAAGAAGTTCCCGTCGCAATCGCAGGTCAAGTTGTCTTGGTTGGCTTTTGATCCAGATGGACACAAATAGCAGGATAAGGAGCCGTCTTGGGTTGGTTGTTGGTAAGATTATTAAGAACAAGAACAAGTGTTGTTGGATACTAGAGAGTTTTATGGGCATTCGTTACAAATATTCTTAATTTAATCATAAACTGAGTTCCCATCACAATCACAGGTCAAGTTGACTTGGTTTGCTTTCGATCCAGATGGGCATAAGAAACAGCTTGGAACTCCATTTAAGACGGAAACCTGATAAGATTCTCCAGAACAAGAACAGACGTTGTTTGATACCTGGGAGTTAACTGGGCATTAAACACAGCTGTTGTTAGATTTCTGATAGAAGAAGTTTCCACTGCAAATGCAGGTCTTGCTGATATTGTTAGCTGCGGATCCTATGGGACATGAAATACAAGTAGGGAGGCCGTTTTGGTCAGTTGTCTGGTAAGACTGAGACGGGCAGTTGTTGGACTCGATGCAGCTGTGGCCGTCGAAGATGAAGTTTCCGTAGCAAATACACCCATCGTTTTTAGTGTTTAGCTGGGAATACCTCGGGCAGACGCACTGGTTGTCGGAATTGGAAACTCCAAAGGGACAGAGAGTGCAGGTGTTGTTCTAGGCCGACCAGAAGAAAGAAGAATTGATGCACTGGCAGCCGTCCACGTTTTGAACGCCCGGGTTCTTGTTGACGGAGTTACTCGGGCAGGTCTGGCAGCTCTGGTTGTTGATGTTTACTTCTCCGATTACCTTGCAGATGCACACGGATCTGTCTTTGTAGGTCATGGCCGTCAGGAAGGCGGATCCGCACGGCACGCACTTGTTCTGGAGCTCATCGAAGCGCGTGTTTTCCTTCTTGTTGTCGTCGCACGAACAGGACTGGCTGTCGAAGGTGCTGCTCTTGGCGCCGCCGCCGCAGCCCTCGCACTTCTCGTCGCCTTTCACCATCCTCACGTACGCCTTGTCTTTCTTGCAGTTGCAAACGTTCGAGTACGGCGTCGTTAGCGAGTCTTTTGGGCAAAGTAGGCATGATTGATATTCCAGGTCGAAGTAGTACTTGGAGGAACAAACGCAAAATGACTGGGTTCCATCCGGAGATAGTCCAGACGGGCATTCCAAGCAGGTTCTCAAAACCGAGTTGAAATATTTTTATGATGGACACCCGCAGTTGATTCCATCGCTCAGCAATACCAGCGAGGAGTCGTTGCAAACGCAGGTCACGTTGCCGCTGGCCTTGTCCGGCATGGCGTGGACCCCGCACGACGGGAGGAGCTCCTTGCCCGCGTACTGGTTGATCTCGCAGACGTTGTTGGCGATTGAGGAGCTAAACGGGCACTCGGTGCAGCTGTTGTTGGACCGCGTGTAGAAAAAGTTGCCGTCGCACACGCAGGTCGTGTTCTCGGCGTTCGGGGTGGACTTTCTGGGGCACTCCGCCTGGAGGTGGTAGGGGTTCGCGCTGGAGTTGAACCTGCAGACGTTTTCGACGACGTTGGAGTCCTTCGGGCACTCGACGCAGCTGTGGCCGTCGAAGAAGCTGTTTCCGTAGCAGAGGCAGCTGTTGTTCAGGTTGTCGATCTGGGAGTTCGGCGGGCAGACGCACTTGTTTTCGGAATTGGCCACTCCGAAGGGACAGAGGGTGCAGGTGTTATTCATGGCCGACCAGAAATAGGAAGAATTGATGCACTGACAGCCATCCACGTTTTAAACGCCCGGGTTCTTGTTGACGGCGGTGGCGGGACAGGAATGACAGCTCTCGTTGTTGATGTTGACCTGGCCAAGAATAGGGCAGATGCAGACGGACCTGTCCTTGATCACCATGGCCGTCTGGAAGGGATATCCGCACGGAATACACTTACTTTGGAGCTCGTCGAAGCGGGCGCTTATCTTCTTGTTGTCGTCGCACAGGCAGGAGAGGCCGTCGGCGCTGCTGCCAGTCGAGCCGCCGCCGCAGTCTTTGCACTGCTCTTCTCGGATGTACTGCTTGAACTTCATGCAATTACAAACGTTCGAGGAAGACGAGGTGAAGGAGTTCTTCGGGCAGGGCTGGCAGGTTTTGGACTTGACTTCAAAATATTAAATCGAAGAACAGACGCAAAAGGTCTGGAGCGGGTCTGGAGAGGTTCCGCTCGGGCACGACAGGCAGGTTCTTTCGAAGGCGTTGAAGTAGGTCTTTGGAGGGCACGAGCAGCTCTTCTTGTCCTGGTTGAGGACCAGGCTCGAGTCGTTGCAGGTACAAGTGGAATATCCAGTGTTTAAGTCCGGCTTCGCGTTGGCTCCACACGAGACGGTCAGGCTGCAGTAGGAGTCGTCTTCTCTGGTGATCTTATCTGGGCATTTGTAGCAGGAGTTAGGGATTCCCCTCTCGTTGAGGGCCTCGCCGACGTCCGCGCACTTCGGGATGCACTGGAGGCCGTCGGAGCTGAGTTTCTTGGCGCACTCGCACTTGTTTCCTTTGAATTCGAAACCGGCTGGGCATTCGTTTTTGGTTAATACGTAAACATTGAATATGCTGAACATTTTTCTGGGAGGTGGAGATAAACACTGTTTAACTCTAGTTTCAGTATTTTATATTATTTAGTCAAAAATTGTGTAAGATAGTGTTTACTTTCGTTTATGTATTGTTTATACTTATTTAAACAGAGTATATATTTTTAATGTTATACATGATTTTACATATTATTTCACAAATTATAATAAACTAAACAATTGATTGATTTAGTTATAAATTTTCATATAAGTTATAATTTCAGTATTATAGCATATATGTGTGCAAGTGTTTAGATAAATACACAAATTTAACATTTGTATATTTACATACAAAAATTATCATATATATTTAATATTTATGTAGCTTGAGGAATTGTAGTAGAAAGTTAGTCAACTTCCAATATTATTTTTTATTTCGAAATTATTTCCATAACGAAAAAAATTGTACATATCGCTGTTTAAACTGCTATATTTTGAATTAACCTTCATTCCACAAAGGATTTTAGCTTTTTAAATGACTTTCAACTCAAATGACTGAAAACCTAATTTAAACTCTTTTTTACTTTTAATTTAAATGAACATTGAATAACAACTGCGTAATAAACGATTCGACAAACCCCTGAATGTTTTCGTTTTGAATAAAACAGTTGTAAATGAAAACAGTGCAGTTCGTACAACTTTTTAATGACAAATAAATTAATGTTGGTAATATTCTGGCTTACTTTAAAGAATGTTTTTGAATTTGATTTTTACAATTTGTAAAAGATAGAATCAAAACAGAATGAAATAATGATTAAGTTAAACTTCTGGTATTGGAATGAGGAAAATGTGCTGTCTGACAAAAATAATAGAAATATAATAGCTTAAGATCACACAGCTCTTGTAGCTCGAAATAGTTGAAAATAATATTTTGAGTAAAGGTAAAATTAAATCATTTTTCCATTATATTACTCTATAACATACATTGATATAAAATAAAAAGTTTTGAATATATCTGAATTTACTATATGTATTTACAGAGAGTGCCTCAAGTTCGCCGCGAAGCTCAACTCCGAGTGATGTTAGATATAAATACGAATGATAACACAACTCACATGTTATTACTTATCGCTTTGGGAGGACTTCTTCTTAAAGAAAAGCTTTGTGATTGGATCACGTATCGACAGTGATTTGATAAGGTGGTGTTGTATTATCTAACTGTTTTGACGATCAAAGCGGAAACTCAACAAAATTTTGACTTATTTGGAAGAACGATCCAGTTTAGTGGGGCGATGTGGATTCAGAACACTTTCACCCCCTTTTTGGGACACTTCAAGGTGTGCGTTAGTTTTCAGTTAGAATTAGGTGCATTGGCGTAAGATTCTAAATGAATTGGAGTGGATTTATGATGACTTCAAGTTACAGTTGAATGCAGAAATACTAAAATAACAGGAATGACGAATTCATTTGTGAAATTCAAAAATACAATTGTAGAAGTGATTGCAGTTAAGTGAGTCACTTAATTCAAATAGATTGGTGTAAGATCCAAACAAATAAATTGACTTTAAATACTTATTGGTTGAGACTAGATTAACAATGTTAAATTTCAATGAATTTACTCATTCAATTAGGGCTACAAGCGCACCTGGGACAACTTTGTCTCCTTCTTTCAGTATTTCTTTTACGGTTCCATCTCTCTTGGCGGTCACCTTAACCTCGAGCTTTGCCGAACTGATCTTCAGTAGGAGCTAGCCCTTCTTCACGATTTCGTTCTTCTGGGCGGCGGTGGTTTCTATCATGCCCAACACGAGAGACGCGTGGTCTCCCAGGTTGCTGGTGGCCATCTTGATCTCTTTCTTCACCTCAATTTTTCTCTTGACCACGACATTCAGCGTCTGGCCGTTTAGCTCGAACACGAACGTTCTGTCTCCTGTGACTTCTGGATTTCTGATTCTTGCAAGCTTCAACGTTTGGTTGGTGTTGATTATGATGGACTGGCCGATGGTCATACCATTCATGAACACTGCTGCTGGCAGTTGTGGTACCAGACGGCTATTCTTGGCTTCTAAAGCGACGAAATCCGCAAATACCTTTGGGTAGAGCGCCAGGCTGAGAGAGTCTAGAACCGAGTTTCCGTATGGCCTCATCTTCTACACTTGCATTTGTAATTGCTGAAGGTCAACTGGCTGCGCGACAGCTTGAGAAAGCTTTCTGTTCTAGAGCTCTTGGTCAGTGAGTTAGAATACGGCACGGACGAGGTCCTAGTTGAAGCCGACGTGTGGAACACCGATACCACCTTGCAAGAAGTCTCTGGTCGACTCTGGGAAGTTGACTCCGCGCATGGCGACTTGGTCAGTTACGGATTCTTTGGTGTAGTTGTTCTGGAGCATAAATAGGGCAAGGTCTCCGACCACTTTAGAGCTGGGTGTGACTTTGATCACGTTTCCGAAGAGCTCGTTCACGGTGGCGTACATCTGCTTCAACTCGTTGAAGCGGTCGCCGAGGCCCATCTGGATGCACTGCTGGTGCAGGTTGGATATCTAACCTCCTGGAATTTGAGACGTGTAGATATCTGCACATGGAGCGCGCACGGTGGAGATGTCGGTTTCGAACGATTGGGCGTACAGCTAACGGACCTGGAGCCAGTAAGAATCATAAACCTGGAGATTTGATTCCAGGTCGGCGGGGAGCTGAGACATGAACTTGAGGAAAGTTTGCATGCACGGCTGAGAGGTAAGACCGGACATTGCGGCAGAAGCGCAGTCGATGATCTTCACGCCAGCGCGCGCCATGGCCATACAGGTGGCAATCTGGCCTCCACTGGTATCATGTGTGTGGAAGTGGATTGGGATTTTGTGCTCGGTGGCCTCCATGATCGTGCTGATTAGGGGCTCGGCCATCTATGGGGTGACGAGGCCAGCCATATCCTTGATGCAAATAAAGTGGGCGTTTGGCCATCTCTTGTAGATATTTTGGGCCAAAGTCTTGTAGTAGTTCAGCGTGTAAACCGTTTCGCTCTCGCTCAAAAATTGACCGGTGAAGCACATGCACACTTCGACCAGTTTTTGAGTTTCATTGAGAACCGTATCAACACACAAAGCCATCTGGTCCAAATCATTGAAGGCGTCGAAAACTCTGAAAACGTCCATGCCGTTCTTGGCAGCCTCGATGATGAAGTTTTTGATGACATTATCAGGATACCTAGTGTATCCGACAGCGTTGGCGCCTCTCAAAAGCATCTGGGTGAGGGTGTTTGGAATGGCTTTGGACATCTTTTGAAGGCGCGTCCATGGATCTTCGGATAGGAACCTGAGCGCAGTGTCGAAGGTGGCTCCTCCCCAGCATTCAGCGGAGAATAAGTTTTGATAGGGCATGCCGGTCTTTTCAAGAAGGTGGGCTGCGGTGACTAACTCGAGTTTTCTATGTCTAGTTGCGGCCAACGACTGGTGGGCGTCTCTGAAAGAAGTGTCTGTAATGAAAACGTGGTCTGCGTTTTTGATGAACTCCTGAACGGCTTTTGGTCCTTGGCTCAATAAAACTTGCTTTGGAGTGGGGTAAATTGGCGTGAGTTCTTTGGTGACATGTGGAATTATTATTTCCTTTGTTGGGAGTTTCTTAGTGTTGTTCTGAGTTTTCTCGGCAATAAACTGGACGAGTTTCATGGTTTCGGAATCAAATGCTGGTTATACTTTTTTGGCTTTTTGAACTGGAGTGGTAATTTAGTTCATGGCGTTTGCGAATTCAGCTTCTGGGTTGGCTATTTCTGCGAACTTGGTGAGGTTTCTAAATCTGTTTTGTCTTTGAGAAACTAATTCTTCACCGGATTAGCCGTGGAACAAGTTTTGTTGTTGGATAACAAACTTCTTGAGCTCAACATCCACATTTTGAGTTGGGATCAATGCGTCAACGATGCCAAGCTGATGGATGTCGTAGCTGTAGCACTTCTGGGCTTGTGCGAGGATTTCGCAGTTAGCGGAGAAATCAGCCTTCATCTTGTCTTTTTCGGAAGAAGAATACGCGGAGTGTTGAAGGATACTCACGCCTCCTTCTGGACTGATGACGTTGTAGAAAGACTTCTGGAGGCACGCGACCACGTTACCACCAGAAAGCGCCAACGCACCTCCGGAGCCGCCTTCGCCTGTGATGATAGATATGATCAAGGCCTTGGACTAAGAGAAAGCCGCGAGACAGTCAGAAATAGCCTGTGCCTGAGATTTATCTTCGGCTTCTGGAGATGGTAGAGCTCCAGCTGTGTCGACGATGGAGATCGTGGTGATGTTCAACCTGGAGGCGAGACGCACGAATTTGGCGACTTGCCTGTATCCCATCGGAGTCCCGAGCCCAGAGAGAGCGGAAGCCGAGTCGTGGAGGTTGTGGATTAGCAACGCGTTTCCAGATTCGATATTGGCAAGAGAAACTTGGATTGCTCCGTCTGTTTGAAAGTCGAGTCTCTAAAGTACGAGCTTGTCGGCGTACACCTTTGGTGCTGTATGGAGAGGACCTCTGCACTCTTTATAGGAAAACTCTTCTCTATCGAGTACTTTACCGGAATCTTGCTCTTGGCTGCTTGGAACGAACTAATTAGCCAGAATGGAGAGCAAGAGCTCAATTTTGGCGTCGAGTTCGTCTTCTTTGACGACCAAATCACAAAAGCCCTGTTCGGCCTGACGATCGATGGTCTGGAAACCAGCCGGAACGCTGCTGTCGAACTTGTTTTGATCACCATCGAAGATGGTGTTCTGGATGACCTACGGACCAGCGAAGCCCATTCTAGCGCCTTTGATACCGATTTGGATATCAGTTTGATACATGAATGAAGCGGACGTTCCTCCAAAACATGGGTCTCTGAAGATGGAAACGGACGGCATCTGGTGCTTCTTGAACTGGTTAAGAGAAGTGACCGTTGAGCTCATCTACATAAGAGCCAGCACGCCCTCTTGCATACGAACGCCGCCTGAAGCTGCGTCGATGATGAGTGGAAGCTTGTTGGCGATGCAGTATTCCACGCAACGGTGGATTTTTTCGCCTTCAGCGCAGCCTAGGGAACCTCCCATGAACTGGAAGTTGAACTTGACGTAAACTACTTGGTGGGCTCCGAATTGCTTCAGGTGGGCGGTACAGCCGCAAAGCTGCTTCGTCTTTACCTGGGCCTCGGCTAGTTGCGTCTGGTAGTTGATGGACTTGAACGAAAAGTGCAGGAAGTCCAGCGAAGAAATGTTTTCAAAGAGTTCTTTCATTGTTGAGGATGTGGAAGAATTTTCTAAAATTTGTGTCTAAATATATTTAAAATACAAAACACGTTTACTGATAGGTTGACACTAAATAATACATTACAGGAGAATTGGAATTATACAGTATATCTATCTTTCTGATGCTAATATAATGACAAACAATAACATATTAGCTTCGACTTTGAGTTATTTCTTTTGTTTGCATGTTTTGTTTAAGATCAATCTAATTACTAATATTTGAGTTATTAATCTATCTAACTATAAAATAAAAGTATATAAATATATTACACTAAAATTGGTCAAATGTTTATTGTTTGACTAAGATATTTTTGAACTATTATGTTTAAAAACACTGTCGCGCGCCGATTTCTCCTCGCTCGTAGCCCTGAAGCTGGCGCTGCAGGAGAAAACGAAGGCCGGCTACATCCAGAGCCAGTTCTTCCAGGTGGCCTTCAAGAACGCGTTCCAGGGAGTCCACGGGTACCAGGGCGCCTTTCTGACCACCTCGGAGGAACTCAGACTGTCGTTCCAGTCGCAGCCGTCGGTGATAGAGCTGGTGGTGGTCAAGTACACGAAGGCCCAGGCGAAGCTGCTGCACCAGCTCGTGTCCAAGGAAGAGCTGCCCGGGCTCGTGGGCTACCTGCAGTCCGTCCGCAAGAATGCGCCGGAGAGAGAAGAGTCCGAGGAAGAGGCCATCGGCTTCGCAGAGCGGTACAAGGACGTATACCCAGAGAAGATGCTCCAGAAGATCGGAAACGGGCTTCCGGCTGGCTGGCCTGTAGTGGACTTGCAAGAAGAGTTCGAGGGCTTCACGGGCGTCCAGGTGCCGCTCGGGATTTACAAAGAGTGCCTCAAGTTCGCCGCGAAGCTCAACTCCGAGTGATGCTAGATATAAATACGAATGATGACACAACTCACTGTTGAACTAATAGTAGTAAAACGACTTCTTTGTTAAGACACGCTTTGTAACTGGACATCATATCGAAAGTGATTTTGGCGATGGATGTTCCACTTTCTGGTTGTTTTGACGATCAAAGCGGAAACTCGGTAAAATTTTGACTTATTTGGAAGAATGATCCAGTTTAGTGGGGCGATGTGGATTCAGAACACTTTCACCCCCTTTTTGGGACACTTCAAGGTGTGCGTTAGTTTTCAGTTAGAATTAGGTGCATTGGCGTAAGATTCTAAATGAATTGGAGTGGATTTATGATGACTTCAAGTTACAGTTGAATGCAGAAATACTAAAATAACAGGAATGACGAATTCATTTGTGAAATTCAAAAATACAATTGTAGAAGTGATTGCAGTTAAGTAAGTCACTTAATTCAAATAGATTGGTGTAAGATCCAAACAAATAAATTGACTTTAAATACTTATTGGTTGAGACTAGATTAACAATGTTAAATTTCAATAAATTTACTCATTCAATTAGGGCTACAAGCGCACCTGGGACAACTTTGTCTCCTTCTTTCAGTATTTCTTTTACGGTTCCATCTCTCTTGGCGGTCACCTTAACCTCGAGCTTTGCCGAACTGATCTTCAGTAGGAGCTAGCCCTTCTTCACGATTTCGTTCTTCTGGGCGGCGGTGGTTTCTATCATGCCCAACACGAGAGACGCGTGGTCTCCCAGGTTGCTGGTGGCCATCTTGATCTCTTTCTTCACCTCAATTTTTCTCTTGACCACGACATTCAGCGTCTGGCCGTTTAGCTCGAACACGAACGTTCTGTCTCCTGTGACTTCTGGATTTCTGATTCTTGCAAGCTTCAACGTTTGGTTGGTGTTGATTATGATGGACTGGCCGATGGTCATACCATTCATGAACACTGCTGCTGGCAGTTGTGGTACCAGACGGCTATTCTTGGCTTCTAAAGCGACGAAATCCGCAAATACCTTTGGGTAGAGCGCCAGGCTGAGAGAGTCTAGAACCGAGTTTCCGTATGGCCTCATCTTCTACACTTGCATTTGTAATTGCTGAAGGTCAACTGGCTGCGCGACAGCTTGAGAAAGCTTTCTGTTCTAGAGCTCTTGGTCAGTGAGTTAGAATACGGCACGGACGAGGTCCTAGTTGAAGCCGACGTGTGGAACACCGATACCACCTTGCAAGAAGTCTCTGGTCGACTCTGGGAAGTTGACTCCGCGCATGGCGACTTGGTCAGTTACGGATTCTTTGGTGTAGTTGTTCTGGAGCATAAATAGGGCAAGGTCTCCGACCACTTTAGAGCTGGGTGTGACTTTGATCACGTTTCCGAAGAGCTCGTTCACGGTGGCGTACATCTGCTTCAACTCGTTGAAGCGGTCGCCGAGGCCCATCTGGATGCACTGCTGGTGCAGGTTGGATATCTAACCTCCTGGAATTTGAGACGTGTAGATATCTGCACATGGAGCGCGCACGGTGGAGATGTCGGTTTCGAACGATTGGGCGTACAGCTAACGGACCTGGAGCCAGTAAGAATCATAAACCTGGAGATTTGATTCCAGGTCGGCGGGGAGCTGAGACATGAACTTGAGGAAAGTTTGCATGCACGGCTGAGAGGTAAGACCGGACATTGCGGCAGAAGCGCAGTCGATGATCTTCACGCCAGCGCGCGCCATGGCCATACAGGTGGCAATCTGGCCTCCACTGGTATCATGTGTGTGGAAGTGGATTGGGATTTTGTGCTCGGTGGCCTCCATGATCGTGCTGATTAGGGGCTCGGCCATCTATGGGGTGACGAGGCCAGCCATATCCTTGATGCAAATAAAGTGGGCGTTTGGCCATCTCTTGTAGATATTTTGGGCCAAAGTCTTGTAGTAGTTCAGCGTGTAAACCGTTTCGCTCTCGCTCAAAAATTGACCGGTGAAGCACATGCACACTTCGACCAGTTTTTGAGTTTCATTGAGAACCGTATCAACACACAAAGCCATCTGGTCCAAATCATTGAAGGCGTCGAAAACTCTGAAAACGTCCATGCCGTTCTTGGCAGCCTCGATGATGAAGTTTTTGATGACATTATCAGGATACCTAGTGTATCCGACAGCGTTGGCGCCTCTCAAAAGCATCTGGGTGAGGGTGTTTGGAATGGCTTTGGACATCTTTTGAAGGCGCGTCCATGGATCTTCGGATAGGAACCTGAGCGCAGTGTCGAAGGTGGCTCCTCCCCAGCATTCAGCGGAGAATAAGTTTTGATAGGGCATGCCGGTCTTTTCAAGAAGGTGGGCTGCGGTGACTAACTCGAGTTTTCTATGTCTAGTTGCGGCCAACGACTGGTGGGCGTCTCTGAAAGAAGTGTCTGTAATGAAAACGTGGTCTGCGTTTTTGATGAACTCCTGAACGGCTTTTGGTCCTTGGCTCAATAAAACTTGCTTTGGAGTGGGGTAAATTGGCGTGAGTTCTTTGGTGACATGTGGAATTATTATTTCCTTTGTTGGGAGTTTCTTAGTGTTGTTCTGAGTTTTCTCGGCAATAAACTGGACGAGTTTCATGGTTTCGGAATCAAATGCTGGTTATACTTTTTTGGCTTTTTGAACTGGAGTGGTAATTTAGTTCATGGCGTTTGCGAATTCAGCTTCTGGGTTGGCTATTTCTGCGAACTTGGTGAGGTTTCTAAATCTGTTTTGTCTTTGAGAAACTAATTCTTCACCGGATTAGCCGTGGAACAAGTTTTGTTGTTGGATAACAAACTTCTTGAGCTCAACATCCACATTTTGAGTTGGGATCAATGCGTCAACGATGCCAAGCTGATGGATGTCGTAGCTGTAGCACTTCTGGGCTTGTGCGAGGATTTCGCAGTTAGCGGAGAAATCAGCCTTCATCTTGTCTTTTTCGGAAGAAGAATACGCGGAGTGTTGAAGGATACTCACGCCTCCTTCTGGACTGATGACGTTGTAGAAAGACTTCTGGAGGCACGCGACCACGTTACCACCAGAAAGCGCCAACGCACCTCCGGAGCCGCCTTCGCCTGTGATGATAGATATGATCAAGGCCTTGGACTAAGAGAAAGCCGCGAGACAGTCAGAAATAGCCTGTGCCTGAGATTTATCTTCGGCTTCTGGAGATGGTAGAGCTCCAGCTGTGTCGACGATGGAGATCGTGGTGATGTTCAACCTGGAGGCGAGACGCACGAATTTGGCGACTTGCCTGTATCCCATCGGAGTCCCGAGCCCAGAGAGAGCGGAAGCCGAGTCGTGGAGGTTGTGGATTAGCAACGCGTTTCCAGATTCGATATTGGCAAGAGAAACTTGGATTGCTCCGTCTGTTTGAAAGTCGAGTCTCTAAAGTACGAGCTTGTCGGCGTACACCTTTGGTGCTGTATGGAGAGGACCTCTGCACTCTTTATAGGAAAACTCTTCTCTATCGAGTACTTTACCGGAATCTTGCTCTTGGCTGCTTGGAACGAACTAATTAGCCAGAATGGAGAGCAAGAGCTCAATTTTGGCGTCGAGTTCGTCTTCTTTGACGACCAAATCACAAAAGCCCTGTTCGGCCTGACGATCGATGGTCTGGAAACCAGCCGGAACGCTGCTGTCGAACTTGTTTTGATCACCATCGAAGATGGTGTTCTGGATGACCTACGGACCAGCGAAGCCCATTCTAGCGCCTTTGATACCGATTTGGATATCAGTTTGATACATGAATGAAGCGGACGTTCCTCCAAAACATGGGTCTCTGAAGATGGAAACGGACGGCATCTGGTGCTTCTTGAACTGGTTAAGAGAAGTGACCGTTGAGCTCATCTACATAAGAGCCAGCACGCCCTCTTGCATACGAACGCCGCCTGAAGCTGCGTCGATGATGAGTGGAAGCTTGTTGGCGATGCAGTATTCCACGCAACGGTGGATTTTTTCGCCTTCAGCGCAGCCTAGGGAACCTCCCATGAACTGGAAGTTGAACTTGACGTAAACTACTTGGTGGGCTCCGAATTGCTTCAGGTGGGCGGTACAGCCGCAAAGCTGCTTCGTCTTTACCTGGGCCTCGGCTAGTTGCGTCTGGTAGTTGATGGACTTGAACGAAAAGTGCAGGAAGTCCAGCGAAGAAATGTTTTCAAAGAGTTCTTTCATTTTGTAGATTGAAGTGGTGTATACTTTGAATATACGTTATAGTTAAGATAATCTACATTTAGATTTCTCATAGTTATCCGCTGACATATTTAAGCTCAAAATTACTATTCTTAGAAATAACCAAACATATTGTTGTAAACTTAACATTGTTTAGGATAATATTATGGTTTTCGTTAAGAAAGTCGGTTAATTTAATCAAATATAATCTTAACAAATAAGTTTGAACTTAGTATTTTCATTGCTTTATCTGGTGCTATCACAGTCCTATTTTAAGATAAATATGATTATTCACCTACTATAATTTACTCAATAAAAATGTCGTTATACTGAAAAAATTAAACGATCTCTTAAATTGTAGCCCATAAAAGTTGTTAAATTAAAGTCTCACTGAAAACTGTCCTGTTCATTCGTCCGTTAAATATTTTGAACAATTTTGGTTGTGAATTAAATTTGGTCTACTTTGGCTCGGTTCAAAAAAGCGTTTATTTTACTTTTTGCGTTCGAAACGGTTTGTTTAAGAATTTTGTGCTTAAAGTTTATTTATTTAACCGCGATATTCGCGTTCTCAACGTTTCTCAGCTATTTTGCTAAATTAATATCATCCATTTCAGGCTGTTTCTGATCAAAAGAAAATATATTGAACTTGTCATAATTTTTGTGCGTTAAAACAAGCTCAAAATTCTGTATAAAGTTCTACTCAAACTAAAAATCAACTAATTTCTACTTATTGTGCAAATCTAGATTTTCAAGATGCACTATTCTATTACACGAAATATCAAGCCGCTCCAGGTCCAGCGCCCTTAACGCAAATACCGAGACTAAACCACAGCCAGCCAGCTCCAAACTGGTAATATTCACCAAATCCTGCAAAATAGTCACATCACTAATTGGATTGTAAGAAAGTACGAGCCCTTTCAAGTTGATAAGCTGCCCTATTGCACTCAATGATTTTAAACCACAGTCGTTTATATCCAAAGTTCTGAGATTAACTAACTAACTCAACGGTAATATATCAATTTCACTATTTCTGCTCAAATTAAGATCTTGCAAGTTAACTAACGAACCTATTGACTCAATAGTTTTCAATCCACATAATTCCATGTGTAATTTTGTAATGCCGCTCAAGTTACGAATGTAAGTTATGTCAATGAAATTAATTGAAATATTCAAAGCCTTAAGACTTTTAAACTTACTAAGACTCTTAGTTTACGTAGTAACCAATTTATTATTTATTAACGTCAGATCCTCAAGATTGTCTAGCTCCAAATCATCTATATTTATATTAAATATGTACATAACTTTTAATGTTGTAATTGTCTAACTCACCAATTTTAATTTAATATTAATATTTTTACCAAGTGTTAATGTACTAATATTGAGTTTTTGTAGAAAATCTAAGCTTGTAAGTTCTGGATCACCGCTATTCCAATCGCCAATTTCTAAATTGCCTTCAAGTATTTTATCTTTATATTTTAAAGTCATTTAATTATCGTAATCCAAATTTCCAGTATTTAATAAGATATTTTTATGTTGTTCAATTGTTACTTTTACAGCTTCCGATATTTGACTTGAAGTGGTAAATAATGTATTTGGAAAATTCTAATTGAGTGAATGCGATATAATGCAATATCATCTCTGATGCTTTTGATTATAGATATTAGCTGATATATTAGATGCGATGATTCAAAAGGATACATCGATTCAAAAATTCCTGATATATCTTTAATTGCATAGATATCATTAACACAACACAAATCTCAACTATCAATCAATCTTCCACTTTAAATGCTGATAACAATGATTCAAGTGTTCGCCTATCCGGACGCGAAAGAGTTCAGGAAGCGCCGCATCTACCAGCTCATGACCGACAGGTTCGCCTCGGTGGAGCAGAAGCCCTGCGTCAACCTCCACGAGTACTGCGGAGGCACCTACAACGCCATGGTCCAGAAGCTGGACTACATCAAGAACCTGGGCTACAACGCGATCTGGATCTCGCCCACCATCGACCAGGCCGAGAACGCCACCAACCTGTACCACGGCTACTCCTTCTCCGACTTCTACAAGCCGAACCTCTACTTCGGCACGGAGGAGGAGCTCCAGACCATGATCGCCGAGGCCCACAAGCGCGACATCTGGGTGGTCGCGGACGTCGTGTACAACCACGTCGGCGCCTGCAAGGGCGGCAGACTGGACTTCTCGTGCATCAAGACCTTCTCGAAGCCCGAGTACTTCAACCCGGACTGCGACATCACGAACTACTCGAACCAGACGAACGTCATCAACTGCAGGCTGTGCGCCCTTCCGGACCTGAACCAGCACAACGAGTTCGTCCACGACGAGCTGCTGAGGTGGGCCCAGTGGTACATCAACCACTACAACTTCGACGGCTACAGAGTCGACACCGTGAAGCACATCGACCACGACTTCTGGAAGGACCTCAGGAAGGTGACGCCCTGGTTCAACATTGCCGAGATCTTCGACGGAGACTACGACTTCATCAAGAGCTTCACCAACGAGCAGGAGGTCCAGACCGCCTTCAACTACCCGCTCATGTTCAACATCCAGGGCTGCATCGGCGGCGGCGACTCCATGACCAAGCTCTCCTACAACTTCGAGAAGGCCTACGAGCTCTGGGGCGAAGACGTGCGCGACCTTGGCGTCTTCTTCGAGAACCACGACAACCCGCGTTTCCTCTCTCTTTATAATGATCTGAAGAGATACGAGAACGCTCTCACTCTCATCCACACCTGGATCGGCATTCCAGTTCTCTACTACGGCGCCGAGCAGGACATGACCGGTGGCGCGGACCCAGACAACAGACACGCCCTCTGGGAGCTCGGATATAATCAAAAATCTGAACATTTCAAATATATTCAACAATTGAATTAACTCAGAGATTCATTACCATTTGATACAATGGATTAAAAAGAGCTAGCCGCAACAGATAATTTTTACGCCTATTCTAGAGGAAATAAAGTTCTTGTAGCATTGACTAATGGAGGAGAAAAAGCTGTTTATCAACATGAAATTGTTGAAAATACTCCATTTGATCCAAATTCTTTACTCTGTGATATTCAATGGCCATATGACTGCATAACTGTTGGAGCCGATGGCAGTGTTGACATTTTACTCATTGGTGGTCAGCCAAAAGTATTTGTCAGAGCATGATAATCACTTTGTTTTTATTGAATTAATATTGAAAAAATTATTAAATAAATAAAGTAAATAATACAACTATCTTTTCTGTGTTCATTAATTTACTACACTACTTTTGTTCTCTTAGTTTTTTATTGAATCTAATAAAACAATGATATTGGTATTCCAATAATATTCTTATTATATATAAAATAAATTGTTCAATATTTGTGAGTGTTTAATATGATTTTATACTCAGTCTATTAATAAACTATATCTATATAAACATCTTTATAAACATTATCAAACTCATATATATGTATTAATTATTAATAGTACCTAATTATTAATTTATTCTCACTTATTTCATTTCACAGAACTATTCAATTTGTTATAACTAAATTTCATTGTTTATTTCACGTTACCAGTAATTATAATTTTATAAACTATTCAGTTTTTTCAATCCTCAGTGGAAATGAATAAACGAGATTGGAACAAGTGGACTGAAGAAGAAGAAAAAATATTCTAAAATGCTTTGAGAAAATTTGGAAACGACTTTGAAGCGATCAGCGATTTAATGGAAACCAGAAGTTACAGGTAAGTGAGAAGTCACTACTATAACTCGAAAGTTAAGCCAATGAAATCTAGGAGCTCTTAAAATAGTTAGCTCAAGCTTATTTGTTATGATTATATATGATTATTGTTTTATTTTTTATATGTATATAATATTTTGTATTAATAGATTGCGTTACGTTTAAAAACTACTTTTAACATAGGATAACCATATATATTTGACTATGTAGCATTGAAATAATAATATTTTGATAATTATACATAAACAAAAATATTTCAGTGTTCTATCATAACTAGTTTTGACAAAAGAGGATAATATTTTATGATTCTAGACATATAAGCACATAATATTAACTTTTCGGATATTTATATTAAATTTTTCTATTTGTCTTCTAAATGAGCAAAGATAGTATTGGTTAACATTTATTAGAACAAATAACAAAATAAAAATAAAAATCTTAATTAACCAAACATTCTGACATATTATGATTCAGTACACCCAGTCCATACTACAATTTAAATTACATATATGCTAATTTACATACCAAACACGATTTTAATATAAATTTTCACGGATTAATGTTAAAGATTACAACTAAAGAAAATAATTGAGAACTACAATATAACTGCCATTTATATGATTATAAATACAGATATAACACCAACTCTTCTATTATTCATACACAAATATAAGAGTGGAAACTAATTTATAATGATATTGTGCTATTATGATAGGTACGTATCTTAATCTAAAATTTCGTTATTTTTTGCTTTTAAAGTTAATAATAGTTAAATATTAATTTGTTTGATAGTCTTACATAATATTAGATTAAAAATAAAATTATTTTGATTACTATTCATGATATATACATTAAACTCATAAATATACACATAGGTTACACAAAATATTACTAATAATTACACAGCAAAACTACTTTTGTTTTGATAAATTGAAAAGATGAAACTCACTTAACAGAAAAACCACGATTTCAGATAATTATTTTACATCTTATTGAAATAATATTTTATTTCAACTAATTAAAATTAATTAATAATCCCCTGATCATCATAATTTAAAAACGAGAACCTTAACTTTTCACTCAGCATCGGCTTCTCTAACGAAAACCTTTGCTTCTCCGTTGTTGAGGTAAACGTCGAGGCTCCTATCGGAGTTAACGCTCAGACAATCGCCTGGGTAGTTTACGTTGCAAACTCTTGAATTTGGTTCGAATGGAGTGTTTGGAACGCGAATGTGAACCTGTCCGAATTTATTTCCGGTGTTCGTGAGGGCGGTAACTATTTTGTTTCCTCTTGAGAACGCGTAGAAGTCATTGGTGGCGTAGAGCTCTTTCTGGTCAAGGGTGTCCATAGGGAATTTTGATCTTAATTTATTAAGGTTCTGGATGAATTTGAAGTGGGTGGAGGTCTGGGAGTAGCCGAGCTCCCAGAGGGCGTGTCTGTTGTCTGGATCCGCGCCGCCGGTCATGTCCTGCTCGGCGCCGTAGTAGAGAACTGGAATGCCGATCCAGGTGTGGATGAGAGTGAGAGCGTTCTCGTATCTCTTCAGATCATTATAAAGAGAGAGGAAACGCGGGTTGTCGTGGTTCTCGAAGAAGACGCCAAGGTCGCGCACGTCTTCACCCCAGAGCTCGTAGGCCTTCTCGAAGTTGTAGGAGAGCTTGGTCATGGAGTCGCCGCCGCCGATGCAGCCCTGGATGTTGAACATGAGCGGGTAGTTGAAGGCGGTCTGGACCTCCTGCTCGTTGGTGAAGCTCTTGATGAAGTCGTAGTCTCCGTCGAAGATCTCGGCGATGTTGAACCAGGGCGTCACCTTCCTGAGGTCCTTCCAGAAGTCGTGGTCGATGTGCTTCACGGTGTCGACTCTGTAGCCGTCGAAGTTGTAGTGGTTGATGTACCACTGGGCCCACCTCAGCAGCTCGTCGTGGACGAACTCGTTGTGCTGGTTCAGGTCCGGAAGGGCGCACAGCCTGCAGTTGATGACGTTCGTCTGGTTCGAGTAGTTCGTGATGTCGCAGTCCGGGTTGAAGTACTCGGGCTTCGAGAAGGTCTTGATGCACGAGAAGTCCAGTCTGCCGCCCTTGCAGGCGCCGACGTGGTTGTACACGACGTCCGCGACCACCCAGATGTCGCGCTTGTGGGCCTCGGCGATCATGGTCTGGAGCTCCTCCTCCGTGCCGAAGTAGAGGTTCGGCTTGTAGAAGTCGGAGAAGGAGTAGCCGTGGTACAGGTTGGTGGCGTTCTCGGCCTGGTCGATGGTGGGCGAGATCCAGATCGCGTTGTAGCCCAGGTTCTTGATGTAGTCCAGCTTCTGGACCATGGCGTTGTAGGTGCCTCCGCAGTACTCGTGGAGGTTGACGCAGGGCTTCTGCTCCACCGAGGCGAACCTGTCGGTCATGAGCTGGTAGATGCGGCGCTTCCTGAACTCTTTCGCGTCCGGATAGGCGAACACTTGAATCATTGTTATCAGCATTTAAAGTGGAAGATTGATTGAATAGTGTCCCATTGCAAATTATATACAGCCTTTTATGCTAGTAAAATATAAACACCAATTCTAAAAGTAAATATAACACAAAGTAATAATCTCATAATATTTATTATTCTCCTGTCTGTTTTCATATTTTGACACAATGTACTTCTATTTCGTCTAGTTTTGGAATATAACACATTTACCATGAACATATACCCGCTATACATCATAAACAATTGATATTAACAATTGGTAATTGTTCTGCAATGAAAATATTACACAGAAATATTATATTATTATATTATAATATAAGATATTATTCCGCTTCATTCATGGAGTAAATAAATAATGTGTTGAAAGTGCATCCTCTTTTGAATCTTTACATGTCAATTGACAATTAGTACATTAAAATTTATAACCGTGAGTCTATTTTATTGCAGAAGCATTTCCTTGAAACCGATTTTAGTGATCACAACACATGTACTTCAGAAAGTTATTATTCTTATTATGAGCAATTTATTAATACTCTGATTCTATGCGCTGGAACTCTTTACATACAGATTCATGAGAATGTGTATTATTTGCAAAATGGAGCTCTTTCTTTAGTCGCATAGATTCCAAATTACTGTATTTCGTCCAGCACGTCAAAATTTGGTCGCATGTTCAGCTTCAAAGGCGATTTGTATGTATAAAATGGTATTGATTCTCTGTTTATACTCAAAAATAATAAGTTTGAGTACGTGAAATTCATGAACTGCGATTTATTCCAGTTCTGCGATAAAGTTTTCGCCTTCAGTTCAAGGTAATCGCAAATCTGGAAGGTGAACGACAACCTCGAACTCGAATATATCTGCGGAGTGGAACCGAATGCGTGCGTTCAATTTTGCTCAGGTGGAGTTATTGTTATTAGTGGCGGATGGGGAAACACTTACATTCTTGATATGAGTAGTGGATAGGTGCTTAAAATTCCAATTCTGAACTATGAGCGATAATTAGCGGATTCCGGGGTTCAAATGGGCAGCTATATGCTATGCAATCTGTTTGGTAACCAGGTACTTGCCAGAATTAAGGAATAATACAATGAATTTTTAACTGAATAGACAAACGAGATTTACAAGCGCGAAATATGGAGGTGTATTAGTTTTAAAGTGCTATTCACGCACTGCAAGGAGCTACTTGAAATTTGGTACGACTACAAAGTTCAAAAACCATTCAAAAAAATTGAACCACAAATAAAATAATAACTTCACCAACTCAAATCACAAATTGTAGAAGCTACCAGTGTTTGGAACATCATGAGTAATATGTACATGAACAGTCTTCAAACTCATGAATAATGAAATGTATCATTTTACTTTTAAAATTTTATTAAAATTGTGTAGTGGTGTTTTATAGTGTTTTATAGTGATGTTTTCAAATAAGAATAAGTTGATCACATTTATACAGGATTACACTATTACAGGATAACAATAATAATAATTTTTCTGAAAACGTGGTGTTTTCAAATATATTGTTAAGAATTGATAAGAATGAATTTTAGCATTTTGATCAAAGACAGTACGAAATTAATACAGATAGGTAGAAAAGAATTATAATTCATAGATTAGAAAGTAAATCGAATTATTAAAATACAAAGTTGATAACACGAAATATGTGTTAAACTACACACAAATTCCATTCAATTTTATACATTTAAATATAATAGGTTGGTTTTTCCACTTTATATGTTCGAGCTAACGCCAGCTACAAGTTTTGTCTTGGTGCCTCCGTTTGTGGCTCTGCACATGCTAGTTCGTTATAATTTCTAGAAATTTGTGATGCGTAAGTTCAAGGACAACAAGAATGCGAAGAAGCTCTCTGAGTGCATGTTTTATCTGCTGTAGTACTTGGTGTTCACGCTTCTCAGCTCAGCGATAGTGGTTTAAAACCAGATTTGGTGGTTTAACTACGAGAATTTGTACAGGGAGAAGTTGACCATGGATTCTTTCTCTCCGCTGCATGCTTCCTATTTGATGCTCGAGTTGGCCGTTTGCATCTCAACCGCGATCACTTGGTGCTTTGAAACGCGCAAGGACAACGCCGATTTCGCGATGATGGTCGTGCACCACATTTGCACAATTTCTTTGATTTGTTTCTGCATGTACTCCAAGAATTTCAACTGGGGCTGCTCAACTGCGAATTTGCACGATGTGTCCGATATATTCCTCGAGTTCAGCAAGATGATCTACTACCTCGGGTTTGAACAGACTTCTAAGGTTACTTTCTTCATGTTCGCGGTCAGTTTCATCGTTCCGCGTTGTTTCGTCTTCCCAAAGTTCATGATTGCCCCGTTTTTCAACGGTAAATTGGACCAAACTTTGTTGAAAATGAACCCAGACGTGAATTTAACGGCCGTTTTCACCGAAATTGAGAGGAAATTCATCCCAACCGCGTTCAGCGTGTTATTTGTGCTTGATTGCATATGGGCGGTCGCGATTGTAAATATGGCAGTCAAACTACTGGTTAAAAAATAGTGGAGGGACGTTAGAGAGAAATAGGAGGACACAAAGAGCGAGTGAAATACTTACTTAATTTATTGTAATCTATATTAATGCATAAAAATCTTCTTTATCAAAAGTAAATGATGTAATATTAATATCTGGCGAAGGACACTAATTTAACTTTAAAACTACACTAAAATTCTATATTTAGATCACAATTTAGTATAGGAAAGGAAAAATATATTACAACAATTTATTAGATGATAGAGAGACGAGTATCGAAGTTCACAATAACAATACACAGCTGATAAGGTTACAATGTGAGTCACTTAATTTTAATCATATTTAATGGCTGTTTGGAATGTTATCATATAAAATATGGTAATATGTCATTAATATTTACCACTTTACAAATTAAATATTAATTAGTTAATAAGATTGTGGCACGTCAATATATTATGCAAAACGAAGACAACACAATAATACCAATTTTTAGTCGAATTTTAAAGTATATACCTCTTAATTATTTAAGCAGTTCAATTATAATTACAATATTAAGTTTATAAACGATATTCTAGAATATAATAAAACAATAAGATTATAAGTATGCAATCTATCTAAATCGGGCATTTTGTCTTATAATCTGCATGCTATAAATTTCAGTTATAATTGAAATATTTTTAATATCTAATTTTGTATTAAAAAACGATAAAGTTAACAATAAGAAAACTTATCAACTGTTGTCATACACAAAATTAATTCTTATTGTTCTTTAACCAGTAACATTCTTATCTTCAATATATTTAATTAAATTTAGACACAAATTACCTATTATAGTGATAACAATTGAGCTAATGCTATCATACATTGATGATGTTATGTGTGGTAAATAAAAATATTATCGTTATATCCTAAAAATTGTTGAAAGGATGCTATTTAATATATTTTATAAAATTACATATTTGGCGTTTGCATGTTCCTACATTTATCAAAAGACAAACGTGCATTTATATATTGGAATAGCCTATTTAATTATCACATGGATTCATATTTATTTATGCCTTTATCTTCTCCCAAAAGCTTTACTCATTTGGTTTTCAGTTGTTCCTTCAGTTTTGCTGATATTTAATGGCGTAGTCAGTATTTCTGGTTAAGATTAATAGATAGTTTCTATAATGCTAGCTTTAATATGTTTTTTCAGCCTTATAATTTACAGGATCATCTAACTTACAACTGAGAAATAAATAAGAAATCACGAATAGCTTGATTAATTGCACACATAAGAGATGATTTAGTCCTCTTATTCTACATCTAAGAAATTTACAGTAGCTTTCATATTAAAAGACTTTATTATGTCAATGCACAGCATAAGTGATAAGTAGTATTTATTTACTAAGCTTATGTTCAATTTAAAACTAATTTAAAAGTCTGTTTTAGAACAATCCGTAGTGATTTGGAAATCTTCACTTGAAGAACAAACGATTTGTGCAATTATGATGATTGACATGTATAACATCAAGTACAAATCACCTGAATTGAAACAATAATTAAAGACTTTCTGTATGAATATAGTCCGATAGAAATAGCAAGTTTAATAGATTTAATACAAGCAAGAAAAAATATATGAACAACCAATACTGTGGTCGCCAAGCCAACTTTGATTTCAAAAAATACTAACTATTTCAAAACTATTTTTTGTATTAATTTTAACTATATATTAACTCAATGTTTAGTAGCGTCTCCTTTCTATTTTATTACTTCTTCTAACCTTTTGGGCATAGAGTCAATCAAATGATTGATGATATCTAACGAGATTTACTCCAACGCCCTCTTTACTTCTTCATTTAATAAGTCATATGTGGTACATTCTTCAGGGGAAATGTTTGACTTCAGTGGATTCCAGCAGTGAAAAAGTGGATTTAAGTCTGGACTCATTACTGGAAAGCGATAGAGCTCAATGTTGTTAGTAGTATAAAAGTTTTTCATATACTTACTAAAATGTGTCGGGGCGTTATCTTGTTGCAACTTCAAGTTATGCTATTAAGTGATGGAAGTGTAACTTGTCTGAGAACTTAAGAATTGACAATTGAATTCATGGTCGTACCGCACGGCATAAACCATAATGGACCCTTATATCTATAGCTAATCGTACTATAGATCATGCACGAAAACAGTCCATATTTTACACTTCGAGAAAATACTTCGGATTCCACTCGTCTTTGGGTGTTCTGAGCACTCTACTCGCTCGATTTGCATAGCATTTTGAGCGATACTCATCGGTATACTAAAAAGTTCTCCAATATTCAATTGGTTGTTTCAGGTTCATTCGAGCAAAGTTCAAACTTTCCAATTTATGCTTTTCAGTAAGTTTTGGCTTTATCTTAGCAACATAGAAGCTTAAACTGAATTTGGCCAGGAGACGAGATACCGTTGTTAGAGACATGGAAATTCCACGAAGGGCTTAGTATTTTTCAGCTATGATTCGTCGAGTTTCGAATCTATGGCTCTGGCGATATTTAACAACGCGAAAATCTCAGCTTAGTCAAATTTTCTGACACTATTATCGGCATGAGAAGCTTCTAGCTTGCCTGTAACTTCAAAGTGCTTAAAAATGGAATAAACAGTTTGGAGACTACATTGAAGGCAACAAGCAATGTATTTCTTGTTTGCAACAGTTTGTGATTCTGTTTCTCACATTCTCATCATTATGCGACGCTCTTGTATTGTGATCCGTCGGCTTCGTGTGTGCTTCGTCATTTGAAGGATGAAGTGAAAAAGAAATGAACCGCAGAATTAATTGAATATGTTATAATTAGCATAAATACAGTGATTTAATTTTCAAGCGCAATTATTACATAAACATTTGTTAAAATCAAAGTTGGCTCGGACACCACAGTATATATTAACTTTGAAATTAAAGGTATTCTTGAACTTTTGATTTACGAAGTAACCGGATACTATTTTGATAAAGGAAAAGTCATTGGTGACCCTCAACTAATTCGTGATACTGTTTAAATCCACTACAATGAGTATAACCTGTCAATGCTGACTCAGTATTAAACACGATAGTTAAATGACTTAATCACGAGCTTAATTTCTAAGGCGGCAGAGTATGTGAACATAAAAAACTAAATAATTGAGCATTCGCAACAAATAACTGTTGCTGATCAGCACCTTCTAAATTTGTTCGATTCTCTTACTACATTGAAACTTTAATTAACTAACTAATTGATAAAACTTACTGGCGACTTTCCATTATCTTTAGCAGCAGCTTGGACAACGGCTCATGTTATGCATCAAATAATCGAAGAAGATAGATTTGGTTTGAGTTACTTATATCAGGCAATTTAAAAGATTAAGCCGCCAGTAGAAAGCGATAAAGTTACAACAGAATCATTTACCGAATACCTGAGTTAGGTTACTATTTTTGATTAAAAGATTCTTTAGAAGTAATCGAATTTTACAAATACTCTATATGTTAATAAACCAGTATTATTCGACCCATAAATATAAATTATCGAAAACGAACATGGTGAAAGTAAAAGCAAAATTAATTAAAAAGATTTGCTCTATCTGTAAAAGCTATAGAATACAACAAATGCTCATAACAAGTTGTTTAAGTTCTTAAACACATTCATATATCTAGCTATCCAAATATTTGCGTTAATTGTTGCTTTTTAGTTGTTCACTATGAATTAGTATGATAATATAGATTTATAAGAATAAACGGATTATTTCGATTTATAGCATTTATTAACATTAAATCCTAAAGCACCATGTTCAGATATATTGAATATTTGTAATTAATTAGATTCTAACATGTAATTTGTATAATTTGAAAGACAATATCAAATAACATCATAAGTTGTAAATACTCCTTCCTTTGTTTAAAGTTTATGCAGTTATTGTCACAATGAGATAATTAAACAGGATTCATTAGATATTTTAGTACAATCACTCTTAGATAATATGTAAATGTCAGCAATTCCAATATTTGATTCTATAACTTTCAATATTGAATAATGTTTAAATGATTTCTTCAATAATTATTAATTCATTGTGCTTTATTTCATTGTTATATTTAATGCCGAGTTAGCATTTATAACGAGTAATAAATTGTTCGTAGAAAAATACATTAAAATGTTAATTCATAAAATCAAGATAATAACTCTAAATTTATAACAGTTCAAAATAACAACTAGTGTGGGTTAAAAATATAATAAAAGTTAGTACAAAACTTAACTCGAAAAACAAAATAACAATAATTCAACGATTTATATTAAATAGTAAAACGACCAAATTATAGCTGATAAGTTACCCCATATATAAAAATATGACATATATTGTGATTAGATAATTTTAAAATTTATTTGCATTGTGTTATTTGGTGTGGTTACCATATTATGTGAATAAATGAGTATAATAAAATATAATATTGGTTAAACCACAACATAACCTCTTATATCTTCCCAGTTAAGTTCTATGAAACAAATTAATGGTTATATTTTAAAGTATTCGCTTTAGAAGTAAAACGCTGTTTATAATAATTTGCTATAACTTAATAATTTAAATGTACTAAACAACATTCACTCATTATAGTTTATTGATCTATTAATGTGCTTTATGTAGCTTAATAATGATTAAAATATAAATATATGTTAAAATGAATTTCTATTATCTTAACAATAAAATTATAATTCAAAATCGTTTTATTAAACCTCTTATTAAACAAATTTAATACAACAATTCAGTAATTTAGGAGGATATACAATGTTTTATTAAACCAATAAATAAAGTATAATTATATCAACTTATGTTGTTAGTTTTTTAGCTTTGATAAGTTTCATATATTAACTAAGGAAGTTCGATAAATTTCATAAATACTTATTTATATTTATTGTTTTTGGAGCATATTTATTGTTTCTATCCATTCTTATCTCTGTAGATATTCTTTGGACAGATAAAAAAGACATAAAAATTTATTAATAGTATTTAACTGAGGCTCGTAATATGTATTAATAAATAAATCCAGATATAAGTGACATGTAAGATGTTATTGATAAATTCAATAAAAAACAACTAAATTAAAATGAAGCTTGTAACATTATATAACAATATTAAAAGTCCTATCCAAATGCACCAAATATTTTAACCAAACATATTTCTATTTTAAATTTATATTGTCCAGTGACAAATATTAAGATTTAAGAATCAATTAGTGAATGGTCAACAAGATTTAACAACTATATTTAATAGTTGCTATAAAAATAAAATTCTATGAAGTTTAGCATAGTTACCCTTGGATACGGGCTTGTAGCTCTCGGTGCGTTTAGCTTTTCAGTAGTTTTGGTAAATATTAACATGGGCTATTTATATAAAGTTAAAAAGATCATTTAAAAATAACGAACAGAACTTAAGAGTTAATAAACTAATTTAAAACGAATGCGAATCGGTCAAACTATAATTGTAGTTCTCTTAGCAGTTATAATAGTTATATCAATAATTCTTATAATAGTAGATGATAAGTATAAGTTAATTTATCCAGCCCACGATATTTTAACAGTTTAATTAATAAATAAAACGCTAAAATACAAGTTGTTTGAAGATAATTTTAATTAAGTTAATATTACCTTTTATGATTTCTAATTACAATAAATATTTGAAAATAAAGAAAGTAATTGGCAAGACTAACTTATAGCAAGATCAGGAATTATAAAAAATGATTACTTTTAGTATAAACAATTCTTTATTGAATTCTTTAGAGCTATTGGATTATTATCGCTTATATCAGTGCCAATTTGTTTTACACTTGAAATAATTTTCCATTTTGTTTATGTTCCTAGAATTTCTGTTCATTTAAATTAGTTATACTAGTCTATCAATGTAATCGGAAAACATAGATTCAAGGAAGAATAGAAAAGAGAGTATACAAATGATTATAAAAAATGGTTTTGATTTTTACTTAATACGACATTATGTGAGTGATTTTATAAAATAATTATTGAAATAGAAAATATTAACAGAAAATAGAAGCACTGAATCACTTTTATAAATAATTTTTTAAAATAATTCACATCAAATGATATTGAAAACACATTGAAAACACCTTTAATTTAGTACAGGTTATTATACTAATTATAAGTATTTGAATAATATATTAAAATATTATTTCACTTCACAAAAATGAATTTTAAAGTATCCGACTCATGTGTACAATGTAATTCATGTATTAATGTTTGTCCAACCAAGTCGCTTTCATTAGTGGATGGTTTAGTCACATTTAATTCATCAAGATGTATGAAGTGTGGATAATGTTTTTCAATTTGTCCCACTGCGTCTATTTCTATGTTTGACTGTAATCCATCAACAAATATAAGTTTAGACCCACTTGTTAAAGCGATTTAAATGCGTCGCTCGGTCCGTTCATATAAGTCGGAACCCCTTTCAAACGAAAAAATCACAGAAATGCTCTAAATTATTAGATTCGCTCCATCAGCCAGAAACGCTAGAAACACAAGATATATTGTTATCAACCGTCCCAAATTGTTGGAACTGATCCCAGTAATCGGCGAAATCCTTCTTAATATTTATCCGCATATGAAGGCCATGATTTAAGCTGGAGGAGATGCCATTTTCAGAGGAGCTCCCCATCTTATTGTTGCAGTGGAATCAGTTCCACAACCTACTGATGATGGTGTAATCGCTTTAGCAGAATTTGAATTACTGGCTTAATAATAAGGTTACGGAACCTTCTGGTGTGGTTTTTTCAAACACGCTTAAACAGCTCCTTAAGTAAGAGAATTAGTTGGTCTAAATTAATAAGACAAAGTCACAGCAGCTCTTGGTTTCGGAATCGCTGATATTCAATATGAAAGACCAGCAGCTCGTGAAAAAGTTGCTGTTACGTTCATATGACTTGATCATAATTATATAATTACAATATTATTATAATCTATTAAAAGTGAACTGAATATTATTATAATATTGATATTTAATTAAATTTTGAAATAAATATAGATTGTTCCACATCATAACATCAAATGTCATCATAAGTGGAAACATTCTTGGTAATTAAAACCCAAACTAAGACTCATTCTATTTCATTGTCTGTAGATTTAAATGATACAGTTTACCACATTTTACTGATTGCCGCCTAGCAGGTAAGTGAAAATACCCAATACAATATTCAATTAGATTGTGTAGAGGCTTGCCACATTCTGACGAATACGGGTAAGAACAAGTACTAGTATCAGGTAACAATGTCAGAAACGTTAAAATGTCTGCAGTAGAGGCAAAAGCGGTGTTTATTCTGCGATACGGATTATGTTTACATTTAATTTTCGGAGCGTTCGTTTCCTTACAAGTACAAGTTTACGAAGCCAAATTCCGACTTGCTCAAGTACAAGTAGTCCATTTTTAGGGATTTCTAGTAAGTGGAGGAGATCATATCTTCTGCTTCCTCTTCTCTACAGTAGTAATCTCAGTAGGAGGATTTCTTCCATATCTCGGACGATCCAGTGAAGAACATAGAGAACGAGTTGCGTCTTACGTATCCGCTTCCACTCCTTATGCCTGAGTAGTTGATTTAGAAGCACTACAATGTGTATTTGGACTCAATAAATACCAATTTCATCGCGCGTGTGGCTACCAAGCCTCGCATAACTCCAATCGTGTAGGAGAACATTAAAACGAAGGATTTGTCTTATTTCGAGCTCATATTCAGGGTTCCCCGCCCACTTTGCTTCATATTTTTGATTCCGATTATGTTTTACAGAGCTTTTATGAGTATCTTTTAGTATCTTACCTCGTAGCCCTATTTTAATAAATCGGCTGTGAAGTGGCACCGAATTCAGCCCGTTTTCGTTATTCGCGTTCCAATCGCTCCGACGTTCAAATCGATCGCGTTCACAACTTTGTGGTAAGTTATCATTTTCTATCTCACGAACCGGTTCAAAGACAGGTCCGTTAAAGGACTTTAGAAGAATTACATTAAAAGCTACTTAATTCATTATCTAGTGCACGTTATCCTGAGAGGAAACTCAATTCTACTCACACCAGAGGTCATCTCAGCGGTGTATATGATTTTGGATCCACTTGGAGAAGCAGGAGTCAGGTACCACTTCATATTCGATGAAATATTCAGAGCGGATAACCACTAGTACAACTTCGGAGGATTCTTCAGGGGATAGCGCGCGAAAGACTTCCTACTTGTGAATAGAGAAGCAAACTTTGGAAAAGTCTTCAAATTCGGTGTAATCGGAGTCATTATTGAACTATTCAAAAGCATCAACCCACACTACGTAGTCGTCAAATGAAATGAGAGAATATTTTAAATTATAACACGAATTCATTTTATTTCGATTATAATGAGAAATTATTGCTCGTATAATAAAATAAATCAGAATGATTCAACATTTCCACCTCGATGGGTTGTGCGACATAATTTCAAGCTCCACCAATTGACACTACCAAGTAGCCTGAATCTTCAATTATTAAATAATCTTCTGAGCCATAAATTTAAACGCAAACAATAACATAACCAGAGATAAGTGCGGATTTTACTGATTTCTTGTCTTTAATTATTCCGGATGACGTTGAAGTATCTTCTCCAGCCGACGTCTCTTCTTTAATTTTTAAGCGCATGGGTATAAAAGAAAGCGAGTTCTTAGACGTTAAACACTAAATTGAGCTTTTAAACATCTTGAAAATTAACGTTAACACACAAACTCTCACAGAACCAATTTCAATCAACGAACTCGAAGAAATTATTAACAATATCTTTGAATTTGGATTGTGAAGGGACTCGACAGGATTTAAAACAGCATTTAGCATTTAGTAAGTTTTTTCTAAGAGACAAAATAAAAGTCATATTAGTGAAGATGTATTATTAACTTTAAAAATCAATCACTTACCTATTTCTTGAGCTTTTTAGCCAAGTTTAACTCCATATTCATACAATTTAGCTAAATTTTCATCGGTAACTTACAATCTCCATTGGTACATCGTATCTTCGATATTTGCGTTGCATTTTTTAACGGCTTCTGTCAAATCCGTGCAGCACTGTGCTCCAGTCCAGCAAAATGCTCCGAATATGTAGCAGGATTTTCCAGCGAGCAGTTTTAGTCCTCTGCAGTAGTTAATTGCTTATTCTATAAGTGGCATCATGGTGTTATTCTGAGTTGGGGAGCCGATTGCGAAGCATGCGCTGTCGTGAACGTGTAGCGCGACATCTGTGATGTTAAATTCGTTCAGATCCATAATTTTCGCTTCTGAGCCGGTTGATCTGACTCCTTCTGCAACTTTTTCAACCGCTTTTGCAGTTGAGCCGTACATGGTGTCGAATATGATGCTAACTTTCTTCCGGTATGCCTAATTAGCGAATCTAGCGTATTCTGCCATCAATGCTTTTATCTGCTCTCCCCTCCAGCACACCCCGTGTGAAGTCAGTATGTACTTTATATCAACCTTGTTTATGTTGTTGAGCGCGTTCTTAATCATGGCTGGTAAATGCCCGAGGACATTCGCGTTGTAGGACATCGTTAATTGAATCACCTGTTCAATTGGTAACTGTTCTGCCCACCTCTCAGTGCTCGCGTGGTGCTGCCCGAACACGTCGTTCGTGAATATAGCCCCTTCGTTCTGACTGTACGTGAGCATGTTACACGGCCAGTGGATCATTGGAACGGGGATGAAGCTCAGGGTCCTCTTTCCAATGCAGAGGGTTGATTTGCTGTCAACGGTGAGCCACTTTGGAGAGAGGGCTACCAGGTCGGGGTAGAGCTTTTCCAGGTTCTCCTTGCACTTAGAGTTGGTGACGATGGTTGCTTAAGGCGTTTGGGCGTAGAGAAGGGGGAGGGCAGAGCCGTGATCGGGCTCGGAGTGGTTCATAATAATGTACTCTATTTTGGACAGCGGAATCACGGACCTAATGGTCTCAAAATGCTCCTGCGCGAAGGGGAATTTTACAGTATCCACCAAAGTGGGCTTCTCATCCATTATCATGAAGGAATTGTACGAAGTTCCCTTCTCAGTGTGATAACTGTGAAATATTCGAAGAGCCCAGTCAATCACACCCACCCAATACACATCCGGAATCATCTCGACATTTGTACTCTTTGGCTAAGTTAGCGCTTTTTGCTTAATCGCACTTTCTTTTGGCACTTCCTTGAATATTTTAGATTGATTATTATTAACTTGATCCATTTCAGTTACCTACTCAGTTGGCTTCTTGTTTTAGCTATTATTTTCATTGGAAGAAATGCTTGTTGAGCTTCCCATTGAAGTGGATAAACACTTTTAAACAGTAATAATTTTGTATATTATCATCAATATCATTAATAATTGTTAAAACTCATAACTATTTAAAATTTGATATACAAAATCTCAAAATTGACTTTCATATACACTCGCATATACTTAGGAAAACTTGAGAGTCAATACATGATATATGTACTTACATTATTAGAACATAACGTTGTTATTTTAACCGATAACTGCATTGGATAGAAAATATGTACATAAAAAATAATATGTATGATTACTAATTGTTTGATATTATAATCAAAACATGATTCATTCAACAATGCATTTAAATGCAATAAATAATCACTGTCTTGAGACGACACAGACAGACTTGATACTAAGCGAAACGTATGGCAAATAGATATGCTAATAGTAAATCTATAAGTAAATAGTAAAAATTATAAATAATATAGATTATATTATGTGTATTTGTTTCTCATTCATGCACGACTTTAATGTGTTTAGTTCTATTAAAAAGCACTGATCTCATTCAAATCCAACCAAACACACTACAACAGTTGGAAGAGCCTAACAATATTTGAAGTGACCATAGTTTATTTTGTAAGAGTGTTATGGGCTAAGATCAATGTCTATATTTGAACTAAGGTCGAGATCTTCCAACGATGTTATTAGGTCAATGTTCTTTAAATCACATTCTCTCATATACAATTTAGTAAGACTTGTAACACTATGAATATGCTTCAGGTCAACATTGTTTTTTGAAACATCCGGCGTGTGGAGTTTCTTCAATTTTGCCAGATTATATAATTAATCGTTTTCCATGTTATTATTTTCTAGCAACATAACTTCAAGGTTTTCGAGTTCCAAATCGTTGACAGTCAAATTTAATTTTTATTGTTCCTTGAAATTAAACACCATTAATTCTTGGATCTTCTCAACTTTACAATCATGCCATTACTAATAAAAAGGTTCAAAGTTGAAATATCAAACGTTTCAAGAAATCTCAAGTGTGTAACCTCTGGATCTTCTATGATTACCAATTTACCTTAAGTCTTAAATTTATCTTTTATACTTACGAGTCATACGTTCATCTTTTTAATCATTTGGAACATTCTAGTTTTGTTCCATTGTATATGTTGGGATTTGTTAATATGTTAATATAATTGAATGATTATGATTGATTGTGTACTCAACACATTATGCAGTATTCATAGTATATTGAGTGAATATCTTTCATTTATATCCTGTCGTTTTTATGTTGAAAGCTATGAAATATTATTAATCAAGTATCTTCATAGTATATTGAATTTTATCCATCTTAAAATTAATCATAAAATTCGATTTAATATAATATGTGAGATATCAAACACTCCACAATAATGTTTGTCCTTTCGAAGGCTCTTCAACTAACTACAATACAACACGGTTAAGTCATGAGAGATATTCAGATAAATACTAAGCTGAATGAAACCATGAAATATGAGATGTTTAAGCTTGATTTTCCGGAATTAAGAATTATAAATCCATATAACACACAATATTAGTTATTTGTTGATTTTCAGGCTTCTTGTGAAGTTGAACTTATTTTTTGTGAATTTCCTAACTACGATGATTGCGTTAATGACTAGTTTAACATTGAAATGACCAATACAACTGGAACTTAACTGATCAACATTGAACATTACGTAAATCCTGAATCTGAAACATTCTCATATTATTTAATGTTTAGACTATCTGGTGAAAACGCAGTGGGTTAGGTCACCTTTTAAGCATAATCTGTTATTATTCTTATACCATAATAAGATATGACTGTTATGGTCGAACCCTAAATCGATATGTACCTAATGATTATTACATGCGATAAAAAGCCTTTTAACTTTACAATTGACACAACAGCATAGATCTGCTCTGACAAAAACGCCCATGTGAACAAATAAAGCTGTTCAAACATCCAAACAGGCTAATAATTTACATTCAACAATCCAAATTTATACACGTTCATTACAATATTCGCTACATCCGAATTATAGGAACTGCGAGTTTAGTATAACTTCAAAGCAGACACCCTTGCCATGAACGAGCCCACTGTTCGCAAGGTGTACCTGAACCCAAACTGTTTTACTCTGAATTCTTTAGCTTAAGAGAGTAATTCCGAATACGTAGGAATTACTTAAGAAGTTCTGAACGTGAGCTATATCTTGGATGTATGTTCTTTCCCGATATTTGAAGGATACAATCATTTTGAAGGATGCGAATTATAGATATGGGGATTTGATAATACGAATACTGGTTCAACCATTTTCAGTCATTCACGTATTTATTTTCCAGTCATGCCCTGGACGAACGACGAGGTTCCTTATCTGCTGGTTGAGTTTGTCACAGCTATAAACCTCAAATTACTATATTAAAAAATAGAATGGAAAGTAACAGATAAAAGTGCGCTTTATTTCGAAGCTCCTGATTAGAACCAAAACCTGAGCTACAGTCTTGCCTTTGTTGGTATGAACAACATAAGTATTTAAGTGACTGAAAGATTCGAAAAGTAGGGTATTTAATGTAAAAAATTGAATAATGGGCGCTGTTAACTTATTATTGACAATAGCACTTAAATATAAATTACTGATAAGTAATACTACTATGTGTTCAGCGATAACTTAGAGAGTAGAATTTTTTGCGCACCAATCTAGGCAATAGAACCAAATACACCTGTTAATGTTTAATTAAATACTGGGAGAGTTTCATAACAATACTATCGTGTAAAGACAGAGAACTTCGTATCTGGGAAATTAATACTTTCATGCACTAAAGCTTATTTTAAATGCAAGAAAGCTTTTTTTAAGATTGTAGCCTCAACTTCGGAATATATCCCATAAATGATGGACCAGGATATTCTCATCGCATCAGGACTTGGCGTTGTTGAATTAGTTTTGAGCTAAGATGCCCTCACAAACGAAATATTCTTTTGCATTATAAACTAGGGTAATTCAGGTTTTCAAGTTCAGATTCAGTTCGTTGGCCAACTCAAAGACGAACAATACACTAAAGAGTGATCCTCAGTTTCTACATTTATTTTCTCTAATGAATAATTGATATATATTTTGAACTAAAGTTTTCAATAATAGTTGTTTGAGAATAAACTCAAACCAAAGCAGTAATGTAATCATCATATTATTGTCGCTGTTGAGTTCATGTTTATAGCTCTTTTATATGCTTCGTGATGTATTCAATATTAATTGTCAATATTAATTGTTCTATTCATATTAAAAATAAATTGATATACTGACTTTATTAATAGAACCACTTCTTTACAGTTACAAATGGAGTTTTAGGCTTAAATAATTGAGTTATAAGTATAGCTAGAGATTTTAACGCAAGAGCGAGATGAATACAAGATTAAAGCAGAATCAACGTAAAATTAGCAAGTGTTGCTCAAGAAAATAGACGATTTGATGCAAATAAATCAAATACTCGAGTTGCAACTTGTTTAGTAAGATCCTGAAGACATTGATATTTTGAAAGCCTAAATTTCAGAAAAAGAACAATAGTTATAGTAATTGAGCATTGATTATGAGGAGCTATCACATTCATACCAGAATCTGTTGTAAAATCAACAGTTTACTGATCCTGTTAACGATCAGTGTCTTACTGAGCAGTTAATTGCCCTATAGCAAGAGGTAAATCATTTGAGTCTTTAAAACGAAGATTTAAAGCAAAAACTCACTTCCTCTCTCTCCTAGCCTCTTTCAAACGAGATTCAAGCTTTGCAATAAAATATCTCTTAATTGAAAGAGTAAAATAATGAATTATAAGCTAGTAATGAACAACTGGTGATAGACAACAATCAGTTTTAAGACGATAATGAATAACTAACTTCAAACATGGAACAGCTGTAAAATGACAATCAATAACTTTAAAATACAATTCAGGAACTAAACGCCCTCACTGAACAGCAAGAAACGAAGTTAAATAAATCAAATTCTTAAATCCTCAAAATCCTGAAAATAATCGACGAGAAAAACGAGTCTATAAACGCACTAAAAAATGAGAGCAGAAAACTCAAAATTCTCTTTGAAAAACAGAACGAAAGCGAAAACCATAACTTTGAACAAATCAAAAGCCTCGAGTGCGAAGTGGGTGAGTTGAAAGTTCAAATCGAATCACTAAACCAAATTATCACCATACACCAACAGACAGCAAATAAAACAGAACAAAATACAGAAAATGAATAAAAACAAAATGATGGAAACGAAAAACAATTTGGAGCAGCAGAAACACTAAGAGCATGCTCCAGAAACCTGCAAAGACTGAAAGAGTGAATACAAGAAATTTATTATTATGTTAAAAAAATTAAAAAATAAATGCAATATTGTAAATAATTTGAAAATACACAATATTAACATAAGAATACACAACATTGAATATATACACATATTACACAACAAAATAAAATCATCCACACCGCTTCATGTAAATGACTCTTGTAGAAGATCTCAAAGAACCTCTACCCACAGCAAATATTCCTCACGAATATAAACGCCTGCCACCTACTCAACGCGGATACGCCAAAGAATACGATCAAAACTTCTTAAAAAGAATGGTCGGCCCACATGTAAATTCTTATAATTTCTTCCTTTAAGAAGGTTTGAACAACATCGTCAAGTATGCTGAACCATACACTTTCACATTATCTGGGTTCACTACTTCTCTAACATTCACTCTTAAAAACCTAAAAATAGGTACTCCACAATATCAATGTGGAAATGAAACACTTCCACTAACTCCACAAATCTCTCGTGAATAATCTATTTCTTACACAGCACCAATGGTAGCAGAAATAGAAACTGTTATGGGTGGTTAAAAATTCAGCTTTGTTCAACCTCTTGGTATTATTCCAATCATGGTTGGTTCAACTGCATGTGTGTTACACAACAAAACACCAGAACAAAAAATAATGCTTAGAGAAGATGAAAGAGAAGCAGGTGGCTATTTCCTCTCCAACGGAACAGAACGTTTAATTAGAATGGTTGTGGTACCAAAGCATCTTGCTTGTTAGAACATGCTACGTTCAGCATATTTGAAACGTGGTTCTGCGTTCACAGAATATGCTATAAGTTTCAGAGATCGTAGAGACGATTGTCGAAGCTAAACTATCGTTCTTCATGCTTTAAAAGATGGTTCTTGCACTGTAAGAATACTTATTGAAAAAAGAGAATATTTCGTTCCATTGTGCTTACTCCTCAAAGCTATCAAACCAACTACAGATTGGGAAATATATAACTCAATTGTTAACAATGAATCTGAAGTTTACATTATCGAACGTGTTGAAATGATGCTAAGAGACTTCCATTAAATGAAGTTGCATACTTAAAATGATGCATTGGCTTATTTAGGTAGCTCTTTCAGAAACATTTGTTATAGACACAGATCTGATCTATCAGATGTTTAAGTCGGCGAGATTTTATTACAACGTCATGTATTTTTCTCAATGAACAATAAACAAAAATTTGATTTGCTTTGCAACATGGCTAGACGTTTGTACTTATTTACTGATAATCAATTGATACAGGATAATCAGGATTCAACAGCCAATCACGATGTTCTCCTTCCAGGACATTTGTTCACCGCTTTCATGTCTGAAAATGTTGAAACATTTTTGCAAAGTGCATCATATGCTTGCATGAAGCACCACAAAGAAGGAAAATTTGAATATTCAGAAGAATTTTTCAAGAAGAAGGGTGTATTTAAATCATAAGTTATTGAACAAAAGTTTAGATCCCTTATTTCAACTGGTAACCTTCTTTCAGCTTCAGGCCTAGATCTTTTGCAACAAGATTCATTCTCAGTAACTGCCGATCGTTTAAACTTTGTTAGATTTATGGCTCACTTCCGTTCCATTCACAGAGGTAAATTCTTCGCAGAAATGAAGACTACAGCTGTTAGAAAGATGCTTCCAGAAAGCTATGGCTTTTTGTGCCCAGTCCACACTCCAGATGGTGCCCCATGCGGTCTCTTGAATCACTTGGGTTACGCTTGTAGTGTTGTTCATGCAAATGATTCTATAAAGGATGAAATACTGATGAAATAACTGATGACTCATGGTGTTGGTATGAAAACCGATAATTCCATTCCAGTTATGTTAAATGGTAAAATAATTGGTGAAGTTGATAACGACGAAGCTCAATAGTTAGTCAACTACCTGAGACAACTTAAATGCAGTGGTCAGATCAATAATACCACTGAAATAGCTCTAGTACCAGGAAATAACAAATTCCAGTTGTTCCCATAGCTTACAATAATAACCAAAAACTCCAGATATACCAGACAGGTATTTAATTTGGCTCAGTAATCGGTTGAGCAAATTTCACCGTTTGAACAACTTTTCTTGGACATCTAGATTTATGATAACGAGTTCAATCCATAAACAACCCATTAAGAGCTTTCTCCAATCACAATGCTATCAACTGTTGCTTCCCTCGTTCCGTTCCCAGATCACAACTAGTCTCCAAGAAACATGTATGAGTGCCAGATGCTCAAGCAAACTATGGGGTTCCCAGCCAGATCTATTGGCTACAGAACCGATTCCAAGAACTACAGAATACTTACTCCTCAGAGACCTATGGTCCACACCTGCAGTCACGGTATGGGCGGCTTCGACTCGCATCCAACTGGTACTAACGCTGTTGTTGCCGTTCTGAGCTATTCTGGTTATGATATGGAAGATGCCTGCTTGATCAACAAGTCCTCTCTCGAAAGAGGTTTGTTCAACGGAACTGTTTATCAGTGCGAGGACATAGATCTTGTCGACGATCTTGGTTTGAGCAAGAACTCCGAGGCTTTCGCCTACTTCAAATCTGACGGTACAAAGGACTATATTGACGCCGACGGCCTTCCAAAAATTGGCTCAGTCATAACCACGAACGACTGCATATGCCAGTATTATGATCCAACCACGAACAAAATCAGGGAGAAGCACTATGAAAGCAGAGAAATCGGTATTGTCGAGAAGGTCATCGTGACCAGAGACAACACGATCAAGCTCCCAACCAGGTGCAAGATCATCATCAGACATGACAGATCTCCAATCATCGGCGACAAGTTCGCTTCCAGACACGGTTAGAAGGGTACTCTTGGTATTAAGTTCCACGGCAGAGACATGCCGTTCTCTCACTTCACCGGCATTGCTCCGGATCTCATCATCAACCCACACGCTTTCCCCTCCCGTATGACAATTGGTATGTTGCTCGAATCCCTCGGTGGAAAGCTGAGCTCGCAAACTGGTAAGGACACGGACGCGACCCCATTCTAATATTCAGCTGAGCACAGAGCCCTGGACGTCCTCGGCAACTAACTTGAGCAGTACGGCTTCTGCAAGTACGGCTCTGACATAATGTACTCCGGCGTAACTGGAGAGATGATGCCCGTCTCCATCTTCATCGGCGTCGTCTACTACCAGAGACTCCGTCACATGGTCAACGACAAGTACCAGGTGAGAGGAACCGGTAAAGTGGACCAAGTTACTCACTAACCCATCAAGGGTCGTAAGCGCGGAGGCGGTACCAGATTCGGTGAAATGGAAAGGGACGCGTTACTCGCTCACGGAACTCAACAACTCCTCAGAGGAAGACTGTGCACAGATTCGGACGCACAAGTGTTCAGGGTTTGCGAGAAGTGCGGAAACATCCTGAACTAACAGAGCGATAACTGCTCTCTTTGCGGAGGAGAACTCAGAAAAATCGTCATGCCGAACGTAACCGGCGTTCTCATCGGAGAACTCGCGGGAATGGGCGTGTTTATGGGTGTCGGTCTGCAGTGAGATGATGTTTGGATAGGTCTTGAACTATTTTAGGAATTGAGGTGGAAAACACGATCTCCACTAATGATATCGCAAGTGAGTTCATTTTAAACCAGTGTATATATCAATATATGAAGCCGTTCCTTGCAAAATATAAGGTGGGGTCGTGGCGTTCAATTTCTCACAAATCGAGCATTTAATATTGATTACTTTTATTTTTTATTTTAGATTTGTGATACTAATGAATAAATTCCACACCAAAATGATTAGAGACAGTTCAATGAAACAATATTAAAAATTATTAAAAACGATAATATGTTAATTTTATTCCAAATTATGACATTATATATCCTTTTATTAATTTTAATTTATATTAATATTTAAGTTTAATCACAGATCACAAATATAACTAAAACATATGTTCAATCAGCATTAAGGTTATATTCCTGAAAGTTAATTAACCTTTATAAAAATATTATTAGATCTAATAAAAATGTAGTATGCCATATCATATTGACATTTCTTACATTAACTAAATTTTAACATTCAATACAATTATATATTTGCTGAGTACCATAAAAATTCAGTGCGATGAAGTTAAACCCGTTTTCTGTTGTTGCAATAGTATTTGTACAAAGTCACAAATTTTGTGGCACAAAGCAAAGTAACATCACTTATTAAAATGCAGTAGATAATAATAATTTTTGAAATACTCAATTTTACAATCTTTTTTCATTAATACGATATAATAATGGATTAGGGAGGTATTTTTTATAACTGACATTCGATTTTGGTTTTCTCAAGGTTCATTTGGTGTGGAACAATAATTATATATTGTTATTATTCATTTATATGATGATTTATTTCAATAATTTAATCACAAATTTTTAGATTTTCATGTTTTCCAATTATTAGTCATATGAATGCTATTATTGGTAAGTATCACAAATATGATGTTTTCTTCACTTCATTTTTACTCCACAAAATATCAACTTTTTAATCGTTAATTTATATTTTTGTACACTCAATTGTTATAAGCGGGTCGATATCTTTATATTATTGTACTATATGGCTATGAATGCAGTTCATAGAAAAATCTAGAGTAGGGGTCGTCCCATTCAATTATTAACTGTATAAAGTGTCATTTTCTAAAGCGCAGATGAGTGCTAGTGGGTGCTAGGATAAGAAATACGTCAATAATCATTGAGTTTGGTGAAATCCGCGTGTCTTTAGCTAGTTTCTGAGATAAGTTAAATGTTGTTCATTTTCGGGGTGGTTTGCGCCCCGGACAGGGATTCGAGCGGAATATTTATAAGATTAAAGAAACAACCATAAAAATAAACAGATACATACTCACTAACACTCATTTATTTTCGCTTCCGAAACATACTATACACCACATCAATCACACTATATTCGCGACCTATATGTTTGGTTATATTAAATACTATTTGCAAGTTTGTTATAACTTTGTAAATATATTGTGTAATGCACCATTTAAGCAATATTATTAAAGGTATATAAAACCATAATATAACATATATAAACGTGTATATACTGGGATATACGGGGTTTGATTGTCAGAGAAAATACGCCCATAACTCGAGTAATAGTGAGAATTAATTCCTTCTATAACTACTAATAATAGATATTTAAGAACACTATGTTAATTTTTAATGTTGTAAACTTCTCACTTCAAATTGGACTTGAGATATAAAATAAGAAAATATTCTTTTCAAATCAAGTTGTATTTGTGCGCTGCATAAAATGAAAATATAATGTTCAAAGAAGGCATGAGGAGACTTTTGAATATTTTAAATTTAGATAAATTTGTAAAGTTGAATTTACTGATCTTCTTGTAGTTACTAAAAAGATCTAAAAAGTACTGAACGGTTATGGTTCAAAATAGTGAAGATGACATCCCGAAAGAGCAATCATCATAAAGTAGTCTTAACTGTGATCAATGAACCCAGCTTTTATAGTTCATAAAGAGATTAATTGGGATCAGCTAAGTAGAAAAACGGATCGTCGAGTAAAATCTTCTAGCATACTCGTAGAAACCAGTAATCCGTCACTTCTCCAAATAATTTAAGAAATTTATACCGTCAAGCTGAAAAACGATGTCCAGATGAACAAAAGTTCGAAGTATTCAAAATGTGGAACAATAAAGTCTTGAAAAGTATTCGGTTCAGGCCAAATGAAATCTATTCTACTCAGTATACTAGCTGATAGTCGGCATTCATTTTTTCTAATTCCAAGTTCGTAACTTATCATATTTTTCGGGGGTTTTGTTGGAATTGTTTTGGTTGGCACCATTCAAAGTTACAAGATAGATTTCAGCGTAATTGAAACAAATGTAACAAATAATTCTATTTGTAGAAAAGAAAATATATTGGAATACTAATTCCACTCCGAACTTGAAAAAGTTAGAAGCCTTAACAAGATATCTCAATTAAAATTATATGCAGGGCCCTACTTAGTTTATTCGCACATCATTTAAATTGATATATTTCATTTTTAACAGCCTTAATAAACAAAAGTTGATTTGAAGAACAACAGAAAGTAAGTTAGCCCAGTATCATCAGTGTACAATTATATACCCACCATGACTCTATTTGCACATGCTAACCTTACAGAAGAGAACACGTAAGAAAATTACTAAAATGGTTAGTAAACATATTTTCATTATGAATAACGTTATATGAACGATGAATATGTTGATATGAGGTAAGATTAACTATCAAATAATACAATAGAATGCAATCCATCGGGTCCAAAACGTTATTTTACTCTGACAATCAAACCCCGTATATCCCAGTATGTGGTTCATAGATTACTATTTTGATTAAAAAGATCCATTTTTAAACATTGTGGATAACATTATAATTAACCAGTATAATTTGATTTCAGTATTAATTATTATAAGATATGATAAATTTTATCATTTTAATAGTTTCTGTGATATGATTGTAAAGTTAAAATTCATACCAACAATCAAAGATCAACAAATATTGAAAATTTATGACAATATTGTGTAATGATCTTAGTATGAAAGCCTACCTGAAATATGAAAAATAATATTTATACCTACTATTAATTCTTAACACCTACATGTTTATTTTGAAAAATAAAAATATAATACAGAGACAAATCTATTTATGTATATGAGAGTATATAATTCATTTTTTATTTCAATAGTAACTAGTATTGATATTGTTGTAATATTTATTACTAACTTACATTTCAGTATTAGTAATTTGTAATTTTTACTCGAGTTTTCACATGTAATTACAATATCTGTATTATATCCCACTCACTTAACTTTCGTTTATACTGGATCAGTATCGTGTTCTTAACCTTTGAGGGCATCAAAGGCATTATTTGTATTATATAATAATCGGGGAAAGTAACTTGTGACCAAGTTCTAACACCAAATATTTCTATGAGTCTCAAGTTATGACTTATATTAGGTTGTGAAGTGGACTTATTAAAATGTTATAAATATTAGATGTTATACTAGCATATACTAGCATATAATAATTTATTAATTTATAATATTGTTATATTACTCATTAAATAGTAAATAACATTAAGTAGTAAATATTCGAATCACAATAATTCAACGCACTGATAATACATTGAGTTTCAATAGTAACATAATACTAGTACTATTTTAGTTAGCATAATAATGCATTAGCTCAATCTAATTAGCTATTTTTCTTTAGCTATTTATTTAGATGTTATTTATTCTAAATTAATAAATGTTGTCTTCTATCATATTTTTTAAGCAAATATAATAAAATAATCAATAGTGTTCCAATAACATTGTAGTAGATAATAAGTAATTCAACTATTGTTAAAAATAGACTTCGCTAAATAATATGAATGTAAATGATAAAATATACATAACTTAAAAATCTAATAACATTAACTTATTTATTTACACAAATGTGACATAAGAATCGCAAATTGACATATCAGTTAACAATGTTCAAATTCATGCCTTTGCACTATTTGGATTCAGTATCAATACATAAATTATAATTGATTCAAATATTAATATTTCAATTGAATTTTCAGTATTAATAGGAGCTTTGTTATGTACTCAGTGTGATATAGAAGTCTAAAACTGTAATTTAATATTTATTGCTTCTGGATAACAAATATCTGGTTTGATAATTGAACCGAAATAGAGTGTTGTTGTTTAATAGTCTTTTATATAATATAGAATAAGTAGTATGAATTCATCTGGATTAACAAATGTTATTAAATGGCTTTCAATGACATATATAATAAATTAATGTAAGTTAGCAGGTAGTAATCTTATATAAAGTGCAAACAACGGTTATATTGCATCAATATTATATGTACATATAACACTGAACATTTCTTAGTTTGATATATGTGTTGATCAAACTTCACGTTTTGGACAGAAAAGTGTTCAAATTACTACAATAGGTTCTGAAGAATTTAAATGCGATTTGTGCAATGAACAACCTGTGATATATGGGTTGTGTGGCGATGTGTTGCCATACAGCGAACTCATAAACGGGATGTACTAATGTATTTATCCTTTTGAATATGTTGATAATAAATGTATTTGTGCAAATGGATTTTTACTTAATATGACTACATGCATTAATGTTGTGGAATCCATAAATAATATGAATATTTTAGCTAATAGTAATATCAGTAATTAAATATTATTACTTGAACAATAATATGAAATTATTGAAAACTCGCTTGTTATTATCGATCAGAACTTATAAAGCAACATATCAGAAATTGAAAATAGAATAATATCAAATTATTCTAAATCTGATTATAACTTGCTGATGAACATATCAATTTTGGACGGCAGAATACTTTCAAACATAACTGATGTTAAATAAGATATAATTATTGCGCATATAAAAATCGACGAAAATTTGCTGTATAACACAACTATCCTTGATTGGAGAATATTCAACAACATATCATCATTAAATAATACTATTCAATATTTAAGCTATTAATTGCAAGATGTAAATAATTCATTTAAATTGAAAAACGAAATAACTGTAATAACAAAACTTTATAATCGAACAACAGAAAAAATTAGTAGATAACCTAACGCAACAACTGAATTGTACCAGTAATTACGGTTATTCCATTGTTAATGGTTCGTGCATTTAAGTTACTTGTGCGATATCAGGCCAACAAAGTATAAACGGGATTTGTTAGTGCACAAATATTAACTCAATTATTCAAGCTGGTTCGTGTATTTGTCCTGCTAACTCGAATGTTATTGGAACTGCCTGTGTATGTTCTATAATCGGATAAACGATGTAAAATGGACAGTGTGTATGTTAAACTTCAGGTGCATTTGTTAATAATAACATTTGTACATGCGGGGTGAATAGTTTAAATATATCAAATAATTGCAGCTGTCCAAGTGGAGCTAGTTTAGTAAATGGAGTTTGTACTTGTTTAAATATTAATGCATATATTTCTGGAAACTAATGTGTTTGTCCAACATATTCAACATTAGTGGGAAATACGTGCACGTGTCCAAATAACTCAAAATTTGTTAATAATGAATGTGTTTGTAATTAAATAACTGGCTAAATAATGAACAACAGTATGTGTTAGTGTTAAACCATTGGTGCTTTTGTATAAGTTGGAGCATGCATTTGTGGATAATATGCATTAAACACTTCGAATACATGCACATGCCCAACTAATTCAACTTTGATAAATAATATTTGTACTTGTGATAAAATAATAGGTTAGTCAATGATCAGCGGAAGTTGTTAATGTCCGTCTGGTTAATCAATTGTTAATAACTCATGTTAACAAACTAGTTATGTTATAAATATTTCAAATTTCGAGTGTAGCTAGGAAATATATACTTCAAACTATAATATAAAAGATGTAACTAATTAAATAAATGCGTCAAGTAACTTCAGCTCTGGTTATGTATTTAGTTCATCTATTGTTATTAAAAATGCTTTTATAGATGTTTCTGACAATGTTTATACAGCAACTGTATATTCTCTATTTTAATCTCAAAATACATTCACAAACATAAAAATACAATTTGGATCTTAATCTTTAAACACTGGTTCATTAATTACTTAATAAAGTACAATTACAATTAATTAAATGAATATAATTTCTAGACCTTAAAGTTAACTTACAGCTTCTGCTCAATTGAATATACTAACATCAGCATCAACAAATGTAAATATATCAAACTTACTTGTTAATTTATCGTTTGCTCCATCAAGAGGAAGTATAACATTAATTAGTAATATTAATGGAGCATTAAATATTTCTGGATATTAAATACTCGGTTCTTTTGTGAGTACTGGAACTGTGGCCATTATTGGGATAAATATCAATGCAACAATTATCAACATAGACAAAGCGAATTTCTAACCAATTATGTTCAATGTTGGTAACGATTCATCATATTTATTTGGGAATGCTATTACTACAGCGTGTGTGTTTACAATAAATAATATTGCATTTGTTTTAGGAAATAATCAAAACTTTTTAAATCTAGATTCAGTATCCTCAGATTCATCTAATTATTATCTGTTTGGAGGAATAATAGCTTATATCAATAGCGCATCACTTTTAAGTGTTAATAATGTTATAATTAATTCTTACCTAATACTTACTACTAATTATATTAGCAATTTTGGTTTCTTGATTGGATATGTATAATAAAATTCAAGCAATATTGCAATAAATAATGTATGCATATAACATAATATGACGAGTAAAACTCTTGATATTAGGTAATTTGGTTTTATTGGATACAATTTTGGCAATATTTCCATTTAAAATGCAGCAATCATCTTCTTTGCTTAAATACCTTACTTAAATAGTTTATGGGGTTTTGGTATAATTGGACTTTAATAGTCTGCTCTTTATGCGGAAGTAATAAATTTGAGCGCAACTGTAAGTTATAGTTTAAGTTAAGGCAATCATGTTGGCTCTATATTTGGACTTTCATACACACAAAATTGCTCTGTATAAAACTCAACCATGAATGGAGGGAATATAAGTTCTGGTTCAATTTTTGTTGGTGGGTTCTTTGGTTGCTAATATACATAAAATATGACTATTTATAGTTCTACGATTTCTAAAATGAATATTTCTGGCTCAAATTCAGTTGGTGGTTTTGTAGGTTGGTGTGCGTCAACTTTCTATTTAATAAATTCAAAGATTTAGTTCATACGTATTTTTAGCTCTAGCTCTGCAATCGGAGTAATCATTGGTTAGACCTAAGGAGTTTATATATTTTCTGGTTCTTCATCAACTTCGAATTCCATAAACAGCGTTTTACAAAATGACTGCACCGTTTTATCAAATAATTGGTCTGTTGCCGGGTGCTGAGTGATAATAGAATCAATAATGTATCAATATTATATTAGTAATATTATTAACAAATCGTCCAACGCTGAAGAGTAACGGTGATTGTTGCGTTTCTATTTCTAAAAGTTCCTATACTTATTCTCGTTACGTCCTGTTTTCAAAATAAACTGCGCGAAGTATATTCAGTTCCAGATTTTAGTTCCCCGAAATTTTATTCAATTATTTCATTCCAAATTTCCGTTTTCGCCGTTTTCAGTTTATTCTTGATATTTGTAAAAGCTCAATTAGGTTCATCTCTAATAAGCTCATGCATTATAAGTTATAACTCGTTACACAAATCTATATCTTAAAATATTACATATACAAGTAAGATTGACGAAAAGGTGTTATTGCACGCGATTTTTAATATATTTTTATACGTGCACTTATCGTCGTATTGATTCCGTTGTGCATATATAAAGTATCATATGAACGTGTTTCAACCTTAGTTTATTTACAATAAACTAATAAATAATTATTTACATTATTTCATGAGATTAGAATTGTTTACCCAAGCAGCTGATAACAAAAAAAAGGATTAAAATAAATATGATAAAAATAAAAAATATATTCTAAAACGACAAAAAATGATTAAAGTGTTGTAGAATTCATATATACCCCAAAATCTCACTTATGTATTATCTTACTATGGTATAGTATGTATTATCACTTATGTATATATCAGTTGTTTACCTTTCGTATTTCTCAAGAGCCCATTTTCAGTTTATAAATACCTATCTAGGTAGGTCTTACATCTATCATTGCGTCCATATTTCTGAATTTATAATAATAACAAGTAAATCCAATTCAACGATTCTTCAGAATTTTCAATTTTTAAGATTCAAACTCCGTTTTGACTTTTATGATAATATTGCCCCTGACTATACATGGTATTTATACTGGTGGTTTCTGATACGATTCCCAAATTATTGAAATTATATATTTCCACAATTTGATTTTTTAGTAAATCACGAATTGACTCCATTACGATATATTACTATTATACTAATATATCATATTACTACGATCGCCTCTTGATTCCTCTGGAGCTCAAGAAATTCATTTTTAGTTGCAAAAATCAACTTTTGGATGTATTTTAGAATTTTTGACAAGAGTGGAAGAAATATAAAATTATATAAAATATACATTAAAGCTATCAGGAAGATGTATAATATCAAAAAGATTCTAACTACAATTTCACTTCAAGGTAGGCCAAAATTCATTTTCGCCTCTATTTACCCTAATAAATATTTTTTAATAAATTTATTAATGTATAAATCCCTAAATAAATATATTTTTATATAATATTTATTATTGGCCTAAGTATGCTGTATGTTATCATATTTGAATCAAAACTATGCTGTAATAAGTCTCTAAAAAACCACTATTAATTGGACATAGTATATTTGAAAAACGAGTTTCTAACATTCTAATTTAATTGTATTTTAGGCTAAATAAAGTTCAAAATATTATAACCTAAAAATAAAAGTTATATATAACAAGCTGCAATCTAATAATATGTACGTATTATATTATAACTTACAACTATCATTAATTATCATCATTATTTTAAATATATAATTATCAACTAAATATCAACTATTAAGTCACGTAAAGTTGGAGTTCGCTAATCAAATTTGTTAAGCTAGGTATTATTTATATATTACGCTATTGTTACGATTTAATGCAAACCTTTAATAATATTAAAAAAAGTTAACAGGCACCATCATGATGAAGTAAGGTTAGAGAGATCGTCAAGCTACAGGAAGAATGGCACCGCGAGAGCAAGGCAAGAAGGAGAAGCCCTAGGCAACGCTGGATCGGATGGGCTAGGAGTAATGTCGAGAATTGAAGACTTGGAACAGGAGCGAGTGAGAAGTATATAAAAATTAATTAATGTTAATAAATGATTATTATAGTGTTCTTTAAATACTTTCTATCAATTTAATTAAATACTAGCAGTAGGAATACTGGAATTCAATTAAATTTTCAACTGCCAGTACAATTAACCATATTCTGATTTAAACTTGTTTCACAGAATATAATTCTCCCACACCATTTTAGTTATGCAAGTTCCTATTCCAAAGAATTACTCTGTTGTTAAAACATTAGGTGCTGGATCACAAGGTAAAGTTGTACTTATTAGTCACAATACAACAAAGAGACTATGCTGCCTAAAATTCACAAAATTAGTTGATACCAGAGCAACTAAATGCGCAATGGCTGAAATGGATTTAATTCGTAAATTAGATCATCCTAACATTGTTAAATGTGTTGCAGCTTTTCCGTACAAAGAGTATGCTTTAATATAAATGGAATATGCTTCAGGTGGAGATTTACATTCGTTTAAAAAAGGTAAGCTATTTCCAGAAGCAGATGTCTTAAACATATTAGGTTAACTAGCATTAGGAATCTAATATTTATATCGTAATCATGTACTTCATCGCGATATTAAACCAAAAAATATCCTACTTGTTCAATATAAAGATTGTGTAATATTTAAATTGGCTGATTTTGGATTATCAAAAGAACTAGCATTCACTGATGATAAAGCAAAGACAATGCTTGGCACACCATATTATATGAGTCCTGAATGTTTTTAAGGAATTCCTTACTCAATTAAATCAGATATTTACAGCCTTGGAGTTATATTGTATGAATTGTTATAAAGCGAATATCCGTTTTCAGGGAATTCTATTGATGAACAAAGAATATTGTGTATTACAGGTCAATATCACCTTATTACAACAAATTATTCTGATTAATTAAAACAATTATGTTATAAAATGATAGCTAAACAGTCAAGTGATAGACCTTCTATAGACTAGATTGTTTAATCCGAAGTATTAAAAGAAACTGTTAAGTAAATTAAAGCTTAATATTAAAAAATGGGATATGATAATGTTGAGTGAAAATAAATAGATATAAATAGAATTAAATAGATATTTATTATACATCCATAATATTAATAAACAATATAATTATTCACTTCAATGTAATTGCAATTTGTGCTCAGCTGCTACTAGAACCTGAGTGTGTCCGTCTACAGGAACCAGACCGTCATCGCGATGAACAGACCTAGTTTGGATGCATACCAGATTTGCAGGAACGCACAGACAGACATTATCTTTAGCTTCGTGCTTTCTCAGTCGCAATAGTTCCAGTTCAAGGTCGTTAACGAGAATTCAATATTTCCACAAAGTATAGCACTCACCGAGGACATGCTCACGCTGCGCCCGACCAACGGCTTCCTCTCTGTTCAACGGTAAATCCTTAACGTGCGGCGACTTGACTTCTTCGCGTCCAATATATTGCAATTTTCACAGGAGCCAGACTCCATTTTGGCCCTCGAGAACCTGGACGACCCGAAATCAATTAAGAAATATGGATAAATAATTGGAATTGTAATCGGTGTTCTCCTCTTAGTTACATTTGCAATTTTAGTAACCGCCTTCAGGATGAAGAGAGACAAAGCCCTTCAGAATTCACAGTTCACTTTCGATAAATTTGAACCGGTTGAAACAGTTGAAGACGCCCTTTAAATGTCGTACCAGTTCAACTCCTGTAATTTCTTCTTCAAGAAGAAAAGTGACAGTTTTGAACGCGTAAAAACGCCCGAACATATTTTTTCAGCCTCTCAAGTTCCTTCAATTCCAAAATAATGCACCATAAATTCTTAAAATAATCTAAAATAAAATTCTAACGTATAAAATAATACTAAGCCGAGCGAGCTAGTTAATAGTTAGTAAAAGCCGCTTAAAATGTAACCAACGGTAAGTTAGTAAAAGGATTCATAAAATATATCAATTTAAAACCCTCCAATTTAAGTTAACAGTTAGTAACCGTTGTAATAATAATCATACCAAATTCAACAGTAAATGATAATCCCAACATTCCCAGAGATTTAATAGAGTAGATAACCAATTGACTACAAATATCAACTTCCGCAATAATAGCTCGGTTCAACGGATTACAAATACGTACTGCCAAGTACTTAATAGTATAATAATTAAAATAACAATGATCAAAATGCTTTAAACGAGCAAGGTTAGTAAGTTACTCATAAAAAAGTTGTTAGAAAAGTAAGAAGAAAAGTACATATCGAAAAGAAAACAGACGAACAAAGCGACTCTAACACACAGGCTGCAGTAGGAGCAGAGTTATGAAAATTAGAGTTTAACGCTATACTAGATCATATCACAATGAACGTTATATTTATTCACATAATTAATTTATGAACAAATTTTTGAATATTAATAATTAAGCGATTGTAGTATTGGAAAACATCAAGTATTTGAAAATAGAATGAAAAATTTCAACGATTACGTCTCACATCTTCTCCATCCAGGCGTCGATCTCCTCGAAGCCGGCCTTGCCCTCGAAGGAGACGCACTGGGTCTTGGCCTTGCAGACGATGACGTTCGTGGTGTCCTTCTTGACCAGCTTTCCGAACACCTCTTGCGAGAGCGGTTCCAGGTCGTCGGCCTTGAAGTCGGTCTTGACCACAAAGGCGAGCTTGGAGTACTTCCTGGCCAGGCGGTACAACAGGGCGGCCGGCTTCTGGGCCTGGGTCAGCACGACCACGAAGTCCTGCAGCTCTACGGTGTCTTGGACCAGCTGTTAGGCGGAGCTGGACTGGACGAACGGCTTCCTGTGGTTCCCGGCCACCCACGACAGCAGCGAGGTCTCGTCTCTGGCGCCGGTGAAGTCCAGGGCGGCCTTGCGCTTTCCGTTGTGGTTGAACATCTTGACGGTGGGGAAGCCCTTCACGTCCATCTGGCCGCACAGCTCCTTGTTGGTGGCCTTGTCGCAGTCGATGGCGACCAGGTCCACCACGTTCTTCATCTTCTCGGCTGCCTTCTCGTAGTGGGGCTTGAAGGCGTTGCAGTGGCCGCACCAGGGCGCGTAGAAGATGGTCACGAAGCTCTGGTTCGAGTGCTTCAGCTTCCGGAACTCGGCCGGCGTGACGTCGGGGAAGGCGCTGAGCGCACTTAAAACGGCGAACATATTTGGAGTGTAAATCAATTTCGTTGATGCTGGAATAAATAAGTATATCAAGTAAGCAAACGTCAATTGACGAAATTATATCACTTCAGCCACTGGGAGATCTCCTCGAAGCCTGTCTTCCCGTCGAAGGCCGCGCACGCGCCAGCCTTGTACTTGATCACGTTGGTCTTGTCTGCCTGGACGAGAGATGCGAACGGGGTGGAATGGTATGCCTGGATGTCGGCCTCTTGGAAGTCGGTTTTGACCAAGAATTTGTACTCCTGGTGCTTGCGGGCCAGCTGGTACAGGAGTGATGCGGGCTTCTTGGACTGTGTGAATACGATAACGAAGGAGTCAAGGTCTTTTACGTCAGATTCGGAAGAAGCAGTAAGGTGGACGAACGGCTTTACATGATTTGCACCAACCCAGTTGAGCAAAGAAGCTTCGTTTCTGGCACTGTTAAAATCAAGTGGAGACTTGGATCCCTTGTGATTGAACATCTTAACAGTTGGGAAACCTTTCACCTCCATCTAGCCACACAAAGGTTTATTAGCTTCTTTATCGCAGTCAACTGCCACTAAATCAACTATATTTTTCAACTTCTTGGATGCTGCTTCATAATCAGGTTTGAATTATTGGCAATGCCCACACCATGGAGCAAAGAAAATTACAACAAAAGTTTATTTTGACGACTTTAATTTCTTGAACTGCGCCTCATCAATTTCAGGAAAGGCTTATAAAGCAAGAATGGATAATATCATAGATGAAGTGAAAATATATTTAATGTTTAATAATTAGAATAGAATTGAAAATTTTTCATTTTTACTAACTAAAACGATGTAACAAATCAACAACTCAGAAGAAATCTAGTTTTCCAAAAAATGGGGGCATAAATATATTGCGATTGATTTAATTCATTAATACTTTGTTTGAATGAATAAATGCATCATACCGTAAATTACGTCTATTCCAACATTTCATCTATTTCAACATTTCTTTTCCTTTCTAAACTAATGTCTAAACCTAGTTTGGATTAATGGAAAAGAAAGATGTCTTTACTGTGTTATTCTAAGACGCTGAATTATTTAAATATCAAAATTAATATGTATACGCTTTTTACAGATCTCATCTAATTTAACTACAAGTATTGTCATACCAGAACTTTTGATAAAATCAATGAATTGAGTATTTTCAATTTTTATTATAGCTTAGGCCACTTAATTGCTAAGCACGTTCAAAAAATACAAAAAGTATGTTAATAATTGTATCTTTGACTAATATGCAAATAGCTCATTTTAATCATTATATTACTTTAATTACATAATTTAATTATTCACTTCAATGTAATTGCAATTGGTGCTCAGCTGCTACTAGAACCTGAGCGTGTCCGTCTACAGGAACCAGACCGTCATCGCGATGAACAGACCTAGTTTGGATGCATACCAGATTTGCAGGAACGCGCAGACAGACATAATCTTTAGCTTCGTGCTTTCTCAGTCGCAATAGTTCCAGTTCAAGGTCGTTAACGAGAATTCAATATTTCCACAGACTATAGCACTCACTGAGGACATGCTCACGCTGCGCCCGACCAACGGCTTCCTCTCTGTTCAGCGGTAAATCCTTAACGTGCGCCGAATTGACATCTTCGCGTCCAATATATTGCAATATTCACAGGAGCCAGACTCCATTTTGGCCCTCGAGAACCTGGACGACCAAAAATCAATTAAGAAATTTGGATAAATAATTGGAATCATAATCGGCGTCCTCCTTTTGATATTAATAGCCGCCCTTGCAACTGCCTTCAGACTGAAGAGAGACAAAGCCCTTCAGAATTCACAGTTCACTTTTGATAAATTTGAACCTGTGAATTCGATTGACGAGGCCCTTCAAATGTCATACCAGTTCAGCACATTCAATTTCACGTTCAAAAAGTGCTTCAAAAAGAGGGAAAACAATAAAACGGTTTAAATTTAAGCGTAAAAAGAGTGTTTGAGTTAAAACGACTGTTTTTCGGCCACAAAGCTCCCGAATTTGCCTCAAATGCAAGCACAGAGCACTTTAAAAATAGATTAGAATTAATTGTATATGGGTAAATAGTTGAGTTAAATGAGTAAACAGAACTCAAGTTAAATATAAAGTAGACTCACTCCACTCACATAGGTGCACACGATAGACTAAAGCGCAGAAATATCGAATTTAACGAATACACCAGTGAAATCGAAGCTTAACCCGAACTTAAAGCTTAATAGTACACAGCCAAAGCAGATAAACAGAAGCAAAACGAATAAAAAACATAAACACCCGAAAACAGCCAAGAAAATAATGGAAGTTAAAATACAACAAAGCATCGACGACTTTAAACTACCAATTTGAATTTAATATAATTCGAAATATCACAATTAAAAGTTTATACATCATTTTTTAATAGTTCTTGATAAGAAGAACTATTAAAAAATTATGCATGAGTGAAGTTTTCATCTATATAATCTTAGCTTGTTTTAAATAATATATACAAATCTACTTCCTCAACAATATAATAATAGACACCCTATAAATTAGTTTACCTAGTACTAATTAGTTATACTAATTAGTTAAATACTTTAAATACTTAATATTTTTTAGCCTCTCAAGTTCCTTCAATTCCAAAATAATGCACCATAAATTCTTAAACTAATCTAAAATAAAATTCTAACGTATAAAATAATACTAAGCCGAGCGAGCTAGTTAATAGTTAGTAAAAGCCGCTTAAAATGTAACCAACGGTAAGTTAGTAAAAGGATTCATAAAATATATCAATTTAAAACCCTCCAATTTAAGTTAACAGTTAGTAACCGTTGTAATAATAATCATACCAAATTCAACAGTAAATGATAATCCCAACATTCCCAGAGATTTAATAGAGTAGATAACCAATTGACTACAAATATCAACTTCCGCAATAATAGCTCGGTTCAACGGATTACAAATACGTACTGCCAAGTACTTAATAGTATAATAATTAAAATAACAATGATCAAAATGCTTTAAACGAGCAAGGTTAGTAAGTTACTCATAAAAAAGTTGTTAGAAAAGTAAGAAGAAAAGTACATATCGAAAAGAAAACAGACGAACAAAGCGACTCTAACACACAGGCTGCAGTAGGAGCAGAGTTATGAAAATTAGAGTTTAACGCTATACTAGATCATATCACAATGAACGTTATATTTATTCACATAATTAATTTATGAACAAATTTTTGAATATTAATAATTAAGCGATTGTAGTATTGGAAAACATCAAGTATTTGAAAATAGAATGAAAAATTTCAACGATTACGTCTCACATCTTCTCCATCCAGGCGTCGATCTCCTCGAAGCCGGCCTTGCCCTCGAAGGAGACGCACTGGGTCTTGGCCTTGCAGACGATGACGTTCGTGGTGTCCTTCTTGACCAGCTTTCCGAACACCTCTTGCGAGAGCGGTTCCAGGTCGTCGGCCTTGAAGTCGGTCTTGACCACAAAGGCGAGCTTGGAGTACTTCCTGGCCAGGCGGTACAACAGGGCGGCCGGCTTCTGGGCCTGGGTCAGCACGACCACGAAGTCCTGCAGCTCTACGGTGTCTTGGACCAGCTGTTAGGCGGAGCTGGACTGGACGAACGGCTTCCTGTGGTTCCCGGCCACCCACGACAGCAGCGAGGTCTCGTCTCTGGCGCCGGTGAAGTCCAGGGCGGCCTTGCGCTTTCCGTTGTGGTTGAACATCTTGACGGTGGGGAAGCCCTTCACGTCCATCTGGCCGCACAGCTCCTTGTTGGTGGCCTTGTCGCAGTCGATGGCGACCAGGTCCACCACGTTCTTCATCTTCTCGGCTGCCTTCTCGTAGTGGGGCTTGAAGGCGTTGCAGTGGCCGCACCAGGGCGCGTAGAAGATGGTCACGAAGCTCTGGTTCGAGTGCTTCAGCTTCCGGAACTCGGCCGGCGTGACGTCGGGGAAGGCGCTGAGCGCACTTAAAACGGCGAACATATTTGGAGTGTAAATCAATTTCGTTGATGCTGGAATAAATAAGTATATCAAGTAAGCAAACGTCAATTGACGAAATTAAATCACTTCAGCCACTGGGAGATCTCCTCGAAGCCTGTCTTCCCGTTGAAGGCCGCGCACGCGCCAGCCTTGCACTTGATCACGTTGATCTTGTCTGCCTGGACGAGAGATGCGAACGGGGTGGATTGGTATGCCTGGATGTTGATCTACTATTTGCTGTCATTTTAGAAATTTAATGGAATAATTATAATGTAATCTTTTGTAATGTTTTATTATTTAATTTCACTTATCCACACCTCAGAATGAAATACTAATAATTTAATAGAATAATAGCTCGTTAATATATAGAGTAAAATCAAAATAATATCGAAAAATAGATTTTTGGTAGAATAGTAAAAAATTTACAAATAAATTATTTGCTGTATTCTTCAATGATAATAATATTAAGTCTTCAAACAATATTTCAAGAGAATCTGAATCAACAAAGTAAAAATAACGCAATCAACATTAATCATTGTTACTGTGCTCTGATTTGCATTATTTAAATCCTAATTTTTGTATATGTTGGATTTGTAATATTTCTATTATATAACGATAAAAATATAAAATATTATCACTAATTAACAGAATTTAAAAATATTATTCAAGCGTTGTAACCAATAACATTTATTTCAGCTATATATTTAATAAAAGCGAATCGTAAATTACCAATATTTGTTATAATTATGGAGGTATTATTATCATATATTTATCAAATTTTGAGTGCTAAATATTAATTCTATAAGTATAATATCAAGACATTATAAAGAGTACTGTTTAATACATTATATAAAACAATTTATTTAGCTTTTGCATGTTCCTACATTTATCAAAAGACAAACATGCATTTATATATCGGAATAGCCTATTTAATTATCACTTGGATTCATATTTATATATGCCTTTATTTTCTCCCGAAGGCTTTACTCATTTGGTTTTCAGTTCTACCTTCAGTGTTGTTGATATTTAATGGATCCGTTAGAATTTCTGGTTAAGAACAACAGATAGTATCAATAATGTTCGCACTAATTGGATTTTTCAGCCTTGTAATATTAAAGTTCATCTAACTTACAACTGAGAAATAAATAAGAAATCACGAATAACTTGATTAATTGCACACCTAAGAGGTTACCTAATCCTCCTATTCTACATCTAAGAAATTTACAGTAGCTTTTATATTAAAAGACTTTATTATGTCAATGCATAGCATAAATGATAAGTAATATTTATTTACTAAGCTTATGTTCAATTTAAAACTAATTCAAAAATCTGTTCTAGAGTAATCTATTGTGATTTGGAAATCTTCACTTGAAGAACAAACGATTTGTGTCATTATGATGATTGACATGTATAACATCAAGTTCAAATCACCTGAATTGAAACAATAATTAAAGACTTTCTGTATGAATATAGTACGATAGAAATAATAAGTTTAATAGTTATAATACAAACATGATAAAGTTTAAGAACAACCAATAAAAGTTAATTTTGAAATTAAAGGTATTCTTGAACTTTTGATTTACGAAGTAACCGGATACTATTTTGATAAAGGAAAAGTCATTGGTGACCCTCAGCTAATTCGTGATACTGTTTAAATTCACTACAATGAGTATAACCTGTCAATGCTAACTCAGTATCAAACTAGATAATTAAATGACTTAATCACGAGCTTAATTTCTAAGGCGGCAGAGTATGTGAACATAAAAAACGAAATAATTGAGCATTCGTAACAAATAAATGTTGCTGATCAGCACCTTCTAAATTTGTTCGATTCTCTTACTACATTGAAACTTTAATTAACTAACTAATTGATAAAGCTTACTGGCGACTTTCCATTATCGCTAGCAGCAGCTTGGACAACGGCTCATGTTATGCATCAAATAATCGAAGAAGAGAGATTTGGTTTGAGTTACTTATATCAGGCAATTTAAAAGATTAAGCCGCCAGTAGAAAGCGATAAAGTTACAACAGAATCATTTACCGAATACCTGAGTTAGGTTACTATTTTTGACTAAAAAATTCTTTAGAAGTAATCTAGTTTTACAAATACTCTATACGTTAATAAACCAGTATTATTTGACCCATAAATTTAAATTATTTAAAACGAGCATGGAGAAAGTCAAAGTTAAATCAATAAAAAAGATTTATTGTATCTGCAAAAGTTGTAAAATAGCACGAATTACCACAATAAACTGTTTAAATATTTAAACACATTATTTTATTTACTAATTTAAATCTGCTAGTTAATAATCGCTTTTTATTTGTTTACTATGAACAAGTATGAAAACACAAATTTATAGGAACAAACGGATTATTTCGATCTATAACATATATTAATAGTGAATCCAAAGTCGTCATGTTCAGACATTTTGAATATTTGTAATTAAATAGATTTAAATATGCAAAATGTACAATTTGAAAGGTAATATCAAACTACTTCGTAAGTGGTAAATACTCCTACTTTTGTTTAAAGTTTGTGCAGTTATTGCCACAATGAGACAATTAAATAGGATTCATTGGATATTTTAGTACAATCGTTGCTTGATAGTGTTCAAATGTCAGCAATTCCAATTTTAGGTTCTTTAACATTTAATATTGAACAACATTTAAACATATTCTTTAATAAATATTAGCTTATAGTATTATTTGGAATTGTTGTTTTTATGATTTAATTGACATTATTATCGGGAAATAAACTATTTTTTGAAAAACAACTAAAATTATTAATGCACAAAATTAAATAAATATTAATATATTTGTAATAACTGAAAATTACATCTTGTATAAGTTAAAAAAACAATATTTATTAATATAAAGTTTAACTTGAAAAATCTAAAAAGTTCGAAAAATAACATGAAAACTAAAAAACCGAATTAATAGCAGGTGCATTACCATAAATAAAATCAAGAGATTAATATTGCGATAAGTTTCTAACTTAAATTATTTGCATTATATTATTTGGTACAGTAACAGTATTATGTGAATATATGAGCATAATCAAGTATAACATAGTTGAACAACTGTTTTAGTAAGTATGCGGTAGAAGATTAATTGAGTTGAGAGGTTTATTTTATGTTATTAATTTTGTTGAAACGAAATAATGTTAAGCTTGTCAGTATTTCCACTTCGCACCTAACAAAAATAATGCCAACAATGAATGAAAGCATCTATGAAACCCATACATAATTATTTACTCCATAATTCTACAATAACATTAAAACTTTGACAGAAGTAAGAAAAATGTAGAAATATGGAGGGCATTCTAGATTAACTAAATCAGAATTCGATAAATACTTAATGATACTATTTACAATGATGATATCAGGTAAAGAGCGAGGATCTGTCTAAGATAATTGGTCTAAGAACACTAAAATACGCAATTAGTTTATAGCTGATGAAGTTGGAATGTCTTGCAGAGAATGGGAGGAAATTCATTCTAATGTCTGTTATGGTCATATTAAATTGTTATTAGATTAACCTGAAGAAGAAATCGATACAAATTTAGACGGTATAGAATCTGATGAAGAAGAATCTGAAAATTCTGACTATGAATATGACATAATAATATGACGAAGATGATCTAGAAGAATTAAATAAAATATTTAATGAAGAAGAAGTTTTGAGCTAAAATAAACCGTCCTTTAATGGTAATGCAAAAAGTAGAAAACTTTAACCATGATATATACAAAATCAAAATTTGTGATATAACCCTGTTAAATGTAAGAATTTGTAAGTTCTCGTGGTATTCCCAGAGAACAACCTGAAATAGTTCGTTACTACAATAATAATTATAAAGGAGTTGATTATGTAGACCAACTTACAAAAAATATTAAGTTTCCAGGACGATGTACTCATTGGACCACAAGGATGTTTATTTATTTTATGTAAGTAATATTAGATACATCGTAGATTACGTTGTGTTAATGGGTTTTCTTTGATGAAATTAGAATATAAAGAAATTAAAATAACGGACTATGTTGAAAGCATAATTGATAAAATGAAAATAAATCTAACAAAATATGAAATTAAAGCTACACCACGAAAAATTGAAGGTTGTAACCAACCAGTAGTAAGCCCAATTAAAGAACCAGTAATAGAAGCATATAAACACTATCATGTATATACAAAAGTAAGTGCGTAATGTGTCGGCTGCAAATAATGTAATAGCAGATATGTGTGTTCGTGCAAAGGATATCATTTGTGTCCAGAGTGTTATAAAACGCATATTAGTGAATAAAATGACATAAGAGGGTACACACACATTTATAAAAAATGAATAAAGTGATTTAAAATACGAATAATATGTTTTAATATATATTGAACACAAAAATAGTAATTTACCTATTAAATGGTTGAAGTCGATTTCGAGAATTTTGTTAATTATTTGCGAAGTGGAAATACTGACAAGCTTAACATTATTTCGTTTCAACAAAATTAATAACATAAAATAAACCTCTCAACTCAATTAATCTTCTACCGCATACTTACTAAAACAGTTGTTCAAATA
>CAXDID010001228.1:0-30452 GCA_963988835.1 Hexamita inflata
AATGAAGGTGTTTGTTTGTTGAAAAATGGATAAATCATCCCAGATGGAACTGACTGCAAATCTTCTTGTGCAAACTTGTGCATCGTGTCGAAGCTGAACGTTTAAACGTGTTCAATCAAGTGCAACGCGCTGTGCGACCAAACTAAATGCAGATCCGATATAACAGGGTTGCTACCAACTTGTTTCGCTGAGGTTGGCGAGGTTTGCATCCCAGAAAACAACATTTGCGTTTATGAATGTCTCGAAACCCTAGACGCGAATGGTGCAAGAACCGACTAATTCGCTTGTAGCAAAGCCGATTCAACCTGCAGTGCGATTGAAGTGGCGGCTATCAACACGAATGGAAATCTCATATGCTAGCCGAACGACGGCTCGATGTGCGATGAAAATGCCGGATGTTCCTCAAATATCTGTTACCCAGTTGTTCAATCCGTTGACTTCAAGTGCTCTAAAACCGCGATAAGTTGTGCAACTTCTCAAGAACCCAAGATACCAGCTTTGGATCTGAAATTGACTCCAATTTGCACCAAGGTGGCTGGAGAGTTGTGTCTAAACGATTCTGATTGCTTCACGAACTCCTGCTATAGTACTGACGCCAACATAGGAGAAAAGAAGTGCGCAGTTAAGCTAACCTGTGAAGCCAACGAGACTCCGGTTTTCAAAAACTCTACGACAAGCGAGTGCCTGAAAGCTGGCGGTCAAGCTTGTTAGCTAAATGACGGGACTTGCGCCTATGGCTGCTTTTTGTACCATCTAGATAACTCCACCAGGTGTGCTGGCGCGTATGAACCATCTTGCAACGCCACCACTCACGTCGGAGCGATCAAGAATGTTGATAATCTGATGAAGTGCTACCTCGTTCCAAACCAGGTCTGTACTTAGGAAAGAGAAGAAATCTGCCAGTTTGAGTGCATGAAGGATCTCGGTGCCAATTCAAGCCTTAAGTGCAGCAAAGAAATTGTTTCGTGTACTTCCTCGCAGACTCCGTTCATCAGTGCGCAGTCGAAAGAAGTCATCTGCATGCTGGACAACAACCTTGAGTGTTAAACTGACTCCGAGTGCGCTTCAAATACCTGTTACCCAGTTATCAACTCCATAATTAAGAAGTGCGCTCCAACAACGATTTCCTGCCCAGAATCTGGAACCATTTAAGCCCTTGACCTATCTTTGAATCCAATCTGCATCAAAAACGCAGGCGAATTATGTACCGACGAGGGCACTGACCCAACCTGCTTCAGCGGGATTTGCGCTCAAATCAGAAACGATCCTTTAATTTTGAAGTGCGTTCCAAAACAGTCAATAGCTGTTTGTTCCTCTTGTGAACCCTCTAAAAAGTGTGTGAATGATCCCTTTGAAGCTCTTTGTTTGCAAAGAAACGGACAGATAAACTGCGAAATTGATTCGTGCGCGAACTAATGCATCATGTCCAGGAAGAGTAAAATGACCTGCTCAGTTTAATGCGATGCCACTTGTGACCCATTGAAGTGCAAATCGGATAAAACGGGTGAGGAGCCTAGTTGCAAATTGCTCATGAGCGGGGCAGCTGTGGCCGGCATCACCATTGGAATCTGGCTTTTTTCCAGCCTCTTTATCATGCTGCTATGCTGCTGCAAAAGAAGAAAACAGAAGGAGGAGAAAGACGAAATTCACCTCATAAACAGCGATGAGTATGTTAACAATAATGTAGAATATGTAGACAATGATGTTTACATCGGAGTTTTAGAAGTCGCTAAAATTCAGGAATGAGAACGAAAATTATTTAACTCATAGATATTTTAAATCGTAAACATCATTGTGTCATTAGGTGTGGAATATTAAAATATTAACCTAAATTTTTCACTATAATGACTATGTATTAATATAACATCTCAAAAACCAAAATTAAAGCTTATCAAACATATTATGATTAATTTGAGGTTCGATTTGATATAATGGAATGTTACACTATGCATTCTAGTGTGATTTTACTTTATTTGGTGATATACAGTTTAAAATAAAAGCCAATCAAATTACCAATTATCATATTTTTAATAGTGTTCACATTAATTACATTACTAAAATATATACTTATATTGTATAACATTTAATCACACCCACTTCCATACATAAATGACCGCTGAATCTTAAGAATTCCCAGAACCTCATTAGATTTTGAGTGCTATTATAAAACATGTGTGTGAAAAATCTCGTGATCCATTGGCTGAGCAATCTTTAACTGAGAATCCCACCTTATTATACGAGAAAATCCAATCAACCAAAATGGATTGGGCACGTATTGGCGAGGAGTTGCATACCACACGAGACCGTGTGTATCATTGGTATTTTGAGACTTATTTGCGAAAGGTGTCTTCAGACAAGATTTCAAAGTAGGAGAAGGCGTTGATTTAACGTGTTATTATTGACGGTATTCAGTCGCGCAGGATTGAGGACCCTAACTTCCAGCAGGAGGTGCGTGAACAAATCTTCGGAAAGGAACGCGCAGTACACCGCTCAGAGTTCTCCATCATCTACAACAACATAATCAGATGCAAACAAATCCGTGCCATGCTATCCCAACACAAAATTGAGCTACCATCGCGGAGGGCTAAACAGGACAGCACTCGTGCTCAGGACCTCCCACAACAACAGCAACAACAATAAATTCAACAACAAATGCCACAGTAAAGTTATACTGATATGTTCAAAACGGAGCAGTAGTAAATGTTCTAGGTTCCGACCGGAATCTACTAACCCTACTTCTAACAGCCAATTCAACAACCATACGTTAACACCGGACCACAAGTTCAAAAATAACAGAACTACGATTAATATAAATGGGACCTAATGGACATCATGAAGTGAGCTGATTTTAATCTATTAATAAGAGAAAAATGAAAGGGTTCATTATGAATATCTAAAAAAGGTGAAATGAATCAAAACTTGAACATGCAAGAATTAACTAGTTATATAAACAATAATGAATGTCCACTTCAAAATGAGAGTACTTTGTCTAAGTGATATTCATGACGAAGAGTCTTCAGTTAGCAATGTGATGGAGAAATTAAATAGGGAGTAATTTGATGTAATTTTTATTGCCGGTGATTTTACGAGTACACCAGTAACAATTGTTGACGATGCTTTGTAAATTAAGATTTAGCATAAATTGATCAAGAAATACACCATGATGCTATACGAAGCCTTTTAGAAGCCAGTTTACTATGTTTTGGGCAATCATGAGTGCATTCACGCGGTGTACGAGGACGAAAACATTCATCACGTGGGCGGCAAAGCTATAAATTTGGGCGACTTCACTTTATTGGGCCAGGACGGTTCTTCAACTTCAGTGCAGTACGAGAAGAATTCAGTGAATTATCTGGGCGGATATCCGTGGGGTGTGAGCAAGATGGACATTTTGTGCTCTCCGAACACTCCTCGTGCGGAAATGGACGAGAGTAAATTCTTTTTGAACAGTTTCATCTCCTTTAAAAGGGGCGATTTGTCCTACGAGGACCTCAAAACTTGTTTAAACAACGTTCAGGTCCTTTCTTCGCCCCAATACGAGAATCTGAACCGCTTAAAAACGCAAAAACCGCTCATAATCCTCTCACACCAAGGGCCGGCATCTTCTCTGACCACTTTCTACGTGAACGATAAAAAACCGAAGCTATCAGCCAGCGGGTCGCCCGCACTCCACCAGTTCTACACCGAAAACAAATAAATGATCAAAAGGTGGTTCCACGGGCACACGCACTACCCACTTCAAAGCGAAGACCAGAATGTTTGCATCTGCGGCCCAACATTCAAGGAAAAGTACTACGTTAGAGAGATATGAGCAAAGCTGATTACATATTTATTTCCATCTACCTACTTACAATTACTTAAATTAGTTTCAACATTTAGTTAAACATTTAGTAACATACTTTAACATAATTCATGAATAGAAGTATCATTACATTTAGACTTACGATGTTTAATATAATGGCTAGATTTTTGTTGTGATTCTAATCTCAGAAGAAAACTCTATGAAGTAAATCTCTAAAATAATCTTTTTAAAATTAGTTAATATTAAAATATATGTCGAGAATATCATATCACACTCCAAATGAAGTTGATTAACACTGTGGTCCCCGATCTACCTCTTACTATTCTTCGAGACAATTAATTTGTCCAAGCTAATTTTTCTGATTATAATAGACTCGTTCTAGTTTTCTATCCATAAAATTTTGAAACTACAACCACAACAACACTGATGAAATATTCTAAACAGATAAATCGCTTTACCGCATAGAATATACAAGTATTAGCAGGTTCTATCGAATCAGCATTTAACATTTATGCATTTAACGAACAAACCAAAGCAAAGTTAGATTTATTTGCTGATAAGAACGCTGCTATATCAGACTATTTCGGAGTCAACGACAAAGGTAAATGTATTCATGGCGTTGTTATAATCATTAACCAAGTTATAAAATTTGTTGGAGTTGGAGCTGAATTAGAACCAAGAGTTGTTCTGGATCTATTTGAATAACTCTAGTGAGTTGTTATCTATTTAATTCTTAAAATTATTACAGGTTATAACAGAATGATAACAGTAAACTAATACACATGTTAATAATTATTAAAATATCATTTTTGTGATGATAACCACTCTTAACGAAGAATTCATAGATTGAATTACCCACTCCACATAATGCAGATAAATCCTGACTAGAAGAAATTATTTATAATGCCATCATTAAGAAACATGTAAGTGTTCGTGTTTTATTAGCTTCCGAATGGTCGATTAGTGTTTGGAACGCTATAAATAGGGGGAAATTGTTTAATTTTCACGCCTTAACCTCGATTGCGTTCAGTTGAGTACGCTCGCGAGTCAAAATTACGCGAATCAGGTATGGTTTAAATTTTAACTGATAATATCGAGAAAATAGCATTAACAGATGATGTTAGACTTCCTCGCCCAACAAGAGTTGAACTTTTGCGTGCATTAGGTAAGACTTAAGATGCAACATAACCCGTTCCAACACATACATATGAAGTTACTGTACCATCACCAGTAGCTGTACCAGATGAATCTAAACGTTAAACTCGTATTCTTGATGTAAATCTGCTCGAAGTAGCTCTTGAAACTGCTCGTGGAGATTTCGTACATTAAGTTGACACATTATGTTCCCCTGTAACTGATGTAGACTATCCACGTTATCTTAGGATGAAAACTTTTAGAGGAGACCACTTTATCTTCTTTGGTCCATCATTACATTTAAAATTACTACACGAAGAAATTCTTGAATTTGTGTTAAAATGCAACTAATTCAATAAATCAGAATTAGTAAAAGAAACTAGCGGCACTGAAAATTTTGATTTCATCTAGATGGAACCTCCAATTGATTACAAAAATGCGGTTGAAGAGGTAACAAAAACCGGTGAAAATTAGTTCGGTCTCTTCGCTAGAAAGGCGATATTGTATAAAAAGAAGGTGGAGAAGTAGGGAAAGAAAAGTGGAGCAGAGCAAATTCAATTTTTGCTTCAAAAATAAACTAGGGCAGCTAAGAGGCTCTTGAACGACAAAAAATTTGAAACGTCAGTAGCAACCTTCACAGCTCACTTCAAAACTAATCAATATTACACAAAATACGGAAACTTAATACAGGACACACCTACTCAGCAATTATGGACAAATTTGATGAATGCGAATAAGTACGAATTGAAGGACTTCATAGACACGAAGTTGAACAACGAGCCATCTAATTCCGATCTCATTATTCCGTTGAGTGATGAGTTCGCTGAGCAGAACAAGTTCAAGCTCACGAGACAGGTTGCAAAGTAAGCGCATGCTGGTCATTAGCAGTCAACTCAGGTCTTTGACGATGGGGTGGCTGAGGCGTTGAAGAAGTGCAGGAAGCAGAAAGTTCGCGCTCTTGACGGGAAGAAGGTTAAGAGTGAGGCGTACTTGGGCAGAACGAGCAGGATCCTGAGCGAGGAGGAGTTGAAGCAGATCAAGAGGTATTTGGGTCCGAAGTACGAGGGTTTCAAGGCCTTCGTCCAGTACCAAACCACCGTGGACGGGAGATACTTGGCGAACCTGCTGAATTCGTACGAGGAGCAGAAAGAGTCCATGTGCAACTTCGTGGCCGCCGGTATCCAGGAGGGCTCAGATTCAATGGGCTCCGACTCCTCCACTCCATTAATCGACCAGAAGAAGTACAACCTCCAGTTTGACAGGGCCAAGATTCAGTTCACGAAACCTCAGTTACTGGTTATGGAATTACAGGACGCTTAAATCGCGGTCGTTGTTTTCCACGAGAACCCGAAAATTGGTCGCTTTGGAACCCACGAAACGTTCATCTTGCAGAAAACTGAGCAGGGGTTCGCATAATATAACTCAACGAGCAAAAATTAAGTTTACTTGGTGAACCAGAACGATAAACTGGTTGTTGGATCCGGGTCGGGCTCGGCCATAACCCTGTTCAACCACCTCTTGAAAGCTGCAACCAGCCCGTGCGAAACATTCGACTCGCCAGAGCTGTTCAAAGGTAACAGGTACGAAAAATTCGTTGAAGCTAACCTGAACGAAGCAGAAATCATCAGATTCGTAGTCGGAGAGTGAAACATGTATCAGAAAATAGTAAGGCTTCAAAATATGGAATTCTATTATATTCTTTCCCTCATAATCCAAACGAAAAATACGGAATCAAATACGCTCATAATCCAAATATTCAAATATTGATTTATATATTCAAATATTGACTCCGACTTAGTCTTTTTCTTCTTGCCCAGATGCTTGGCGGTGTCCTTCTTCCTGCGAGTTGATCACACCTTTTAGATTCTTTTTAGTATTTATTAAAATTATTATTTTCAATTTTTAACTATTTAACTATTTTGTTATTAATTGACTGAAAATTAAATTTCTAATCGCTTAATGCAAAATCTGCCACTCCTTCTTCCAAAGATGTCAAAGTGCAACTGCTATGTAATTCCAAATATCATGAGTCGTTTAACCGAACTTGAACAAAAATAAAAACAAACCAATAAGCCAAATAATGAAAAACTTATCAAAGAACTTGACTAAAGAGAACAAGCCCTCAATGAGAGACTCGAGCGCAACAACCAAAAAACCCAGTAGTTGAATGAACTTGCTTCAAAGTTAGTTGAAGAAATGAAACTCCTTGACGAAGTAAAGGCCCCAGAATCTAATGCTCAACTTGAAGAGTAATAAAAAACTATTCAAAATATGGACAAACTGTTCAAAACCACAACAAACTTCTTCGCTCAAATGTATAACGGAGTTAAACCATACTACAATCTTCCAGAACTCACTGATGTCGACAAACCAACCGCCATCTTGAGCGGACTTGAACACATCATAAGAGGTGTCGGAGAAATGGCTGCCTAACTTTCAGGTCAAGAGTGATTTTTATTCACGGTAAATATAATTTGTTACATTTTGATTAGAGGCTTATAAAGTGTTTGTTTCTAATACATTTGAAATATGACTTTTATATTTCACATTTCTCGCAATATTTTTAATTATAACACCAAAAAGTTGAAAATTTCACCACTCCTCAATCAAAATGCCAAAGAAATGCCTTTGTTCCCAAATACCAAATATAGTTAGACGTCTTGAAGCTCTGGAAGACGCAGAAGTACAGTACGAAGAAGATCCAAATATCATAGAGCGCGAAAAATATTTGAATTAGTTCGAAGCCTCACTTGAAGAAGCTGAATAAGCCAATAAAAAGAAAACTGAAGAACTCGTTAAAGTTTCAAATCAAGTTAGCTCCCTTTCCAAAGAAATCAAGAACTTGCAAGCTTAAGTTCCAGTTTCAAAGGAACAAACTGAAATGCTCGAATAAAACTAAAAGATTTTAGACACTTACACTCAGACTTGGTAACTCACCAACCAAGTCTTCACATAAATGTACACCCAACTCCAACCACTATTCGCCCTCCCAGACTTAAAACAATCCAACATTGCTATGTTCGAAGGTATCCAACATCTCGGTAAGGGTCTGCTCGTAATGGCTCAAGCCATCGACTCCATGAAAAAGCAATAAGAACAAGGTGAAGAAGGTGAAGAAGAGTAAGAATAACAATGAGTTTTTCTATTATTAAAGTCAATTATTATTTACCTAATTTATCCATAATTAAAACGTTCTAATATCGCTTAAATGATTATCAAAATAGATTGCTCTCTTCAAATGCTAAATCCTATATATGTACAAAAACGAACATTTGGGAATATGGGCACAACATAATTCATTATTCTTTATTTAATATAATAGCTGAACTAACATATGTTGTCTGAGGACGCTATTCAGAGTGACAATTATTGAAGATGGTCCATCAATATTATTGAGATGAGCAAAAATACTTTTAATAAGTGTAAATAAATATATAAACATGAAAAATGAATAAAATTAAAATCACTTTTTCTTCTACTGTATAGTCAAAACGTTTTCATTTTTGCTTTGCATTTACGAAGTTCTTCATGTTGACGATGTACATGATCACATTTCGCTTGAAGTAGTTTCTTTCTTGGAACATGTCCATGAACTTGGTCGCTATCTCGCTCGGCTTACTATGTGGCATGCTAGCAACCAGCTGCTTCAGCACAACTTTATCGTTTTAGGCGAGGCATTCGGTGAACATGAGCCGCGAAAACGACTTCTTGTAGTACTCGCGGAGCTACACGGCCGTTCTGGACTGAACTAGTTTTGAGAGCATTCCCCAGAAATCAACGGAGGCGCACTCGTTCAAGTAGCGCGCGATCTCACTGCATAATTATTTATCCGTTATCTGGCTCACATCCGTAAAATTTTGAAGTAGGTGCTTGGCAGACGATGAAAACAGCTCCTGGAACTCTTAGTGCTGCTTGGTCTGCGTGCGGCCCTGCTTCTCCAACTCATTCTCGTTTTAATTAATTTTTGTGCGTGGTGGGTCAGATTATGGTTTGATAAATATATTAGGCTGAATTTCAGCGATTTACTGCACCAAATCCTCCCACTGCTTATTGTTGTCTTCCTAAAACACATTCTAATATTTTGACTAATTTAATTTAGATAACGCCGAAGCACTATCCGACTTCTAACAACTCGAATCACCGAAAATTTACGCAAAGTTACTTTATTCTGGAGGCACTAACTAAGGTGGTTAAACATTATACGTTTAATCTAAACTACGAATATTCGTTATCTACTAACCTGAAGTGAACTTATTGTCGAGGTACTTCTGCAGAATATCAGAAAATTAGCGATGAAGAACTGCAGGGTTGATATTTAACTTGTACGACAACATAATGAATACATTCTTGTAAATTTCGTCTGGAAGCTTTAATATAGCAACCAATACGTTTTATATGCTTCGATCGCTTTGTTGTATATCTAGCATTTTAGCTATTGATGTGATGAGAACATCGTCACTTATACTTTCTTACATTAAAGTGGTAAAAGTATATAATGAGATATACTATTATATAATGATAATTTTTGACCTAATTTCAAATCTGATCTATTTTTACATAAATTTATTATATACTGCATGTATATTATATACTTTTCACATAATAATAAATATTATTGATTTGCAAACCATTTAGTATATGTAATATTATACATAGTATATTAAAAATAAATAACCATTCATTTTTGACTTTGATTATTGTTTTGATGATGATTTGTGATACTGTGGTGTCCGAGCCAACTTTGATTTTAACAAATGTTTATGTAATAATTGCGCTTGAAAATTAAATCACTGTATTTATGCTAATTATAACATATTCAATTAATTCTGCGGTTCATTTCTTTTTCACTTCATCCTTCAAATGACGAAGCACACACGAAGCCGACGGATCACAATACAAGAGCGTCGCATAATGATGAGAATGTGAGAAACAGAATCACAAACTGTTGCAACCAAGAAATACATTGCTTGTTGCCTTCAATGTAGTCTCCAAACTGTTTATTCCATTTTTAAGCACTTTGAAGTTACAGGCAAGCTAGAAGCTTCTCATGCCGATAATAGTGTCAGAAAATTTGACTAAGCTGAGATTTTCGCGTTGTTAAATATCGCCAGAGCCATAGATTCGAAACTCGACGAATCTTAGCTGAAAAATACTAAGCCCTTCGTGGAATTTCCATGTCTCTAACAACGGTATCTCGTCTCCTGGCCAAATTCAGTTTAAGCTTCTATGTTGCTAAGATAAAGCCAAAACTTACCGAAAAGCATAAATTGGAAAGTTTGAACTTTGCTCGAATGAACCTGAAACAACCAATTGAATATTGGAGAACTTTTTAGTATACCGATGAGTATCGCTCAAAATGCTATGCAAATCGAGCGAGTAGAGTGCTCAGAACACCTAAAGACGAGTGGAATCCGAAGTATTTTCTCGAAGTGTAAAATATGGACTGTTTTCATGCATGATCTATAGTACGATTAGCTATAGATATAAGGGTCCATTATGGTTTATGCCGTGCGGTACGACCATGAATTCAATTGTCAATTCTTAAGTTCTCAGACAAGTTACACTTCCATCACTTAATAGCATAACTTGAAGTTGCAACAAGATAACGCCCCGACACATTTTAGTAAGTATATGAAAAACTTTTATACTGCTAACAACATTGAGCTCTATCGCTTTCCAGTAATGAGTCCAGACTTAAATCCACTTTTTCACTGCTGGAATCCACTGAAGTCAAACATTTCCCCTGAAGAATGTACCACATATGACTTATTTAAAGAAGAAGTAAAGAGGGCGTGGGAGTAAATCCCGTTAGATATCATCAATCATTTGATTGACTCTATGCCCAAAAGGTTAGAAGAAGTAATAAAATAGAAAGGAGACGCTACTAAACATTGAGTTAATATATAGTTAAAATTAATACAAAAAATAGTTTTGAAATAGTTAGTATTTTTTGAAATCAAAGTTGGCTTGGCGACCACAGTAGAACTAATTTCGTAGATAGAAAATAATAGTATGGCATCAATCTTTATATATACTGTTTAAATAAATGCAATATTTCAATATTCTGAAGATGAATCAAATATAAATTTTCTCACTCATTTTGTTCGACTTCAACCCCAACAAGGCATACTCTTGTCGCAGCGATGATTTTAACTTGAACTCTGGCTCCGATTTTGAGGTTTCTGGCTTCGCATTGTTTGAGGATTTCTTCGTGTGTTCCTTTTTCTTTGACTTGGATAAGAACGGAGAGGTAGTTGTAGCTTTTGGCTCCGAATATTCTCTGTTCAGCCATTTCCGGCTTGAGTTCGAGAACTTCGCTCACGATGACGTCCATTTTTTGGCCTATGTATTGTTGTCTGTTAAAGTTGGCTACTGCTTCGGTTGCGGCTTCGAGGCTTCTTCTTTTCTTTATTTGTGGGTCAATTTGTTCCATTTTGGCTGCGATGGTGTTTTCGCGTGGGTAGAACTGGGTCACGTTGACTATTTGGAATTTGAGGTCTTTCAGGCATTTAATCGTTAGTTGGTGGTCCTCTTCCGTTTCTCCTGGGAATCCGACTATTACGTCCGTAGCGATGACCAGTTCTGGTATTTGCTCCATTAAGTTCTTGATGAGTCCCTCGAACTCTTCGTACGTGTACCTCCTCTTCATTTACTTTAGCACGTTTGTGGAGCCGGATTGAACGGGTAAGTGAAGGAATTTGTAAATGTTTTTGTGTTTGAGGAGTTTAATTAGCTGTTCCTGTTAGTTAATGACCGATTCGGGGTCCGTCATTCCGACGCGGACCATTTTGCTCGTTTATTCCACAAGTGGCATCACCGCGTCAAATAGCTCGCTGAAACCAGAGTTCTGGTCCAGGCCCCAGGCAAGGGTGTCCTCACCGGTGAGCCAGAGCTCTTAAATGGTTGCGTTTTACAGCGCCTGCTCAAACCTGGACTTCAATTGCTCGATTGGGTACGATACAAGGCGGCCACGTGACTACACCGTTTTGCAGTACGTGCATGAACCCAGACAACCTTATGAGAGTGGGATCACGTCCGCGATCTTAGTGGAGTGGAACACGGGGAACTCACTCGGGTCGTGACGCGTTTTGAACGCGGGCGTTACGAGCGGGGCAGACTAAAAGGAGCGGTTCTTGATCAAAGAAAGCAATACCTACAGCTGCGCGTCGTCCAGCACACCCACTATGAACAGTTTCTACTCAGCCAAGAGCTTAGCCACACGGGCCTCGAGCCTCATGGACTGAGGCACACAGCCGCCCAGCACAACTAGTTTGCCGTTCTCAGCCGCATGCGTTGACTGATAAATGGCTTTCTCCTGAGAAGGAGTTTTCACCGTACACGAATTAATATAAATCAAATCGGCCTGGTCGTAAGGGACCAAAGTCGCACCTGACTTAAGGAACTTTGACACTATCTAGTCGGAATCGGCCTGGTTGTGCGCACAACCCATCGTTATCATGTTAAATTTCAAGTTTTCAAGCTCTGTCGAAACAGGATGCTCAAGTTTAACCACTTAATTTATCGGATCTTCAATATCGTCCATTTTTCTTGTCTTGGAGTGGTTGACACATCATGCGTGATTAAAAACATTTTAGGCGCTAAAGCAAAAATCCGCACCAGAATGAACATTTTTAGTAGAGATTAGAAAGTTGAGGAATTGAGTGCATATCAGCAGTTGTTTATAAATGCTGTTTCCAGAGACGATATAAGACAGGTATCTGATATATTATTGAAATACAAGCCATAAGAGTTTTCAATTTCACCTTTACATATCGCAGTCTCGCACAACAACGTTGAGATGCTGAAGCTTTTACTATAACTTGAAATATTCGACGTAAACTTCATGGAACATGGACAATCGCTTCTACACAAGCTTGCGCATAGCACTTCTGACACAACTGAGATGTGCCGAATGCTCCTAGCATCTCAGCTAGATTTGAACCTGTAAAATGACATGGGTTAAACTGCTTTTCACATTGCCGTTATTTAGAATAATCAGAAAATGATTTAGTTCTTAACCGAAGTCAACGCTGACAAGACAATTAAAGATAAGTTGGGCAGAACAGTTGCTTATTATTTAGGTCAGGAACAGTTCACATTCGTACTTCAAAAGCAAATTGGTAGCTATCACCCAGGTAAAAAAGTGAAAGGTGTTAAGATTCTGCAAAAGGGCGGAAAGAAGAAGAAGGTCGAACCAAAGAAAGAGAAGAAGTGAGTCTAGGTAATCAAAAAATCTTTTGGAATCGACTCAATGAATGTATATATGATTTTAAATCCAGTATCACATGTCTTTAGATTGTTTATGATGTGTGACTGACAGGTGGCACATAAGTATTATAATTTATGTATAAAGCATGTGCCTTTCGGCGGACAGAAATCATTGTTTATAGTAAGTAACTTTCTGGAACCTAATAATTAAAGGAGCATGTTAAATATATGAATTTTTCTGACTCTAATTATCAAACTTCACTCGATTCTATACTGCTTATAACTATTTCTACGCTTTCTTCTGACTTTTCAGGTTATTTCATTAATTTATCTGCATTTATGGGCTCAACTTATCTTTTAGTAACTTTTAATTATTGTTTTAGAATTTCCATTTGTGCGTTTTATTCTGTGATAATCGTCTAAAGCTTTTATTTTTCGCGTTCATGTTCATATTAAAGTGTATGTTTGATGTTGAACAAGTTTTGTTGAGCGTTTTCCTGAATTTTATTGATTTGTTGTTCATATTGAAATTTTTGTTCATTTATTTGTTGGAAGAACTAATTTTGATCATTAGGCCTTTAATTTTATTTAGCTTACTTAAGATCATTCTATAGATTTTATATTATGATGTTTAAATCTGTTATTTATTATTATTTGAGAGGCGATAATTCAGGAATAGAATAGTTTGTTGATATCTTCGCTTGTTTATTTATTTTTAGCTCCTGCTTCAGTTCGAAGTTTTCTTAGAGTAAATTTTTGTTTATGTCTATTTCTTTCCTAAGTTATTCAGCTAGCTTTTCAATTTATTTTGATTTATAGTCTGTTTAATGGTCTTGATTGACATTGGTTAAAGGACTTGCTTGACTATTTAATTGATTATTAGACTGTTCGGTGTATATTTACTTTTGATTTAAAGCTGTTTAGTCATAAAATTAATCTTCGTTGAGCCTACGCCCTCTGGTAAGTTCCTCATCGTCCTCTTTAATGATTTCTTTTATTCTTTAAAATTTGTAATCAATTGGTTCATAATACTTTGCACGTTCAAAGAAGTACATGTAGTTCTCTGGAGCGCTCAGATCTTCTTCTGTTATTTTGTGCTCTGATACCGAAGAATCATTACAAATAAGGGCTTATTAAACAATTAAGGACTAATAGTGACCACCAGTTAATTACCCAGAATGCCTCACTACAGATTTTAGAGTGAAGAAATTAGGCGGTGCTTAAAGATTAAAGATTGGTGTTTTGAATTAGTCGTTTGATAACTTAACGCCGAGGTAGTATTTCCGAAGATGCTGCATAAATTCTACGCTCTAAGTAAATTGTAGGGCATATGCGTCTTTAGCTTAAATATTTTAGCCTTGAAATTAAAAATGAAGCCATGGCATCATCGCAACTTGAATTAGGCGCTGCATATGCTCTTTATCATTGCCTAACTAATCACAATTACAAATATATATAAATTCCAAGTCCAAGCACATCGGAAAATTCACTTGAGAGCAATCTTTCTAATATTTCATTACGTTTTTAAACCGCTCCAAAGTAAAGCAAAGGAGGTCTGGAACAGAATAAATGCTAAGTTCTTGATCGGCGTACGTAAGTTGGTTGCATTATGTGCATTTATACTCTGATATTTAATATTAGCTTACCATTTGAGCGAAGCATGTGAAGAAATCTGGTGCGACAGGCAGCATCACGTCAGTAAAAGGAGTGTGTACGGGTGACTCGGAACCGCAGTGCTTACAAGTATATTTAATAGAACTTTACCCTGTGAACGTTTAATTGTAGATTCCAAGCATGTTTTGCTGTTTGCAAACTTGCTCCAGTTTATCTTGGATCGTTTTCATCAGCTCGTTCGCATCTTCCTGAATTGCCGTGTTAATATTCATCGATCTGCAGAATTTAAGCGTTGATAGCTCAGATTAAGTCGAAAACTTCATTCTCAAAAATAGAAGCTATAAAGATTAAATTACAGAATTGTTGTCACTGCTGATGTATTCGCAGCGATTGACTTCTTCAAGTGCCTTTATATCATTTTAAATATTCAATATAAAATTATAACCAACTTCGGTATGAAATATACTTTATAAAAGCGTATTTAAATAACAAGTGGCCCCATTATTTGTTAAACCTTTAAAATTAACTTTTTGGCCCTAAATAATCGAAGTTGTAGTATATTTTTATCTCTACTTCTCTTCATAATTCATCAATAACTTCGGGAGTGGATATTAAATAATAATGCTGATATTTATATAAATATAAATTTAGTAATGTTCTAAGTTAGAACTTCTAACCTTAACCTACTCTAACGCAAATATTAACTGCAGAAAAGTAATTAAGGCGAAACGACAATAAATTTCTTAATTTAATAATAACATCTCAACAGATTATTACTAACTGATTATTTAGATAAATTATAATGAATAAATTAGAAATATTACTAATGTAAAAATATTCAAGTGGGTTTGGGGCTCATTAAAATTCAACTGCCTAAATTTGTATTAGGTAGCGATGACTCAAGCCCTGCATTTAATTTAATAAAAAGATAATGAATAATTAGTTACTATTTATTTCAATATTATTTCAGACAATTTTCAATTTTATAACTTACAGTACATATAAAACAATACATAAACATATAAACAATAATAACGATGAAAGAATTATTCAAGAAAGAATTATTTTTGATAGAATTCTTTTGGTAAAATTCGGCTATTGGCTGGTATCCCGAAGGATGGGATCCATTTAACTTTTGTTTTAGCTGAAAATGACAAAAAGTGGCTCTAGAAAGAGAGTAAGGCTACCGTAAGTATGTATTTGTAGCCGGATTTTAGTATTACTGTTCATTGAATAGATATATTCGAGACCAAAAGAGTGACCAATATATTTTAATGTTTTATCACAAAAACCTCATATTCTTAATATTATAATACACTCGATATACTCCACTGACTCATCCATCAATAAAATAATAATTATTATTTAGTACTAGTATATTCATCACAACATTAAAATTGCACATCAATTTTCACATTTTGCATATTTATATTTTGTATATTTATTTATAAAATTGATACATAAGTATAAGTTGAATTAAAATTAGGTACAAATTATGTAGTGTGTACAATTGATGTGTCTATATTACACTTTGATATCTGCTATATAACATAATTTTTAATTTAATATCTCGTTTTACTTGTGATAATCTTTCACTTCAAATGATGCTGTTTCTTTTAGCCTTATAGGAATGTAACGCGCCAGATTATCCGAATGTGGTGCATGCTGAGGATTCTGCGTTCGCATTTGTGATTACGCAGAAGGGAATGGAGAAGTACATTCAGTGTGGTATGGAGTCTGCGATAGTTTTTGCTACGTAGATGAACATTCCAGATTTGGACTTTGATTTGGATTTGGGTTTGACAAAGATTAAGTTTGTGTTATCTGACATAAATTTTGCGAATTTTCATGTGTCTAAGGTGCAGGTTGATGTCCCAGACGACAATCCGATGAGTGGTGCAGCTTTGGACGCAAACATCGAACTGAAGCTGAATTGGAAGTTCTAGCAGTCCAGTTACCCGTACGTTTCCGACCAGGGTCAGGGCTAGATTCTCATTTCAGGTGCAAATTTGCGCGTTGTGATTGATATCCTCTGCGATTTCATCGACTGCCCAGGTCACTTGAAGGTGGACGTGCACAGAGCCTCCCTTGACTTTAACTCCCTTTAGATTTTACTTTCTGGCGGTTCCTCGTGGATTTATCAGTCACTAATTGACCTTGTGATAAACGCCGTTCAGGACTCAATTTGTGACATCATCTCGAACGTTCTCGTTAACGGAATGACCGGAATTATGAACAGTATGCTTTAATCAAACGGTTACTATGAGGAGTACGCAGCTTATCCGGACATAATAAAGGACGACAGGTTCGCAGCGAACACAATTACCAAGAGAGGGTACATGACTGTATAATATTCAGGGTATATTTACAAGTTTGATACCCTGAGCGATCAATACATCAACAGATCTCTATTGAATGCACGCACATTCAATAAATACAACAAGGAACTCTCGTTCGTGCTGTCAAAAGCAGGATTCGACAACTCTTTCTACATCTTCCACCACTACCACGATGTTTACTCTAAACCAGGCTCATTCAAGGTGGTCGAGGCGCCCACAATCGATTTCTTCAACGTCCAAGCCGTTTTAAACCTGAAAATCGAAAAAGAAGGCGTTCAACACGAAATTAAAATAGCTGGTATGCCAAAACTCAGAACTGACGTTATACACAACAAAACTGGCGCCTCCACACACAACGTAACCCAAATATTCTTCGAATTCCAGCAATACGAAGGTGAAATGAGCCTAGCTGAAGAGGTCATCCTGTGGATCAATCAAGTCATTTAACACGCCAACTATCAAATAGCCAACACACCATTCATGAACATGTCACTCATGGACTTCAGCCTAGATCCAATTGAAAGAGTTGTCAGACTCGTAGGCGACAACCCAGATGAATGCCCCAAGATATGAAGATGGTTATTTCTTTTATGTGTACAATTTTAGAATGAATCATATTGTAATTTAAACATATGAACAGTTAGACAGATTATATTTATACACAAATATTGATAATATATTTTAGATTTTTTGAGATGCAAACAAGTAAACTTTAATATTTTGAGATTTCTTAACATAGTGATAACAATACATTATTATAGAGATTTAATAACATTTTCACTCCATAGAATGCCAATTTATGGTTAAGCACTTGTAACAATACCAACGAAAGAACGTGTAGGTGTGTTTCCAACACTATGTGTTCTTGCAGTTGGAACACTAGTTTTTTGTTTGTCATTCCAAACATACTTTTAAAACTTTGGTTTGATTACAAATTATATGTCATATTTTCCTACTGATGTTCTGGATACATTAATAGCTTTGTCATTACCAGCATCGATAATGTTTGCCTTTGTGACATCTTAAGTTAGAATCCGTTTGAATTTGCACATAATAAACTTGTGGTCAATTTTCCATTCGATTTTATTTATAACTTAATTAGTACAAGCCATTATCTACACTCTCGCACGTCCAGAAGGAGTATTTTCTTTTATGGGTTCAGTATCCATGGGTAGTTCACTAGAATCTGTTATCAAGTTCTTTAAAAAGATATCTGAATCCAATACATCATTGATTAAAGCTTACTCTGATAAAACATCTAAATAATATGCTGTTAGTATGTACTTTGCAAGTTTTTCCTTTATCGCATAATTCCTATTTGTTGTTATTTTTACAACAATGGCCTGCAGTTTATATGGTGAGACAAAAGCCGTCGTAACTATATGCGATGATAAAAATAAAGTATTAGTTGATGTAGCCTACAAACGTCCAAAAGTCTTTAAAGGAGGTAAACAAGCTAAATGATGTGTGATTTTATAAATATTGAGCATTTCTATTTAATTAATAGTTCAACGCATATCATCTTCATATTGTGTTTACGGTGTTTCAGTGTCTGTTTAATTACTAGTATCACGAAATATGATCATGTGAATGTCTAAAACCATATTGTCTCAACCTACCGTTACATACTCTTCTAAGCAGCATTAATTTATAACCACTCCAAACTATGTCAGATTCTGATTCAATTCACAACTCAACGAATGGTGTGGAGTTGCGTGATTCTGACCTTGCCTACAAAAATCCGTCAATTATAAACAATTTGCAGAAGCAACCGAGTGCGAAGCCTTTTTAAAAGCTCGCTCCGCTAGAGCCCGAGCTTTCTGACCCGATTTCAGACATGGACATTTACCAGTTGCGCGAATACGCGCGCTCGCGCAACGCCAAGATATAGCAGCTTTCGGCCGAGATTAGAGACACTGCGTACAAATCCGAGCTCATGACCGAGCTCAAGCGCGTTCAGCAGCAGCTGCACACAGCTTAAACCGATTTTGCCGCCTACAAGAAGCACTAAGAGCAAACCCTCTCTGAGTTCCACTCCAAACTGTCTCAAATTACCCCTTTGAACTGCTCGGAGGACAACGTCCTTTAAACGGTTCCTCAGATATTTTAGAACAAAAACTCAAGAATTTTGGTGCTCGAAAACGAGCTCAGGAAGAAGAACGAGGAACTCTCCAGCATTCAAAAGCAGTTTTAAACGGAGGTGCAAAAACTCTCAATTGAACAGCAAAACGACTACTCGGCTAAGGACGAAACCATAAAACAACTGAGAGAGTAAATGGAAAAGGACGCAGCACTCGTGAGCTAAGCAACCGTCCTCCACTAGCAATTCGAGCTGGAATCGCAACGCATAAACCAGAAATACGCCGAGCTGGAGCAAATATGCATTCAACAGCAAGACATGATTCAAATACTAGAGCTCGAAAACCTAGTCGCTACCAACATGGCCGGAACCACACCCATGGACGCAGTCGAAGACGCACTCACGTAATCTATTTAATGGATCCGAGCCGACAAAAAAGCAATCCAATACACCAGAAAATTTTTAACCTACAAACAACAAAAAGACAAAATACTCGAAGAAACAGAACCGAAAAAAACAGAACCCAAAGAAAATAAAGAAAACGATAAAGAAAAAACATTCACCCTCAAAAAGAAAAACGCACACGTACAATTTGCTCAACTCCCAGTCAAACCAGACCCAGAAATTCTGAGCAAAGTCAACGAAGCCAAAGAAAAAATGAAAGACGCTGCCGTGGATCTTCCACTTGAATGGAGAAGATGCGCTGGACAAAAAGACACTGAAAACGCTTGGTGCTGGCACCTAGAAGACAAAAAACTCAACCTTCTCATATTGAGAGGCAAACTCATGGTTAAATTTGGAGCCGGCATGGTTGACCTCATGGAATACCTCGCAAGATACATAGAGTGATCTTGTTTCTAATTTATACTGTTTTTGATAAATATTTCACTGTTTTTACTTACTTTGTAAATTGGCAATATACATCACTACATTTCTTTTAAAGTAATTTTTCTCTTTGGTCATTTCCATGAATCTATCTGCAATTTCGGAAGGCTTTCCGTCTTTTGTGTGATTTATCATTTCTTTTAGCTACAATTTATCTTCTTGCATTAAGTATTCTTGGTGCATGAATCGTTTGAACGAGTTTTAGAAATATTCTCTTAACTAAACGGTTGTTTTCTCAGGAATTAACTGATGTATTTGTTACCAGAACAGGAAACTGTCATTATTTTGAAGGTAAGTTATCACTTATTAGCACAACTTCTTGTTGTCACTTTCATTAAATTATATAACTTTTTGCAAGCATTGCGAATACTTATTCTGGAATAAAATTGAACTAGGCGACTGCGTTCTTGGGTGGTTTTCCTACAAATTATAACATTAGATTATCTCTTGGTATCGTTGCTCCTTAATTATAGTTAACTTTTGTTGAAATATTTCAGAACCAACTGATTAAACTGATTGCGGACCTAATATTCGCTGATTTGAAGCAGTTGGGCCGTATGCTCAAATAACTTATCGTACAATAGATCTGAGAGCATAAGTACATGATAAGATATAAATTCTGTAGATATTTAACATTTAAAAAGGTAAGACAATGCATTAACAAGATTTTGCTCAGAGATATTTTACTCCTTTTGATATGTCATCTGGAGCGGGAAATCTATTTTTGATGAGCTATAATTTATAGTGAATGTGTTATATCGGTTGAATATTTTGAATTTGATTCAATAATAATTGATATAACAACAACTGGGTACACTCAATCAATACCTTACAATTGGCTATAACGACGTTTAACACGAGTTTTAGGTTAAACTTTGGGTAAATACTAAATTAACGTATTTGAATCAAATATACTTACAGTTTAATATTGCTTCTTTTTTGGTTATTATAGCTTTACTCAATTTGATATATTTGAAAAGATACATTAGTAACTAAAATTCTAGTCTAAATTAAGTATGAGAAAATAATCTAATTGATTTGTTAATCATAAAAACCAATTCTCACTTATCTTTCATGTTTACGACGTACATGACCACGTTGCGCTTGAAGTAGTTCCGGTCCTGCGTCATCTCCAGGAAGCGGCTGGCGATGTCCGCCGGCTTGCTGCCCGCCATCTGGGCCATGAGGTCCTGCAACACCGCCTTGTCCTCCTGGGTGATGAACTCGCGGTACATGAAGCGCTTGAACGAGTTCTGGAAGTACTCCCGCAGCTGGATCGTGGTCTTCTCCGGGATCAGGCGCGTGAGCTGCCTCCAGAACACGAGGCTGTCGTTGTTCTTCAGGTAGTCCACCACCTTCAGGCACAGGGCCCGGTTGTCGCTTTCCTCCTCCCCGATGACCTGCTGGAGGCACTGGGCGAACTTGTTCTGGAAGTCTATGGACTGCTTCGACTGGGTGCGCGGCCGGTTCTCCAGCAGGTTGTAGCACTTCCGTTTGCTGTCGGATTCCCGCGGCGCCGGCGTCTTCGGCTTCTCCTCCTGCGTGCCCACGCCGACGTTCACGAACACCTGCTTCAGCATGGAGATGTCGCTGTCGAACTGCTCGAATGTCTGGGCCAGCACGTCTTTGTAGCTGAGCGACTTGCCGCCCGGCTGAGACTGGCCGCGGGAGTCGCTGAGGTGCGAGAATGTGCAGGTTCTGGACAGGCTGTCGTAGGACGGCTGGTTCAGAAAGCTCATTTGATGTGGAATTGATTTTATTTTGCTGGGAATACATATATTAGAAATGCAAAATATCACACTTTGAGATTTGAAAATATTTTAACATCAGTATTTAATCCATCAATAAAATTTGTGTCGCACATAGCGCGCCTTCTTGAAAATGGATGCATTTCAGAACCGGTATGAATGATACACAATATACTCTATGTATACTTTTCAATATATTGTTGGTAGAATTTGTCTTATAAGATAGATTCACACTTTTGCATAATTTTCAATATACTTGTTTGTTTTAATTCGTTTTCTCGTACATTAGTATTCGGGTTAAGAATACGCAGGAGATTAAGTTAAGCGGTCTATAAATAGAATACTGAAATCACAGCACGCGTTGCCTTAGCTTGCTCTGGACGTTGACCACGTACATAAGGACGTTTCTCTTGAAGTAGTTCCTGTCTGCGGTCATCTCCATGAACTTATCTGCGATTTCGGCCGGCTTTTTGTCCTTCATCTCGTTTATCAGGTCTTTCAAAACCATTTTGTCCTCTTTGTTTATGAATTCCTGGTGCATGAATCTCTTGAACGAGTTTTAGAAGTATTCTCTTAGTTAAACTGTTGATTTATCTGGAATGAGTTCGTGCATTTCCTTCCAGAATTAAATTGAGTTGTTATTCTGCAAGTAACAAACGGCTTTCTCGCTTAATGTTTTGTTATTTGTTTCCTTTATTTTTAAAACGGTTTGTAAAGAGCTTGAAAACCTGTTTTGGAACTCAATTTACTCTTTCGATTGAGTTCTGGGCGCGTTCTTGCTCAGATTGTAGCACCGAGCGTTTTTACAGTCAGTTGTTTAAACGTGTTCACATTTGTTTGTATCTTAAACTTTTGTATCCTATAGAGTTTGGTCCACTTTAAAAGACAATGAATTAAGATTCTAGCACTGTAGTCTGAGCGTCTGAACACTCTTAAAAACGAGCCGCTTGAACAATTAGTTCACCAAGGCGATGTCTATGTTTAGAGTCAAGCTCACTAGCTCGAACAGCTTGATCTTCAAAGGATCCGGAAACGCCAGCACAGTGTGCGAAAGCTGTATCGGGCAGGAGGTGTTCAGAAGGCGAGATAGGAACTCCGTCAAATCCCGCTCCTGCTGTGTTAGAATTATTTACATATTTGAGAAGTGAAAAGTATATTGTAAAATTCGTATGGCAATAGCCAATATATTAAATACATGGTTTAATAAGAATAGCGACAATCTTACACAAAAGTTATACAAAAGTTTATTATTTATTTTTTGTGATTTATATATACATTTGAGTAAACGTACAACTAATATACCTATAAAATTTTCTGAAACTGGTATTAATTACAGGTATTGTTATAATTATAGGTATTAATCAGCATATGTATTGTTCAGAAACGCAATAAATGAATAACTTTATTTCAATAATATGGGACATTCAATAATATACTCCACAAAGTGTAAATTATTATTATTCTAGTATTTAACACCAATTCATCAAAAATTAATATTAACTCAATTCTCACTTATCTTTTATATTTACAATGTACATAACCACGTTCCGCTTGAAGTAGTTTCTATCTGCGGTCATCTCTATAAATTTATCTGCGATTTCAGACGGTTTCTTGTTCTTCATTTAAAATATCAATTCTTTCAAAAGCACTTTGTCCTCTTTATTCAGGTATTCTTAGTGCATTAATCTTTTAAAAGAGTTTAAGAAGTACTCTCTAAGTTATACCGTTGACTTCTCTGGAATTAGTAACTGCAATTGAACCCAAAACTTTTTCGACCCGTTTTCTTCTAAATATCTTACAACTTTCTCGCACAAAACTCTGTTATTTGTTTCTTATATTTTAAGATTTTGTTGTAAACAAGCTGCGAACCGGTTTTGGAACGCTACAGCTTCCTTAGACTGCGTTCGCTGGCTGTTCTCCTGCAAGTTGTAGCATCTTTAGTTCGGTTTTTATTAACTATTTTTATTACTTTAGTCGTCAAGTTATTATCCGAGTTCAATAGGTTAGATTTCTAAATGTTCTTCTTCAGTTTTAAAAATTGACGAATTAAAGTTTTGGCACTGGAGTTTAAGCGTCTGAACACTCTTGAAAACGAGCCGCTTGAACAATTAGTTCACCAAGGCGATGTCTATGTTTAGAGTCAAGCTCACTAGCTCGAACAGCTTGATCTTCAAAGGATCCGGAAACGCCAGCACGGTGTGCGAAAGCTGTATCGGGCAGGAGGTGTTCAGAAGGCGAGATAGGAACTCCGTCAAATCCCGCTCCTGCTGTGTTAGAATTATTTACATATTTGAGAAGTGAAAAGTATATTGTAAAATTCTTCGTGATAATAGCCAATATAGTTGTATATTAACTTTAATATGTTGATACAAACTTAGATTAATTTAATCTTTAAAACCTATCACTTCGCTAATAATTGATGGATTTTAGAATAGTACAATAGAATTTAAATAACGATAAGTAAAGTATTCAATATCCATTAAGTGATACATAAACGTAAAATAATAACATATACAAAAACATTGTTGTATAACATTGTTGTCATATAAAGAACACCAATTGAAAACACTAGTATAAGAAACAAACTGAAACATTTTATAAATGTTTAAAAGTATTCAGTATTTTCGATTGTTCATGTAATGCTAAATAACTCTATAACATACAACTTTGAAAATGTACCGACTCTTCAAAAATCAGTATGTTAAGAAGACATCACACCGAAAATTTCGTTTATACTGGTCACCCTTTTTCTCTGATCGTCACATTTCCTTTCCTTTCTAAACCAATGATCACTAAGAAACCAACAACATTCCTCTCTAACCAAGGGTCTCTTAAAATCAGTATGTTAAGCATTCAGTATTTTTCTAATGATATGATTAAATGACTCACATAATTGAAATCTTATCAAGTTAAGATGGGTTCGTTCCACGTCTCTACAAAAACAGTGATCTCTTCGTGTAATATTGCTTCTTTTTTGGTTATTATAGCTTTACTCAATTATTTTTGATATATTTGAAAAGATACATTAGTAACTTAAAATTCTAGTCTAAATTAAGTATGAGAAAATAATCTAATTGATTTGTTAATCATAAAAACCAATTCTCACTTATCTTTCATGTTTACGACGTACATGACCACGTTGCGCTTGAAGTAGTTCCGGTCCTGCGTCATCTCCAGGAAGCGGCTGGCGATGTCCGCCGGCTTGCTGCCCGCCATCTGGGCCATGAGGTCCTGCAAGACCGCTTTGTCCTCCTGGGTGATGAACTCGCGGTACATGAAGCGCTTGAACGAGTTCTGGAAGTACTCCCGCAGCTGGATCGTGGTCTTCTCCGGGATCAGGCGTGTGAGCTGCCTCCAGAACACGAGGCTGTCGTTGTTCTTCAGGTAGTCCACCACCTTCAGGCACAGGGCCCGGTTGTCGCTTTCCTCCTCCCCGATGACCTGCTGGAGGCACTGGGCGAACTTGTTCTGGAAGTCTATGGACTGCTTCGACTGGGTGCGCGGCCGGTTCTCCAGCAGGTTGTAGCACTTCCGTTTGCTGTCGGATTCCCGCGGCGCCGGCGTCTTCGGCTTCTCCTCCTGTGTGCCCACGCCGACGTTCACGAACACCTACTTCAGCATGGAGATGTCGCTGTCGAACTGCTCGAAGGTCTGGGCCAGCACGTCTTTGTAGCTGAGCGACTTGCCGCCCGACTGAGACTGGCCGCGGGAGTCGCTGAGGTGCGAGAATGTGCAGGTTCTGGACAGGCTGTCGTAGGATGGCTGGTTCAGAAAGCTCATTTGATGTGGAATTGATTTTATTTTGCTGGGAACTCGCGAATTAGAAATGCAAAATATCACACTTTGAGATTTGAAAATATTTTAACATCAGTATTTGCATTTGGAATTTGTCCTGCAAAAAATACGCTGGAGATTTTCTGAGTTATCTATCTCATTTGAGAATGGGTATAAGATGGATACACAATATACTCTGTATATTTTTCAATATACTTATTTGTCATAATTGCATGGTTTTGCTAAATATCAAGAATTTATTTATCATAAATTAAATACTAATAACAAAAACTTTACTTGTTTGTTTTAATTCGTTTTCTCGTACATTAGTATTCGGGTTAAAAATACGCAGGAGATTAAGTTAAGCGGTCTATAAATAGAATACTGAAATCACAGCACGCGTTGCCTTAGCTTGCTCTGGACGTTGACCACGTACATAAGGACGTTCCTCTTGAAGTAGTTCCTGTCTGCGGTCATCTCCATGAACTTATCTGCGATTTCGGCCGGTTTCTTGTCCTTCATCTCGTTTATCAGATCTTTCAAAACCATTTTATCTTCTTTGTTTATGAATTCCTGGTGCATGAATCTCTTGAACGAGTTTTAGAAGTATTCTCGTAGTTAAACTGTTGATTTATCTGGAATAAGCTCGTGCATTTCCTTCCAGAATTTCAGGCCGTCGCAGTTCTACAAATGATTTGTTACTTTATGGCAAAGCTTCTTGTTGTCATTTTCTTCAATTCGAATAACTTTCTAAACACATTCAGCAAAGAGGTTTTGGAACTCAATTGATTGCTTGGATTGAGTTCTGGGTCTGTTTTCTTGCAAATTGTAGCAGCTTCTTCTATTAACCGGAATTTTGCTTGGATTGGAGTTTTAGAAAATTTGGAACGAAGTTGCGATATATTTGAGAACGAGCAAATTGAACTGCTCGTGAACTGTTTCCTCTTCAACATCGAGTAGTTGGGACAATCGAGCAAACAATTTACTGTGCGCGTTGTCTGGGAGCATCAACACACAATAAGACAAAATTGTCGGACATTTTTGTAGTTTTAGGAGCTAGGACAAAGCATCAATCATAATCTGCTCTTGCTGTATTTATAGCATCTGGAGTGAAACTAGATTCTTGACAATATTAAATTATATTAATAACTGTACTATATCAGTTGACACATTTTTATTTAATTCGATTAGATACATAATTCATTTAACCCAAAATGGGTACATGTACACAATGAGGTAATATTCTGTTGTATTGATATATAATACAAATGCGTGTTTAGAGGACATATTTCGGGTACAAAATAACGTTTGTACCTGAAACGGTACATAAAATATTATTCAAAGATTCTTAATTATCAGTAACGCATCCAAACGCGCGCATTTTCATTAAAATAGATTGATTGATTTATGATACAAATTGTAATGATCATGTAAACTATTTTGCTTTATATCTATTGTCTTTATAATGTAATCAATGAATATTTATAATTAGTAGTTAAAGATACATTAGTAACATTAATAGATTTAAAATACAAATTTGTGATATTTATATTTACAAATTAATGAGGTAGTCTGAGGCTATTTAGAGTGACAATCCTAGAAGATGAGGTATGATATTGAGATTAGTTTGAGGTAACGTTATTGTTTCTAACTAAGTTTGGATTTGTGAATTGCCATGATTTATGAGATGAAGATGGAATGATTAAATTGAGCCTTAGTACTGATGATAAGGTTACAGTTAAGTGAGTCATTTTATATTTACAAATTAATATTATAGTGAAAATAGTAATTAATATTATAATGATAAACAACTAATAAATAACAAAACCATCAAAAAGTTTTGATAATTGATAATTGTGTACGTTCGTAACTTTTTTGTGTCGAATATATTATAGACATGTTATATAAGTAATTATTAGTATCAATTAAGTCAAGTGCCGAACTCAGGTTGTTCTATTTTGTTATATTTAGAGTTTACTATGTTTAGGTAGTTGCTGATAATCATGATCTATAAAATGAAAATAATCATTTTATATTTCTATTTGAAATATTACAAAATTAAATATTTATTATTATTTTAATCTTAGATTTTCAATATATTTTGCTTTTAAAACGTTTATATTCTATAAGAATCAACAAGGATGCAATGATAATTGCAAAATGAGAAAACTAATATGTCTAATATCACGCGAAATATAATATACTTAAATTATCACTCCTATATTATGCTAAGTATTGCTTAAATTTGGTTATCGTCAAGACTCTGATAGTTAGTCAATAAAATAAATAGTTCACATTCATTTTATGGTTATAAATTTACGACGTGAAGTATTTCAATTTCGGTCAAGCAATTTAGCTACTTTAACTATTCTATTTGACTTTCTTTATATCCATTTTTTAAATGTTACTTTAAATAAGAATGAAGGCGTGCATCAAATTTGAGTTCTTCTGGTGTTTGTTTAATTTATTATTCAGAGAATTGTTTATTCTTTTCGACTAGAAGTTTCAACACATCTCTGTTCATTATGAATTTTGGTTAAGATATTGATTTCATTTGAGAGGTGGAATCGTCATTCATTATATTATAAAGCAATTAAATATTATAATTTATACTATATAATAACTTCCAATAGATTTTATAAATAATAATATAGATATTGAACGCTAATGCTGAATCTGTACAATCAAAAGTCGTACAACCATAACAGTAATGATAACGCTCATACTGTATTTGAATTATATAAATATAGATTATTCATTGATTTATTTGTATTTTAACTTTTCGTTATGAGGAAATAAACACCTAAACACTTTAATCTTGTTATATTACAGTAAATAAAATTCACTCCTTTTTCTACTCAGTTGGTTTCTGCTTAAGATGATTAACGGCCATAAGCCCGCTCTCCGCCCACTTCTACCCAAAATCCGAGCCAAGAGCGATTCCGATCCTCACCGCCTGGAAACTTGCTTTCAGTTTCAACTTTGCCATGTATTCCTTCAGGTTTTCCTGCGTTCCTGCGAGTTCCGCGTCAATTTCAGCGTCAGTGAACCATTTGTGAGATGTTAGTTGGGCGGCCGTCGGACGTTTTTCAGGGTGCTTGTCCATGCACCTCATGATGAAATCAACAGCTGGTTTGGACACGTTGAAGAACTTCTGAGTGAACGTCCAATCACCTTAGACTTATTATTTTATCATTTAATTTGGATCTCCTGAAAAGGGCATCGTACCTGATAGCATTACGTACGTGATCACTCCAAGGGCGTATATGTCCGGCTCGGTAGTGTACGGTTTTCTCAATATTACTTCTGGAGCGATGTATCCGGGCGTTCCAACGCACCCCGGCTCAGTCTTATTCACGATAAGGGCTGTTCCAAAATCTGCTATCTTTATACATGGGAGGAACTTTGAGTTCTCCTCGTCATAGTTTTTTGGAACGTCTTTTAAGAGCAGGTTCTCAGGCTTCAAATCTAAATGCGCGATTCTGTTCTTGTGCAAGTAGACTAATGTTGCAAGTACTTGCTTAATAATCGCGCGTGCGTCATTTTCGGAATAGCGCTTCCTGTTCACAATGTGGTCAAAGAGCTCTCCACCACGAGCGAGCTCCGTTGCGACGTAGAAATAGGTGTCGTCCTCGAAGCAGCCGTGGAACTTGATTATGTTCTCGTGCTTGCACTTCTTCAGCACCGCGATTTCCTTGGCCAGAGATTTCGCGTCCACCTTGTTTTTAACCAGCGCTTTTATGGCGACCTCCTCGCCTGTCTCGTTGTTCGTGCCCTTGTACACTGTGCCAAAAGCACCCTTCCCCAAAACCGTTTCAGAAAGCGTAAAATTTGAGTTCATTTGGGAAAGAAGTGGAAGTTATGTTTTAAGCAAAAGAGATATATACAAATAAAGACTAAAACAGCTAACTTATCTATAATCACTTAGAGTTCATAAGTGTTAGCATTCTTTAATAATATTTTATCATGAAATACCAAATGCAAGTAATACTCAACTACATAAGGGGGTTGAAAATGGTAATCCCTTATAAGTGAAAAGGCTACCCCCATGAGAGCGAGGTAATGTACAGTAGATTGAAATAAGATGAAAATCATTTCTAATTACTAACTGGAAAATTATCAACAACACGAATATTATTAAAATATAAATATAATGTTGTTGGTTTCTTAGTGATCATTGGTTTAGAAAGGAAAGGAAATGTGACGATCAGAGAAAAAGGGTGACCAGTATAAACGTAATTTTCGGTGTGATGTCTTCTTATTAAAATATAATGACTCGCTTAACTGTAACCTTGTCATCAGTACTAAGGCTCAATTCAATCATTCCATCTTCATCTCATAAATCATGACAATCCACAAATCCAAACTTAGTAACACAGATAGCAGTATATAGACCGATAATGAAATTCAATTTAGATTTTCAGCTTAAAATATAACGGTTTATAATACAAATAACAAAGTTACTAAGAAAAGAAACATATACTAAATATGATCATTTATCGATATGTTATTCCATGATTCTTGACTAGATAATATGCTAATGTAAATGGACAATTGAATACTTCAAAATAAACTATGGTCAGATACAACAATTAATTTGTACCTGTTATAATAACAGGCTGTTATTATATGTCTAGTACTAATGTATCATTAACATTGTATTTCAAATCCAGTTATATTCAAAATCATAACAATGTTACCTCAAACTGCATTATAAAATATGGGTGATAAAATAATATACCAAGTCTCACTCCAGATGCTATAAATACATTAAGAATCCAAGCTCGTGGACTGCCTCTCTAATCTTCTTTAGATACAGAAGTGCGCTAAAACGACATCCTTTTACGTCCTCATGCTCCCAGACCACC